>VZSC01001169.1:107226-175166 GCA_013398225.1 Steatornis caripensis
CACTCCCGATTATCGCAAATGCCTCTATTTAAAATTGTAGAAAATGTGATCTATTTTTTTACGAAAGTGTATGTAACCTCATAATTACAGGACTTTTGTTATTGTTGTTGTTGTTATGTTGGGGAGAACTGCATTAATCAGTGTAATTTTGACTACACACATCAGCTGAGCAATTTTCTGAAGTATAACACTGCAAAAATACAATAGCCAGTCTGACACGAACTCTGGCTTGGAAGGATAGAGGTTACTTAGGATCAGCTGCTCCACACATAGAAAATGTAGGCATCAAGAAATCTGGACACAAAGTAATAATATCACCTCAATGTCCTCAAAGCACATTTCAAGTGACACAGACCGAATGTGCAGTGTGGCCAGAAATTTCCTTTTGCCAGCACCTGAGCTGACAGCACACTGTATGAGATATTAATCTCATTCCCCAAGACACGTTTTCTTTTGCTGTCAAGTATATTTCTGAAGCCACAAAACCCAACCACTCTTTCCTAATATTCGGCTATGTAGTGGCTGAGGTCAGATGAGGTGTACAACAAAAAGGAACAAATCATAATTCCTCCCCTTTGCTGTAAACACACACAAGACGTACATAACCTGAGTACATAACAAGCCTGTTTGGCATAAGGGGATGAAAGGTATTCAAAACTTGACGGTTTAAAAGTGACACTAATCGCTACTCAATCTGATTAGAGATTTTGAAAATATACTTCTTTTCTTTAGGTAAAGTTTAAGGAACATTGGGGGAAAAAAAAACCCCACAGATGTATAAATAAATACGAGCACTTCACTGATACTTTTTTGAAATACTGTAGTTTCTATCAGTGGAATAAAGTTCACCAGATCTCTTTGATTGGAAATGACACTATTCAAATGAAAAAACTTGCTTTAAAAAAAGGACTTTTTTGCTAAAACAAAAGTTAAATATTTACTGAAATTCAACTCTAGATAAAGTGCTCTTGGAGTTGGACACCAAAATTATTACCAAAATCAAGAGAGCTTTTCTTTGATTAGTTTATGGGAAGAGAGAATAAAGTAGTCTATTTGTGAACTGCAGAAAGAGTTAAAACAATTAGAACATTTACTACATTTCAAAAAGCAATATATTTGTGGGGGATTTAGAATACCGTAATATTTTAAAAAATATTATTACAAAAAAGTGCATTCATTTTACCATCTCTATAATGAAGTATTAAAGAAAATAATAGCAACTGAGAAGCATACTTAATCACATCAGAAATAAAGATGTCATTATTAAAAATATCCTTTTAACTCATGTTTTTCCAGAAATTATTTTTGAATGCCTGTGAGACCAAGCTTCATCTGCAGAAATGAACATAGCCTCATTGAAAACACCTGAGCCATGGTAATTTACCTCAGCTGAGGTTCCACAGGTCAACAGAATAAAATCATTATTTCCACTTTTACTGTACCATAACAGTGTTGGAGATTTTATTTTTAAAAAATAAAATCCTCTACCCATTCTACTTATCATTCTTTTTCTTCCCCCTTCTTAATATGTACCTTCAAGTTAGGATATTTATTTGTAATTTTGTTCAAAATTCTTCAGCTGCTTACAATTGCTTTGCAGGTGCCAATAATAGATAATTATTCCCCAAGGGTTCTGGCTGTAATTGCATGGACTCATTTATCACATACTATTACATCTACTCCAAATTAAAAATATTCTGTGTTCCTGATAGATATGCGAATAATACCATTACATCAATTCCAAACTAAAATCTCTGATTAAAAGCCATGATAATACAAAAGTAATTTCTACAAGATGCAGACCTGCACTGTTTTCTCTCCAGTGTTTGTACTAAATGAAACTCATTCAGTTCTCTGTTTTTCTTTAAAACCAAACAAGAAAAAGAAAAAGACTCTTTTGTTGTTTTTTTATGAAAGAATAAGAAAATTGACACTGTTCAAATGCTATTTCCCTTACTCATTACTACATAGCAGCCAATGAATGTTTTTGCACACAGGCCAGATTAAGTTTTTTGCTTCAAACTTTCTGTGTAGGTTTACCGTCTATGGCGACGTGATTCTAAACAACTTTTCCTCATCAGGTTCTCTTTTCCGTAGTGTGGAGTGGCTACTTTATTCTACCCTCACAGAGAATGATTTATCCAAGCTGTCCTGGAAACAAGGATGCAGGGCAAAGATGCCTCTCACTGTAGTCTGTGATTAAAGTGAACATCTCCCTTTCCTTTTCTTTCTCTACGCTGATGCAGTAACAGACAATATTTTGAGATTTTTTGCCCCCAAAGAGTTTTCTTTATTTCCTGTGTTTGCTTGAACTGAAAAGACTGCATTTGGAATAGAATACTGTATCTTTCCCAGGAAAATACATCTAAGAAAGAACAAGTCCATATTCATCTGCAGGCATTTCTATTGCAATTTCAGTACAAGAGTCAATGTCCCATCACAAAACTCACAGTGTTTTCCCTAAGTAAGTATTCTAGAGTTTTCCTCAGGTAAGATTTTCCTTCTTTCTAAACAATTTCCTCAGTACTGACGAAACAAGAATTTCTCCTGTCATCTGAAACAGTTGTACATGTATATCTGTTCCTAGGGGTACAAAGATAAAAGAAAATGGAAACAAAGAGATTTTGAAGTAAATACTGAAATACAAAAGAGGGGAGAGGAGTTGCCTTATTACTAGGTAATATGTTACCCGTATATTTTATCTCTTCTTTCATACTGTCTCTGAAACGTAGTTTTTGACAGGCGAGTTTAAAAAAGCTAGGGAAGCTTTAAGAACAAACAGACCAAACATATCAAAACTCTTCAAATATATCAAAAGAATCTCACAAGCAAGACTGTGGATCCTTTAGGCCACCAAGATGCAATCAAATGAGATCAAAAGTCTGCAGGGAAAGTAAATGATTTATTGGCATGGGTCTGTACCAGAGAGGACTATGCTATCCTCAGATTAGTCTTTACAGGTAATGAGAGTAAAACCACTACAGAGATAAAGGGATCAAAAAGAGTTGATGGAACAACTTCAGAAATACAATTGAAATCAATCAAAAGGACCAGATTGCATTCATCTGAGAGCTCAGTGGAAGCCAGAGGATGGAGTAGCCATCCTAGTAACACACACATGCCTTAAACCCAGCCTCAGAAGGCACTGAAATAAAAACTGGCTTAATACCCTGAGCTTTGTCAAGAACGATTCTAAGGACGAATCTAGGAATTCCAGAAAAAAAATTACACTTCTTTGCAGGCCTAAACACTTTAAAGGCTCTGTAATTTGTACTATTCATTGGTAGTCACATTGCAGATTGCTAAATTTTATAAATTAGCAAGTAGAACTAGAAAGAAAAAAACACAAGCATGAAAAGCAATGTTTCTCCTCCAATGAAGTAAATTAAGTTTTAATTCTTTCCTGTCTGTTACCTTCTGTCAGGAAAATATGAAGGAAAAGCATATCAACATAGTGAAAAAGTATACTGTATCACACAATTATTCTGATGAGTGTTTTGACAATATAAATTCACAGGAAGGCTATACTTTTTGTAAAAACAGAAACTAATCTTAATTACAGATATCATACTTACATATTATTATGTAAAATCAGAGAGTATTATCCAAAAAGGACTAGACCTACAAAGCATTACTATTAGAGATCTTTATGTGAAATAATGTTGAAGCTTTCAAAACTTTATTGCAGGCATACAATGCCCAGCAAAATTTTCTCAAGGTAATGACACAAACTGCATGAAGTACTGAGATGACTAACTGCAGCAAAAAAAAAAAAGGCAAACCAAGTTTTTCATAGCCTGTTATGTTGTGGTACATGCAAAATATGCACTAAGGAATTATTACAGTTAGAAAGGTAAGGAATGGGTTTTGGATTTGGTTTGGGGTTTTTTTTAAGCATGTATGCAACAGTTTCCAAGAGCTAGCTGTCTAGGTGTTCTGTCAAACGAACTTGTAAAACTCTCATTGATGATGCCACTTTGTCACATGAATATTGTAGACATTTTCTTACTAATGGTAAGGGCATATAATGAAAATTATTTTATTTTTTAAAATCCTTTACTATAATAAATATACTAAAAACAGACTAAAACTTACCTTGTGTTTTGAAATTTTTGAGACAATCTGCAGATGTGTTTCAGACGTAAAAATTCATCATGACAGAGACACAAAAACACTGCAGAGTAGTCTGTTTTGTTCCACTGAGATATTGAAATATTAGAATATACTGGTATATATGCAAGTTTTAATCTTTCAAAGCAAATACTGCAGTCAACTACAGAGGAACTCAGTAAGACTTTGTGGAAAGTTTTGTGCAAGGACATAATAATTAAATACTATTTATTCATTGACGATTCATTTATGCACACCACTATCTTCAAGGTGGAATTTCCTTCTGTTCGGAAAACACCGTTCCAGTGGTGGAATTTTAATTTCCATTAATTATAGCAAGGGCTGTCAGCTGACATTTTCACTCCTGGTGATGTGGTGCTCTGTGAAATCTAAATACAATTTACAGTATTGAGAGATGCTCAGCAGATAGCCTGGCAGCTAGCCCATGCTGAGCTCCGTGCTGTGGCAGCTGCCCTGCTAGCAGCACCAGCTGACTAGGGACATTTACCTGAGCTGTTGTCAAACCTTTGGCTGTAGTTTAAACACCCTGTAAGACGATGCCTCAGGAGAAAACGAGTTGAAAGCTCCACCAGAGACTGGATCTTCACAATTGTAGAAAATAACTCGTGGAAGTTCGAAAACTATTTCATTGCATAGCTGAAAGAAATGGGCACCAAAGAGAGAACAATTTTTGACAATGGGAAGCTCTGAACAATTTTGCATTGGTTTCTCCCCAAATTTGAGGGCAGGATGCTAACCATGTAAATGTAATACAAACATTTTAGGCATGAAAAAGTAAAAAAACAAAAATCATGTCTTTATTTATAGGTCAGTGATAGATAAACTTGAGTGTAAACCATTTAGTGACATTTTCAAAAGGAACTTGACAAATACTCTGTAAGCAGTAAAGTAGGACTTTCTAGCTAAAAATACAGGATCCCCAAATTGAAAGACTGATTTTCCAACCACTGATACCTAACACATTAAACAAAAAATATAACAAAATCAAGTCCATACTGAAATATGTGTATTGACTTAAAAAAAATGCTGTCCTCTACATTCCCAAACAGAAAAAATCCACCAAAACAAAATCTAATAAAACTAATAATTCTGTTTGGAGTTTGAAAAAAGAAATAAAGTGTGACTGCCAGAACTATTGCTTAAATTGAGACCCTGCGGACAGTAATTAAGCACAGGTGTCTGTGACACTGTATTCTCTACCTCTGCTAATGACTACATGAGGAAAACCCATTATCAAATCAGCTTTAAAAAAAAAAAATGGGATGATGACTCTTTATGTATTCTGGCATGACAAGTTAAGAAAAAAGACATGTGAAAGTCTTTTAGAGACAGTAAAAAAAATCTAAGGTAAGATTCACTTATGTGTTATGTGGCCCTGAATGAACAGTGACATAGGGAAAGATTTTAGGGTTTATCACATATGCAAAAATATACGCCACATCAAGGAAGGGCTCCTGTTGATATCACAGTAAAAAGCACTATTAGAAAGTCTAGTTTAGAATTTTTTCTTCAAAGTAACACCCTATTCTAGCCTTTTGTCTCACTTTCTGCAGACTGTTTTTACAGAACAGATAACATCTACATAGATGATGTATATATCCTATTTTTACCAGACATTATAATTTACAGAGTAATATATGACAGTAGATTCTACTTTAGGGTATGAGATTAAGTCATTTACAGTTAAGTATAGTTTAGACATGGAGCAGCTATTTCCCGTCATCTCTCTTCAACAGCCTGGAAAGAAACAGTGTAAAAATAGTATTGTCTACAAGAAAGAGCTGGACAGCCTGTGTCTAATACACTTCTGTTGCTGTTAAATTCCAGAAGAGCATCAGCTGAGCATGATTTTGTACCTGCCAGCATTTTAATAAATGGAAAAATGGAAACAAGAATTCTGGCAGTATGAGAAATTGATGTCAGGATCACTTGGATCTTCCTAAAATATCACATCATAGATAAGGTAGGCAAAGGCATAATTTTGTGGAAGCTACTACCACTACAAGAAAACAATGCTGAAGTCGTTAGATGAGAAAAGTTGGCCATAAACCGCAGTCATGTCACATGTTCTTACACAAATTTGTCACCCTATACAGACTCGTCACAAAGCACTGAGTGAGAATGGTGGGAAGGGACACTGACTTAGTTTAACAAGGTCTTGGAAGAACTGAACACTGAAACAGTGGGGCCCAGGAACAGGGACGAATAGAACAAGTGCATGCTTATGGTGACATTATGGTGATAGTGCCAGTACACCAAGAGATCCCTGCAGGCCCAGGGAGAAATCTTTCAAGAGCTAACTGACCTTCAGTTACAGGCTGAGCTCTTGGACTGCTTATGAGTACAATAAATTGTGTAGTATGTTAATGTTGGCTTAAATATTATATCATGTATTGACAGGAAAGTTGTCCTATTAAAGACTGTGACATTGGACTGAATTTCTCTGACACATAACATTAGTTGCCTGAACCCTGCGTTTATTCTAAGATCACTTAAGATGCCCTAGTTTATTCAAGATCAGCGTGACTGGTATGACGCAGGACTTACAAGAGACTCATGTCCTTCCGGAATGGCAGCTGATGGCTAGATGTAACACCCTAGGCTATCACTGATGGAGTTGGATGTCTTTACATAGTCGATCTAATGAGGAGTAAAGCCTTAACGAGGAACTTCTGTTTCAAAGGACATTTACATGTACCTAGAACACTGGATATTTACTGAATACACAGCTGATGGCATTCTCAGCCACATGCAGTATCTTTTCTAAAAGAAACCAAAAACCCTGTGAGCTGTTACAGGGTAATGCTGAATGAGGCTTGTGAGCACCTGTATATTTATCAGAGAGGCACAGCAGTGTTCAGAATGAACTCTTTTTCTGTTACATACTCGAGGAAAACCAGCCAGAATTATGGTTACGAGACAACTGTATGTTGAAGTTATATGATCATACTTGTTTCCTGAAAGGAAAAACACTGCCATTTCAGGTTTCTGGAGAAAAAAGAGTGGGTTTAGATGGGCTTAATAAAATAGCTGGCACTTTTCCTGTTAGTTTTTTCTTAAGCTTTTCATTAAATGAAGATGCAACACTAAAATGCTGGGTCTCATTTCTCGCAGTTTTGTTTAAGATGCAACACATAGAGTTAACCAACAGTGCCATGATATACAGTATTTATAACATATTAGAAAGTGACAGTCTGCTGTGATCTGCTCCAAGATGAAGAGTGAATTGCCTGCAAATTGCCCTATTTTTTTTCGATCTAAGAATTGCAGACAGACCGATTGCCAAAATGCGTGGAGAATTTGCATAAATAAGATTTTATCCATTTCTCCAGTGAGAGGAGTTAACATTTCTTTTTTCCCTTAAGCATCTTTATGACCAAACCAAAACAGAATGTGTATTCAGTGGCTAAGTTGTCCATGGGCCCTCACTATTTTGGAATCTTCTCTGTAGGTATAAAGAGCTAGCTGTAAATACAGTAATTTACTCTCTATACAATTTTCACATTTTCCAGTTTTATCCACTGTCTAATGAAGGTCTCTCAGTTCAAATATTGCCTATTTTCTTTTATCTACAGCAGAATATATTTTATTAGTTTCATTTTTTGGATAACAGTTTTATAGCTTAAATGTAACTCCAGGTGGGTTCCGATAGAGTAAAAGTGACTAGCCCCATGTTTCCCTTTAGCTAGAGGACTGGCTGCAATTGTTAGGAGAGCTGTCAATCTCTTCCTAATACATTCAAGTCCTTTGGAGGAAAGCACAGGCCAAAGGGGAAAACCCAGAGAGGAATACTTCTGAAGCTGATTATAAAGGATGCTGAGTGCTAGTCAAAGGTACAGTTCCAGCAGAGTCTGATTAACATTCTCCTATAAAATAAGGACTAGAGAGTAAGCCATTAATTTTATGGCTATTTTTTCCCACTGCTTGGTTTTTCATAAGTTGGACTTCCTTCCAGGCTAATTAACCACTAAACATTTTACAAGCAATCCAAGTGCGGAAGCAGTAAAAGATGAATTGCACTTATGAAGTAATTGACAAAGGGTATATTGGGCCTTTTAAGCAATGATATTGTGCATCGTAATACAGGAAGAAAGGATCCTTTGTACTGCACTTTGATAGGTCATTAGTTAATTCTCAGGACTCTGCACAAGATAATAATGACTCAAGGCTAAAATGAACCTGCCTGGATTGGGGTGGGGAACCCTACCTCAAAACATCTCCAGAGAAAACACTCAATGTTTGTGTCTTGGCATTATCAAAATACCCCCTGTGTTATCTTAGGTTAATTCCCTGGCTATTTTCTTTTCTTTTGACAGCAAAGTCAGAGCTGACAAACCAAGGCAGTTCTCAAGGAAATTCAATTACTGAAATGTCTGACAGCTTGCTTTGCTGCTTCTAACTAAAGTTTTGAAAGTTACATGCTGCATGTATAATATGGTTTTCACTACAAAGGAATAGATTTGCATTTTCTAGGGGGAAAATCATTTTAAAGCTGTAGGAGTCTAATGATAAAAGATAAAAAATGAAATGCTGAAGTTCCTATTTTGCAAAGAAATGAAGTAAGTTGAGTGGCTGCCACATGAAACTAGGAAAACACTGTTTTTGTGAAAGCAGAATTTCCTTGCCTTTCCATGTAAATGAGGGAATGCCAGTCAATCTGAACAGTACCTGCATATACCATTTTATAATTAGTCCATATGATGCAAGATGCAAAGGTTTACAAACTTTTCAGTAATCAGGAAATTTTTATTTGTTCCTGCCTCAGCATCAATAATCTGAGCTCTGGGTCCTGTGAAGTGATATCTCTGTGTTTATCATTTATTTTTAGAGATGGGGAAATGATGAAAAATGTCTTGGTCACTGCACTCGCTAAATGCAACTCAGACCACGTTTGCCATCTGTTAAACTCACCTTTTTCTCCAGAAATTTGCAAACAGACAAAAGACACATGTATAAGCAATAAATGTTTTCTCACCTAGTTAGACTTAGCCATCTCCAGCTATCATACAGAAAGTGTATAGGCAGAACGAGACTGTGAAAAAAGAGCTTGGGCTCTTGAGGCAGCCAAGACAAACATTGTGATCCAAGAACTTCAGAATTGCTCCAATTCATGGGACATGTTCCCAACTGTTACGAAAGACTTCTTAGCATTTACAGTTTTAAATCTGAAGTAATACCCCAGATTGGCACCAATTCCTTGAAAATCATAATACTGTGGCCTGTCTCCTAAGTGCTAACCTGCTGGTTGGAATATGCTCCTCGGAAGCAGTAATTTCAGTCTAGTTACTCTCCAAACTGTTGGTTAAACTACTCGTGAGGAAGAAGAGAGGTGCACTGGGAGGTGGAACCATCCATTGTGCCAAAAGCAAATGTATTTTTAAAAAGGTAAGAGTGAGTTATGAGGTCTACCCTATTTTTTTTCCCCAAGGCAATTTATTATTCACATGCAACTGTCTTTCGATTAAAAACAAAACAGGTTCCTCCTCCCACAATTCAGAACAATAAGCAGCAGCTGTAGTAGTAGCTATAGTAGTAGTTGTAGTGGTACTTCTTATACATTCTCCTGCTGCATTGAATCTTGCATTTTTGTCACATAGCAGCTCAGATTCATCCAGAGGAGAAAAAAAGTCTTTCCCTAATAGTATGGTTTAGATAATGCTCAGTGCATCAGCACATAGCTCCTCTTGACTGGAATTAGTAGTTACAATTTACCATGAAAAAATATATCAGACTTGCTGTTTTTGACTATGCCAGTTTAAAAATGTAGCCTTTGCTTCATTACTATATCACCCCTGCTTTATATCAGAGAAATTCTATTACAGAAAATGGTCTTGTGCCAGCATAAAACTAGAATAACACAATGATGAATCAGCCCCAACCTTCAGCAAAAATAGGTCTGCATAAAGAAACAAGCTGTAAACCTTCCCAGCATCCAAACCCCCTCCAAAAATCTTTCTTTAGATTGCCTGGATCACCGATCCAGTTTAACTGCAGATTCATGGTTGCTGAATCATTATGGGGTTGTCCTGCCCAGCCTCAAACCATGACAGGAGTGTAGGCACGTACTGCATAGTAACTCTTTCACTAAAGCTGAGTTAGAGTATCCACTGTAACAAAACTACTCTCACATCCTTTTTTGGTCAGACTGTTATCATCAGAGGTAACTTTAAAAATGCACTATTCCAAGTGAACAAACCTGATAGAGCTCAGGAGGAACATCTACCAAAGGATCTCAGGAAAAATTAGGCTTGCAAATCCATTTTCAAAGATGACACATGCAATTCAAGAGCTTAAGCCTTTGGGATTTAGGCTTTTATGTGCTGATGCATTATCTGATAGTGAAAATAAAGTGTTTTGGAGAATTTTGTCCTACAACAAAAAATTACTGTTCTTGAGACAGAAATTTAAAGCATAAGCACAATAACAGAGCAAGACCCCCAAAGTTGTAGCTTGAATAGGTTAGCTTCAGGGATCAACTTACGATGCATGTGTATTATCTCGCTCTACCACCAACTGATGCATGACTTACAACTATGGGGTTTATTAGATGGGTATATCTTCCTCAACATTTGGACTTGAAGAATTTCATTCCATTTCATTTCACTCTGATCATTCAGGCAATTAAGCAATCAGCAGACATTTAGGCTAAATTAGAGATAGTGACCTTCGCCAGGCCAGTAGTATCCTTGGGTGCATCAAGAAGCGTGTTGGCAGCAGGTCGAGAGGGGTGATCCTGCCCCTGTATTCTACACTNTTTCACTCTGATCATTCAGGCAATTAAGCAATCAGCAGACATTTGGGCTAAATTAGAGCTAGTGACCTTCGCCAGGCCAGTGGTATCCTTGGGTGCATCAAGAAGCGTGTTGGCAGCAGGTCGAGAGGGGTGATCCTGCCCCTGTATTCTACACTGGTGATGCCACAACTGGAGCGGTGTGTCGGTGTGTCCAGTTCTGGGCTTCCCAGTACAAGAGAGACAGGGAACTACTGGAGAGAGTCCAGCCGAGGGCAATGAAGATGATGAGGGGAGTGGAGCATCTCTCTTATGAGGAAAGGCTGAGACACCTGGGTCTCTTTAGCCTGGAGAAGAGAAGACTGAGAGGGGATCTTATCAATGTTTTTAAATGTCTAAAGGGTGGGTGTCAAGAGGATGGTGCCAGACTCTTTTTGGTGGTGCCCAGTGACAGCAGAAGGGGCAATGGGTGCAACCTGAAACACGGGCAGTTCCACCTGAACATGAGGAAGAACCACTTTACTGTGAGGGTAACAGAGCACTGGGGCAGGCTGCCCAGAGAGGCTGTGGCGTCTTCTTCTCTGGAGATATTCATAACCCGCCTGGACGCGTTCCTGTGCAACCTGCTCTAGGGGCGCCTGCTTTGGCAGGAAGGGTGGACTAGATGATTTCCAGAGGTCCCTTCCAACCCTTACCATTCTGTGATTCACTGTTTCTGCACTGCAGCTTAAGTATTCATACACAAGCTGACTTCCACCAGTTAAAAACAAAAGCATCTGTGGTTTCCTAGAGATTAACCCGGTATTTTAACAGGTCTGGAGAGGTGCACTAAACCACACCAGACCCTATGCAGCACCGGACCTGCAGCTACAACGAAACCTGTAATTGTGATAGTTTAGAATTAGCTTGAATATACCATAAATCGTAATTCACATCTACAACTACAGTGTGGCCAACCCTGTGGTGATGAAAAGCAATATACCCCAGTATCACCTCTGGGAGTTGTCTAGTCTCCCCTTTTTGATATTGAAAAATTATTGCTGGAAGCGCATTATGTTATAGGACTTGGACACAAGAACCAGCAATATCATTTTGGTACGAACTTTTAGAACAGTGTTTTCCTTCAGAAAGTTTAGATGTGACACCTAAGATCTCAAAGGATTTGGCTGTTTTATACAAATTCAATACACTATTTTAAGGTTTTGTGCTAATGATTTTGATGTATTGTTACACACGCTCAGTGTGTTTGACTATAACAGGGATTAAATAAATTGTGTTTTAAGGATTTAAGGTTGAGAGAAAAGGATTTGGTTATGTAAATTGAGGTCTAGGAGGTCCTTGGTTCATTACACGCCTTTGAGGTGCTGTATCTATCACATTCACTCTGTGAGAAGACTGCTATCTATATTTTTAGATACATAAGGTTACATAAAACCAAACTGAAGAGAGTTATTAAGAAGTTATTAAATTATCGTCACGATTAAATTTAAAAACATAAACATCTTTTTTAGAGTCTAGATTAGCAGTTTACATAAAAATAAAAATAGAAGAAAGGATTTACTATAGATTCAGTTAACTCTTGGCACAAATAATTGAATTTTCCCAATGTTAACTCATCTTGTGGTAATGGATGTACTCAGAAACCCCAGAGCAAAAGTATTAAGAACTAGATTGCCATATAAAAGAACATATATCGATATGAAAACATATTTGGTCTTACATATACCTGACTGTAAAGAATGCCAACCTGGCCTCCTTATAGGCTCCTCCTCAAGTTTTATTTTCATTACTGTAATGGGAAGTGGGAATTGGTTGTAGTTTTTTACAAGATTAAATTTCAAAGGTATAAAGTACATTAAATATTTAAATTGTATTTTTCTAGAAAAAAATTATAAATTACCTTTATTAATAATAAGAAAAACCTGACAGTCAGAAATTAATAAAAGATCTCCTTTGGGTATCAACTAATAACGTCAATGATTTTGTTGTAGGAAAAAAAGTGTTGAAACTTGAGTTTGTGAAATCTGACTCAACAAAAGCCAGATCAAACAGCAAGGACAAAAAAAAAATCTCGTGCCCAAGAGATAACAACCAACATTCTTAAAAATGCATGTCAACTTTCTGCATCACAATCTTAGATAACGTAAAAACCTGAAATTTCTTATAGATGCTTAATTTTGTCTTCAGACTCCTTGAAAAGCTTTTAGTCTTATTTTTTTCTCAAATATTAAGACAGCTGCAAATCTTGGAAGTATCAAGCAACAGAAAAGAAACTGATATTTTATACAATGTCACATCAAGTAATTTCTATATTATTTATTTCCACATTAATAGAAACATAGCACAGTTCAGACAAAAGATAGTGTAAGATTGTCATGGTACTTTGAGCAGCCATGGTTTATAGGCACCTTCTACTGTCCTCAGATGGATGGAAGAGCACCTGACTAACGAAGCAGAGATTAGCCATAAAGTATCCAGAGAAACCATCTGATTTCTGAATTATGCTTAGATGGCTGTATTTGGCTAAACAGAAATGCTAGATAACAGAATAACTTTGTCTGGATTTTTCTTCAATAATATTTCAGTAATATCCATATACTCAAGAGGTAAATGTTAATTGCATCTCAATTACTATGTTTATCAGCATCTGAAGGTTTTTCTGGTATGAGTACACCAGCAAGATCCTTGACTGAAAGAATCAAGAGACGAGACAGACTATGGAGTGAGTCAAAGAAAGAATAAAATAGGAGGAGGCGTGACTGATGACCGAAATAAAATGGCTGAAATAATACAACACCACAGTTCAAGTTATTTCACAATTATTGATGTCAAGGAGCTAACTAGGGTCTGTACTTCAGTTTGCTTATTCCTCGTTCCTGTCCATACATATAAACCTGTTTATCTGAGAGTGTCATGGGACATTATGCCTAAATTGTTTCACCACAGTATTAGGTAAAGCCCAGGTTGGTGGCAGACAATTTTTGTGGGATACAGCTGTAACTAGTGTACTGCACACAGCCCACCAGTGTCTTGCCGGGCACTGTTCGTGCCCAACACAATGCCTGTGTCCTCCCACTATCCTCTTTGGAAAAGTCATAGAACAGAAAGATACAGTGATGGGCTGAAAACCAGAGAATCAGTTTCCATAAACCCACAGAAACAGCAGTGAAATGATTTTAAAATTATTTAAGAAGGAAGCAAAATGAAAATCTCCTCACCAGCCTAGACACATGAGTGTAGCTTTGCAGTTCAGTCACTATACAAGAAGTTTGAAAATCTGAGCTATTTCTTGTGCGAATACATATCCTGAAGGAAATCATCTCCTTCTGACCTATGGCGCTACAACGCAACACTAGTTTGATTTCTCAATGCATGAGCTCCGGGAAAGGCTGCAGACCTGCCTTACCACATTTGCAGGGATTCTAGCACACTTGAGTTGACATAAAATCAGTCAGTCACCTCTTTCACTCTTTATTCTGATCAGCATGAAAGTGTGGTGCAGTAATATTGCATGTTTCCTCAAATACAGCCATATCGATGCTTTCTACCTAAATGAAAGTGTATTACCAGGTGTAAGCAATGTGTCCTTATTTGGTATTTCTCATTGGATGAATGTCACTTTTCATAATGAGTTTAAACTCTGAAATTGCATTATCAAGCCAAAGTGTATAGGAAGTGTACGTTAATCTTTTCTCTCAGTGGAATGGGAAATATGAAGTCATAAATGATCATCATGCTTAATAAATAGTTGTAGTTATTCTATGATAGGAGGCCAGATTGCACCATTCTTCGTCATAATGCACTGTATCTTAATTTTCAAGTGGCTTTACTGAAATTAATATTGCTACAAGGAGAACAAGTTATGGCTCAAAATAAAGAAGCCTAAAAATATTTCATTTTGTTTTCTGGAAATAATCATAGTACTTCCTATAATGATCCATTAACACTCCACCCCTCCATCAACAATGCTCTGCCTGGATGCATATACCAAAATGGGGAGATGCAGGGTTATGCAAGCTCTGGATTGCATTCAGTGTGCTTGCACTTGCTTTTACAGACAACTGAGTGCAAAAAGATTACCCAGATATGTATATTTGCAACCATTCAAAGCTGTTGGCAAGATTTAGGCTTAATGGTGGTGATGAGGTACTTCTTTTAGTTTTTTAATATTAAAAACATAAGTTTTTGATTTCTTTTGCTATTAAACGCTGTAACTTTTTTAAAGCACTCTCTCCATTTTTATCTTTTTGCCACTTTATATGCACTGTTCTTCATGTCTTACTGTATTTAACACTCCTTCAAACATTGTCTTTCTTCCCCAGAATCATCTGAGTCTGAAAGGACCTTTGCTGGGTCATCTATCAATTTCATCCCTCCTGTGTAGTGTTATTTCTTTTAATTTGTTTGGTCCAAAACCATCTCTAATAGATGAGTAGCTATTTCACCTTGAACACCTCTGGAGACAGTGACTCCTTAACATCCTTTGGCAGTTTTCATTGTCTATCTGTTTTAAAGTTTCAAAGTTTTTCATAATATTTAACCTACATTTTCCTTGCTACAGCTCAAGCATATTACTCTGTCTTGGGTGACTAATGAGAATAATTTCCCTTGTCCCTTTACATATCTGTAAAGAGCTCTCATGCTTTTCCAAAGTCTTCTTTTCTTTAAACTGAACATCTCACTTATCTTATTAACCTTTTTCTCCCCTCACAGATCTTCCTTTCCAAACCTTCTATCATTTTCTTGATCTTTCTTTTCTTCATTTCATTTCCCATTGCTCAAATGATAAAAGGAGAAGACAAAAGCCAGGGAAAACTGTAGGCAAGCTTTTGAAAACAAAGCACAAAATAAGAATTTGTTTTAATTCACACTCAAAAATACAAGTACAAAGAATAAAGTATCCAACTGAAAATCACCACTGGGGGGCTGATGTGTGCACACATGCAGGCTGTGTGCGTAATTGTATGACTGTTCAAATCCTTTGGAAAATAGTGTGGCTGCTTGTCAAGATCTAAAGCAAAAAGACTGAAATTTCAAAACAGAAACACAGACTCAAACAATCCCTTGCCTATTGAAATAATTTGTCCTTGCCTCAGCTGCAGGTCTCGTTTGATTTTTTTAAGCAATAATTTTGATGCTTTTGCTTCACAGCACTACAAAACAAAGTAAAGAGAACTTTCTAAAAGAAGTGAAGAACTAATTTAGTCATGTCTGACTTAGGATTTTAGGACAATACAACTCTGCTAGTGATCAAACTACAAGAATACAAGAGATGCAATACCGGATCAGAACAAAAGCCCTCAGCAGTGTCCCTGGCACTGGCCAGCAGCAGGTGAATGTAAGAAGCAGAACACGTTGTACTGACAGAGCCTGAGCGCCAAATGGTTTAACTCGGGAGAATTTAATTTAAAATGGGTTTATTGTTCAGTTTGACCTCTCTAATTGGTTTGTTCCCTATTTCATTGAGCTCATCCCTCTTGCTCCCTTGTGCAAAACTGACTTCCACAGGAACTCTGCTAGCACCGTATGAATCAGTTTCAATTAAAAACATTACCACTGATGATGTTAAACTTGCCAAGAGAGACGGTAAGTACCAATTTGAATCAGCATGTTTCACTCCCAAAACAAAGGCAAGTTTTCAGTGACACAAACTGGGAGAGAAAGCANCTAAGGCATATGTGAGGAAATACCACTATTTGAGTATCACTACTCTTACTACAGGAGCTGTTAAAAACAACTGGGTCATTGCAACAATGTGGTAGTTTTCTCATCAAGTGCACCACACTGGTGGCACAGTGCTATGGTGGGTTCTTCAAGAGGGACCAGAGACTTTTCTCTGTGCTCTGGTGGTTTAGGGTTAGACTGAACTCTGCGCCCAGCTGAGACAGTGGTTCAGTTCGCATGAGTAACTGTTCTCTATGGCTTGCAAGGGGCTCATTATCTTTTCCAGAACTGTTAATGACAGGTACTTATAATGGAAATTTCAAATAAAATTATTTTCTGAATAAAAAGTATGAACCACACAAAAAAGGGCATTTAATAGAATTCATTTTTTTAGCTTTAGGAAAAAAATCTGATCCGAGTTATTAATGGATAGATTCCACTTTCAAAGTGTAATTCAACCTTTACTGTTGTAATTGCACTTTGTGTAGTGATATATGTCCCTTCTTACCATCTCTGAACTAACTGCTAACATGGTCACTGGGATGGAATATGATTGATGAGATCAAGTGTTTTGAGTGTTTATATTTCAAAATGTAAACAAATTCAAACTTGTTACTCCGGGTTAGAGAACATTAGAGCTGTCATTTCTGTTACATTAATGCCAGAAGAAAAGGGCATCTCTGTTCTCTGTTTCCAATTCTAGCTCACAAGAAATGTCTCTGTTGGATACTCCCCATTGCTTCCTGATGTAAGTCGCAAAGAAATTTCACATGCCACAGACAGTTTTCATGCATCAGGCAGACGGACAGACAGTTGTTCTGGCTGGGTGATTGGACAGTAGAGGTGATTTATTCTCTTCTTACCCCCAGTCCACAGCCTAGCACTGAGCCGTGCCTGCACTCACCTCCACTCTTCCTTCCTCCTTCTCCTCTGTTGGCCAGAGGTGTAAGTTGGGTAGCCCTGCTCTGACAGGACAAAGGTAAGGATCTCACTCCTTTTCCAGTCATTTTTTTAATGCCTATCAGAAATGTCCCAAGCTTGAAGAAGTCCTTTATAACACTTTGTGACTACCAAATTGTGCAAAAAATTAATGAATAAAGCAAATGCTCACATATATTTTGAACAAGTTGGTGTGCAAGTGAGCCTTGAATCAGAAGGATAGGATGTTTTTTACACGTTTTCCAGCTTTTCCATGAAACAGGTTGGTATAGCAAAACAATTGGGAATTGGGGGTGGAGGGCTTTGAAAACAAGGGTTGTGGAGTGGGTGATGCACAGCACATAAAGCAACTGAGGTGTCAGATGTGTTGCATAAGTTCTATAAGAAAATGTATCAGGAAATATTTCTAAGGAGTGATAGTGATTCAGTTTTGAGGATGGGGAACAGGCCTTGTTCTCCCACAACCTTAGAAGCAGGACAGTTGATTGTGACTTCTGTCTTCTCAAATAGATGAGGCCAAAGCAGTGAGTACAGCCTGCCATGCTGTGGCAGTCTTTAGCTAAGAGGTATTTCTTGTGGTTCATTTTCATTGATCCCAAATTAAGGAAACATCCAACTCAGTTACCAAAGCCTAGATCTATACCAAATCGTCAATTATTCCCTTAGACCTGCACTTTCACTGTCTCGGACTAAACAGAAAGTTGGCACATTATAGTCTCTGACCTCCACGTCAGTATGAAGGATGTAACAGGTTGTCACTTTTTCTATATGTACAGTCCCTATCCAAGTATTTCACAGGTTCACTTAGAGTCCATAATAATTATAGAGTGCCATCTCCAAATGATGTGCAGCTTCACTCATTTCACAGTAAGTCTGGTCTTATTTGCCTTCAAACTTTGTCTTAAGTTAGATCATTTTGTAAGTGTGGGAGAAATTACTAGTGACAAATGTGACGTGCAATGCAATTGTTTAATCTGTTTTCCAAAAGTGAGCTCAAGTCACTCAGATATACATGCTTGTAAATTAAGTTACTTTTCTTTTGAGGTTATTTGTTTGTTTGCTTTTGCTTACGCTTATTTATAATGAGTTGCCTACCACCCACCTGTCAGCTGAAAGGAACCTCAGAGTAGGTGCTTTCTCTGACTTTGAGATCCTTTTGTAATGCCAGAGTGGTGAAAAGAGGCCGTAAGGTAAATGACAGTAAAGCCTTACCTCTATTTGCCATTCATCATTCACTATTTCTTATTTGTATTATGTGACTTGTCAAATGCATTGTTTCTTCTCAGTGAATGAGGAATTAGAAGATTTGAAGCAGGAGCTTAACAAAGGTGTGGAGTAAATAAAGCATTTCTGTTTTGTCACTCACCCTAAACTGGAGCTGGAAATTGGCATGTTCAAAGCAAGTGCTAAACCAGAAAGGAGCAGCAGGGTAGCCCATGCAACAAAGCAGAGATTGAGACGTACTTTACATGAATTCCTGAAAGACAAGTGATGAGGAAAACTGTGCCCAACACTTTGGATAAATGAGAGACAGAACTGAAGTAATCAGGAATGAATGAGTCCCATAATTACTGTGGTTAACAATCCGTTCTATTCTCTTTCTCCCTTGGTCATATATTTTAAGTGAAAAGCTGGAAATCTGGAACCAGAGGAAACAGAAAGAGCTTTACCCTGTGTTACTGTGAAACAGTGGGAAGAAAGGAAGATTCATTCTCATTTCTTGCCCCTATTGGAATGAAAATGGACCTTTATTACTGTACTCATGACAAGTGTACTGCAGAAAGAATATTTGAATAGCCCTACTGCCTTTATTATAGGGAATATAAGATTTTTTTTGTCTTCTGTTGGAAAAAAAATCATGAAGTAGAACTCGAAACTCAAACCAATAAACTAAAAGCTTAAATCTCAAATTGCCTCTTTCTACTAACAAATCTTACAAGTTATAGTGCATTTTTTATTTGTAAAACAAATAAGCATCAAAAATATTTCCAAAAAAAATACAGTAGCAATTACTCCAAACATTAAAAATTCCTCTTTCTTTTTTGTCTTTTCCAAGAAAGCTATTTCAGGATTAAATTGTATCAAAGGGCTTGCAATTTTATCAATAGCAGAGGAAGTATCTCTATGCTGAAGAGATACAATTTTCATCCATTCTGTACTTGTATATAATAGCTTTATTTATAGAACCTTTATGGGGTAATGACACAGTCTGCTTCACAACAGTTGTACTTTCAGGGTAGACACTGACACGCGGCCTTTAAAAATTATTTCACTACAGAGTAGTTGGAAGGTACCAACGACTATCTCTACTCTTCACTTTAGAGGACTCATTATTATTAACTTCTTATTTTTGCTGCCATCTTTTGATGGTGGTCAAAGTACTTTTGGAACCTGTGAAGCATAGAAACATTTCCGATAAATATATTCTTTGAGAACACCCATACAGAGGGCTCAAGTGACAAACAAGAAATTGCCCATCTCAGCAAAAGACTATCTACTGAAGTGGTTTTTGTTCAGTGGCTTTGAATAGGAAGAAGTGGAACTATCCAGACTGACTAAACTAAAAAGAAACCTCCACAATCATACAATCATACAATGCTATCTTGTGCTAAAAGCAATGTAGGTTGGACACTCTGTTAGAGCAAACATCTATGGATAGCCTTTTTCAAAATATCTGAGTGGTTTTAACTCTTTGATCACACATTTGCAGTGTTTTCCACTTAAATAATATTGCAACGTGATCAGTGCACTCTCTACACTCCAGCCCTGGGGAAAAAAAAAAAAAAAAACTACTAAGATAAGTTTTCGCTTCAGATCCTGTTCTACAGTGTGGTAAGAAAATATAGTGATGTTCAAAAGTGTTTGTAGTTATCAAAATAAAATTGGTCTTTCTTTTCTGCTGCAGCGTGAGGTTTCCAGTTTCTTTACTAATGCAATCTTCCCCTCATTTCACATCCTGAGCTCATGACTCACTTCCAGTAGGGAGCTTCACCTCTGCAGCCAGTCTGGATTGCCCTCATCTTCTCATACATACCTCTGTAGGAGCCCAAGCAGTCAATCTTCTGCCGGCCCATAAATCCCTCTGAACAAAAGTGTTGTTTGCTCAGCAGGGGACTCAGAACCTGGTAAAAGCAAGCAGGGAGTGAAGACTCCGTAACTTTCATCAAGGAATGTCTTAAACGTTCACAAACTTTCACAAACTTTGCTCAATAAGAGGGAACATCCTGCCTCAGAAGGTGCCAAAAGCCGATTGATTGCCCACACATCAGAGGGAGATTGCGACCACTGACTCAATTCATCCCATGATGACTAATTAACCAACAACAGAAGAATGCTGGGTGCCACCCAGGGGCGAAACTTTCGGAGGAGGCAGCCCATGTTGAGAGCTGAATATGAAAGGGGACAGAGAATAACATCAGTTTGGGAAAAAAAGAACGAACTTCTGGATGGGTGCTCCTACAGACCAGAGACGCTCCCCTGGTCGGCTGGACCAACCCTGGAACCTGGACCAGTGATCTCTTTCTCTCTCTCTCTTTTTTTCTCTCTTTTATCTAGCAAATAATGCAAGGCTCAAACCCCACGTGTGTGGCGAATAACTTTATGTAACAAGGTTTACTTTAACCTTTTGTAAGGCTGTGCGTTATGGGATGCCAAACTACATGGGACAGTTGCACTTCTCTCATTAAAATTGATGTTTGTGCATGGACCTTGAGTAATTGTTTCACTTTAATCTGCCCCGAGAGGATCTGCAAACCCGAGTCACCTCTCCCTCTTTGGTGGGACGTGACAACCTCTCATCTTCAGCAACCTTTTAATTTGGAACCACTGTCTTAGATGTAAGAGTATTCTGAGGGTGATCTCAAAAGTAGTTCTGCATCTCTCCCTCATAAATGCCAATGTTGAAGGGTCTGCAGAAATTCATTCAAAGAGTGCTTGTCTCCAGTGTTTTAGCATACAAACACTCAGCTTTAGCATTTGTAACTCAAACTAGGCAGCTCCTCATTCACACACTTCAAAAATAATCAGTTGAGACCTGTGTATGAATCCCTATCAAGTGCCTGCCCTTCGACACTCCCACTGCAATGAGATAGAGCCTTAGAGCCTGTGTTTGTCAGTACAAATTTTTGGATAAACCTGTAACAGCTGTTCAATTCAATTACAGTATGCTGGTGAAAGTATCAAAGAAATTTGGGAGCCCAAGCATCAGTAAAAGTATGATAAGGTTGCAAAACCATTTGGACATTCCTGTTTTGATTTTGAATGAGACCTTAAATACCAAAGAATGTAAGATTTCAAATCTGATTTGACAAAGCCTTTCAGCACATGCATAATTTCTAGTGTGTACTTCTTATATATTTACTAGAATGAAGTGAAGTGGATGCCCTACGCAGAGGTGCATCAAAGTTTAAGACATATAGTTTTCATCTCAGAGACTGGGGTGTGCTGAAGCTTCTGTTCAGGCAATATGTCTAAACGGCAAAGAAAAAATGAAGGGGAGTGGCATGCACCCTGGCCACCACGCAGCATGAGCTGGGATGTACCAGGATATACCCTTGGTCCTGAGAGTGAGGATGTGTTTCTGAACCTACCAGTTAAACAGAAAAGAAGCATCTTACTGAAAATGGGCTAGCCCATTTGGTATTTGGTTTCTGTGGCAAAGTTTTGGTAGCAGGGGGAGCTACAGGGGTGGCTTCTGTGAGAAGCTGCTAGAAGCTTCCCTTGTGAACGATAGAGCCAATGCCAGCTGTCTCCAAGACAGACCCACCACTGACCAAGGTTAAGCCCGTCAGTGACAGTGGTAGCATCAGTGTGATAACGTATTTAAGAGGAAAAAATTGCTGCACAACAGCAACTGTAGCCGGAGAGAGGAGCGAGAATTTGTGAGAGAAACAGCTCTGCAGCTGCTAAGGTCAGTGAAGAAGGAGGGGGAGGAGGTGCTCCTGTGACCGGAGCAGAGATTGCCCTGCAGCCTGTGGTAAAGACCATGGTAAGGCATGGTGGGACTGTGGTGGGTTGACCTTGGCTGGATGCCAAGTACCACCAAGCTTGCTCTATCACCCCCCCTCCTAAGCAGGATGGTGGTAGTGGGGAGAAAATNTGTGACCGGAGCCGAGATTGCCCTGCAGCCCGTGGTAAAGACCATGGTAAGGCATGGTGGGACTGTGGTGGGTTGACCTTGGCTGGATGCCAAGTACCACCAAGCTTGCTCTATCACCCCCCCTCCTAAGCAGGATGGTGGTAGTGGGGAGAAAATAAGATGGAAAAAACTCTTAGGTGAAGATAACGGCAGTTTAATAAAGCAAAAGCCACAATCAGAAGCAAAGGAAAACAAAAAAATTATTCTCTACTTCCCATCAGGAGGTGACATCCAGCCACTTCGCGAGAAGCAGGGATTCAGTACGTGTAGTGGTTGCTCCAGAAGATAAACATCATAAATCACGAATACCCCTATTCCTCCTCGTTTCTCTTAGCTTTTATTGCTGAGCAGACATTATATGGTATGGAATATCCTTTTGGTCAGTTTGGATCAGCTCTCCTGGCTATGTCCTCTCCCAAGATCTTGCCCACCTCCAGCTTACTGGTGAGGGGAGAATGTTGGAGAGGCAGAATTGACCTGTGGGACTACTGCTCAGCAGTAGCCAAAACACTGGTGTGTCAACACCTTCCTAGCTACCAATACAAAGCATTGCATCATGAGGGCTGCTGCAGGGAAAATTAACTCCATCTCAGCCAGGCTCAATACCCCAGTTCAGGAAGAACCAGTTGGTGTCAAACAATTATAATTCTAAAAAAACCATAGTGAGGGCGTAAAAAAAACCCCAAACCACAACCCCCTCCCCCCCCAACACAGAATAAACGGCTTTTGTGATGCAGCTACAGTAAAATAACACTTGAGAACTATTACTAAACAGTTATTCTCGATTGTTTGTACAGACCACTTGGAATGTCAGAAGCCAGACTGAAAAATGAGTAAACCTCATTTCAGAAGCAAGTGCAAAATGACTCAGACCTTTGGTACGAGGTCAAGAGAACTATCATTTGTTGTCTTCAGACTAAAGGAAATCCCTGCTTTCGACTGAATAACAGGTCAGACTTCTGCTCAGTGTCCCTGTGCTGAAATGAACTAATCATGTAGGTAAAGGTGAAGAAGTGGCAATAAAATAATAAAGAACATATACTCATCAAATGAAACAAAAGCCCTTAGGCAACAGTAATTCAAAATGTCTGTAAAAAAATAATTGTGCTTGGAACTGAAATGCCACCTCCAAGGAATAAAGATTTTGTCTTTCCAAAATTTCACAGGTAGTAGGATCAATGCCCACACAGGCTCAAGTTTGCTGACAAACACTTTTTAGAGTTGATTTTATTTTGTATTCCTATAAAGGCCTGCTTTTTGGCATAATACTGAACACAAGATACAGCAGCGGACACACGTATACACATACATATGTGCAAAAGAATCTCGTTTCAGTGACATCCACAGCTCAAATGGGCAAGAAACTTGGCACTGTTTGCTAAAACAAGTATTCAGAAGGGAATAATTGGTGCTCGTTAAAAGCATTGGCCTGACTGCCTAGAAAAGACGTAAACATAAGCAGGAGCACTGTGAGCTTTCCACATTTGCCCCAAAGTGCCTTTGAGTTGACATGGAAAGTGTTTCAGTCTCCTCCCATGGCCTGTCTTCTGAGATTACAAGTTGGGGCAGCAATTAATGCCTACTTGTCAGTGTTTTCATGTAACTTGCACACCTCTCTCACAGGCTGGAAACTGAGGTGGAGGAAATGTGTTTAATAAGGATAGAGAGATAAGGTGAATGGGAGCGCCTCCTTTCAAATGTGAGCAGCTCAGCTAGTGTTGACCCACATGGATATTTACCACAATCATCTGTCATGGCAGTTACTACTCTACAGCTAGGTACCAAAGCTTAGATTTCTATTTTTTTTCAGGCTCTAGACTACAAACACTGATTTTGGTTACCCATACATAGTCTGCTTCCAGCACTGTAAATATCTTCCTATGCCAAACAGTGAAAAACACAGTTGAAAAAATGTGAGGAACACCCTTCCTTTTCATCTCACTTCATATACTTCTCACCTCTAAACCTAATCTTTTTCCGGAAAGAGGACAGGAAGATGATTTTTGCTGAAATTGAATTCAGTGACTCCTTCATTGCACAATTTAATTACTGTTCACATGATTTAATAGAGACAGGACTCATAAAACTGATTTATTATATTATTATTCTGTTGTGATTACAGAAGGTGTGGGTATATTCCTGAAGTCTGAAAATTTAAGGTAAGTTCAGATATCAGCTCTTTTACTGAACATGACAAATGCAGAGGGTTCTTGTTTCAGCAGTGAAATGCTGTTCCATAATAATATTTCTTACCCTAGAGTTTTACCCAGCCTGTGATATTTTGCCATAATATTTTTATTATCAGTCTATTATTTAGAGCACAGTACTCAGAGCACTACAAGACGTGCACATTTCACTCTTAACTCCTGAGGGAAGCATGATGCACACAAATTAATAAAAATATAGAGCTACTGCCAACAAGTTGGTCGTCTCAGTCAAGTTGCTGGTGCATGAGTTTCCACATTAAATAATACCACCACTAACAACAACTCTGTTGCAAACCCTAGCTGAGATGCCAAAGATTTAATGAATGTGGAGGAGATTACCCTGAGACTAGGATAAGGCACAATTTTTAAGGAAATAGAGGGGGGAAGTTTCCATTACTGTTGTTATACGTAAATATATGTAAATACGGAGGTGGAGTGTGAAGGGCTGCCAGCAGGTACATTTCCTGCACTTTCCCCAAGTTCTGAAATGAGCTTGTTTGTTTTTAAACCACACATGTGGCTAAGATTTCATTTCAGTATTTCACAGTATTTTGTAAACATAAGAGAAACAAAAGAAGCCAAGCTACCTTGTCCTGGTATAAATCAAGTGCAGTAGTGAACAAAATGTGAAATTCAAAGTTACGAATGGGACCAAAAGAGAGCAAAATTTTTCAAGAAACAAAAATCATCAAGAAATGAGTAATATCTAGGATTATTACTGTTAGAAGCAGCCTAAAAAGGAAAGTAGGAGGTGTAAAAATATATAAATGTTAGGTATAAAGTTAGGTAAAAAATGAAACACATATAAAAGTCAGCAGACTTAGAATATTATATCCAGATTAATCCAGTAGAATGTTTCAGAGCTATCTAGTTTCCCAGTCCATCTTCTACAACTGTTGGAATTATTTATGTAGTTAGGGAGGCATGCAGGCACAGACTGTCTATAGACAAGATCGCCTGAAATAGTAACTGGCAAGAAAAAAACGATCTTACTTGAAAAAAGCAGACAAACACTGGGGAACGTTCCCATTGTATTTCCAAGGTACTGTCCTCTTCTTATTGGACATACGGTGGTGTTTGAAATGTTCCTTACAACTGCACAACATAAAAGATTCAACATCTCTTAGGAGTGTGAAACTGTAAAACTTCCAAATCAGTTTTACCACTAAGATACAAGATGGGTTCACAACAATCACTTATGATTACGGAAAGCACAAAAAGTAAAATCAGACGTAGGTCTACCAGTTCTTGCTTGTGCAATGGGCCACACGGGTAGGCCAGATTAGCCTGCCTAGTCCAAAGACATTTCAGTTCAAAGCTGTGATGGATGGGGACATACTATGGATCAGTTTATGGTCCATCTGTGTTTATTAATGATAAAAGTATGGTAAATAAATTACTCATGCTGTGAAAACAGTCTTGTTAATGGTAATTGCCACAAATCAAATAGAAGGACTAAGATTCTAATTCTGAGAATAACTGGTTTTCAGTTTCCTGGTCATACATGCACACTATTTCAGGAAACCAAAAATGAAAATTGTTCCGAAAAAATTGAAAATATTTTTGTTTTCCTGACAATAAAAATGAAAGTAAAACAAAATTATTTTGTTTCATCCTCAATATTTCACCTCCTTTTTCTTCAATAATATTACATAGAATTGCACTCAGAACATTCTTTTTTTTAAGTTCAAATATTATTGAGTTTTTTAAAAATTTTTTCAAAACTATTACCCAAATCACCACAAACTTTTGTTTAGGAAGAGAAGGACCTCAAATCTTGGAGGATAAATGTCCCATGCTTAATGATTCGTATAGTTACGTCCCTCCACTCAGGGAAAATTTAGATGGTCTCTGAAGAGTTTCATTAAGTTTGATCATATAGCTAGTGTCTGTAACTACCACAGAAAATCCTATGATGCCTGGGCTTTTAAACACCCACCTGTCTGTTAGAGAGAGTTGTAACTTACGATTTAAACGTATTCTGTAAAGCATTGTTCTTTCACCTGCATATTCTCATCAAAAGCACCTTGCGTCTGTGCATGACACACAAAAAGACACCGAAACTTTACAGAGTGACACGAAAAAATCCTGAGCTCACACATACTTGCTTCCTGAGCTCTTAAATATAAAAAGATAAGAGAGATCTATTGGATGAGAGTGAATGACTTCATCTCTAAGGTGCTTCTTTCCCTAAAAGCAACAAGCTTGTTTTGTAAAAGAAGATACCTTATGACTGATAAACAGATATTATTCAGTCTTCACTATTCCTTTTAGAATTTATAGAAATCTTCGTTATGCTCAGGATAGTTACGTTAGGCATAGTTAAAAATACATGGAGGGATATGGAGGACATTCACGGAGATTAACTTCACCCTAATGAGCTTAATTATATGGATGAATTAGGAATCACAGCCTAGCGAAGCTATGCTCGCTCGCTCTCTCAGAGGATGACAGAGAACTCAGCAGACCCCACTTACACAGTCATGGTGTTACATGCCAGAGCTTCACACTAAAGTCAGCGAGACTGCACTCAGGTCCAGAGGCATGTATGTGTTGGTCAGCATCCAAGACAAGGGTAAGGCTTAGAGGCAAATGCCAGCTCCAGTAAGTTTTGTTTCTGTTTACAACTGGCAGTACTTGATGGAAGAAGTCTAGCAGTAGACACATGCTTTGCTCAGAAAACCAGTATATCTTTTCCTGGCAAGAGTATTTTTTAAGAGAGGAAGTTATGTCTTTACTAGAATCATTTATTGGAAAACATTGTTCTAAACTATGATAAAATGGGACAATAGCTGAATGTAATTAATAATACAGGGGAAGGAGTAGCTTAATGTGCTATATGAAGCCACACCGGCTAGTTACGTGCACAGTTTGACTGTACTGAGATACAGATAAATACAGAGTGACACTTTTGCTGAAGTTTGGACTTTCAAAGACTTCCTAAGGCAGCTGACTTTCGATAAGCCTAGNGTAGCTGAATGTAATTAGTAATACAGGGGAAAGAGAAGCTTAATGTGCTATATGAAGCCACACCGGCTAGTTACGTGCACAGTTTGACTGTACTGAGATACAGATAAATACAGAGTGACACTTTTGCTGAAGTTTGGACTTTCAAAGACTTCCTAAGGCAGCTGACTTTCGATAAGCCTAGGACAGCTCAACATCATCATACACTTTGAAAACTCCAGATTAAACAAACTACTAAACATCATTAGAAGGAGAAATTCCGCTACTACTATTCTTTTAAATATTCCACTCTTAGCATCTCATCTTTAAAGCACTCACTTTTGGATTGTGCAGAAGGGAACCACTGGTTGCTAGAAGGTTGATCTCTGTCAGAGGTACACGTAGCAGAGCTGTGAACAGAATCAGAATAAGCAGGAAAAAAAGTAGTCTGCAACAGAGATTTCTACGGTCCTGATTCTAAAACGAGGAAAAGCATCTTTGTTGCATTCAGAAGTTAACGTACTAGGGCTATTTGTTTGCGTTCACTTTAGCACAAATTTTAGCCCTGGTTTGCAACCACAAAGAGCTATTGTTTCGAAGACAACTCACTGCTGTTTTCCTTTATGTGCAAGTGCAAAATGTCACTTCTGAATAGACAGATGAATTAGGTTTTGATCACCTGGATAGGCTTTGGCACATATATACATATTATCACTAGTTCAAGAAGATTACAATGCTCAAAACTTACACAGGGCAGTGCTCTGGGGCTCTGGGGTTTTGTCCTTCTCTCAAACAGATGATGCATAAAATGTATTTCTGAGTATGCTACAGGTTTTGTCTAAGGGTGTATCCAGACAGTATTTTGCAGTAACATGCAAGCTTTACCCTTTTTTTCGCTCCAAGTAAATACAAGCTCACTCTGCAATATTATAATCTGGTCGGACAACATGCAGACTGTTAGCATGGGCCCGAGCCTAAACAACATAACTAATTTCCTAACAGGATCTGATAGTTCACGACCAACACCAGGCCAGCAGGAGCTGTAGAATTGTAAGATTACAGCTGGATCCCACCCAACCCACACAGAGCTCACACAGACAAAGCCTGTATCCACCTACGAAACATCACGTTGGCAAAGCCTGAGAGTCTCAGGCTGCAAGTGAATGATGTAGCCAATTCATCTTCAAGGTAGCTGGTACTAGATCAAAAATGCTGCAGCTGCATGACAGAAAACAATTCTCCCTCACTCTGTCAGCTATGTGAGTATAAACTCACTTTGTCACCTCATATTTGCTCAAAACATTTGGGTACATACTGGCAGGCTTTTTGCTGGATCACAAGAATTCTGTCTTTCCATAGCAAGCATAAAACTGATATAAAAGCATAAAAATTGCATACGCTGCGTTTCACATCCTTTGACTAATCTGACAAAATAATTTTTAGCTCGTTCATGTGCTGATTCAAGTTTCTAATGCTGGATCATCCGTCAGTGCACTGTTCAGTATTAAACACTGCAGAGCCTTGTCTCACCCTCAGGGTGAGATTTTCAAAGGGGCTCAATATTCTCCTAACTCTGCAACAGGTGAAATCTGTAGAAATTTTACTACTAAAATCACAGTAGATAACTTATACAAATTCTGAGCTTTTGCCTCTTAATATATTGGATTCAAACCCCACTGTTAACTCTAGTGCAGTTCATTACATACAAAATTAAGTACTCTATCAAAGGTTGCATTCTGAATATCAGGTATCAAATATAACCAAAAGCTGAACTGACAGAAAAATGCGTTTTCTTTTCCAAATAAATTACTGCTTAGCCCTCAGTTTCTCGATTTAATGTAATAAAGCAAGCCCACACAGCAGGTAAGGCGGTTGACCACTAGTAATAGAGATCATTACGCTGGTTTAGAGAGCGAAGTTCCCCAGATACTGCGTGGAGGGAGCTAGGCCCCTCAAAATTACATCCTCAACAACCATCATGGGTGCGTAGACAGATCTAAGCTGAAAAGAAGGAAACTCATATTATGAAAGAGTATGTCTTAAACCCAGCTCATCTCTGGGGCTTGTAGCCTGTATTACAAGCACTTGCTACACAGCCTTGCATCTTCTCCTGGAGTTTAGTACCGAAGCCTAGAATAAGTGATCCTTTCTTCTAACAAGGTGGTGACAATGGAGATTTCACCATTCTTCCCTTGTATGTTGTAGTTCAGTGGCTAGCGTGTGAAGTCAGGGAGTACTAAATTCAGATTCTTCCACTGCCTGAGAAGACTCAGACCTCACCTCTGAAGAAAATCACTGCACAGACTATCCTGGTGTGAAGGAGATTCTTTCAAATAATTTTGGTTCAGTTTGGAGGAACACGTAAATATTCCCTGGCAGGTTGGGATGGGCTGGGTGTATATGAGTCAGAGCAAGCACTGCTGTCTGCATAAAGGTCTCCCTGAGAAGAAAAGTCCTAAGTTATGCTTCCTGCTGCATTTACATTTTCCGGTTTTGTATATTGTCTATTCTGTACTAAGCAGCCTCTGGAAAGAATCACCAATTGGGCAGCTGTCTTTAAATTTACTCTGACTCATTTTTCTTTCTCTGGTCTCAGTTTAATAAATCTGTCACCACAGTACATAAATGCTCATTCTATTTCTGTAGTTTCATTTTCTCTATTCATATTCTTTTTCACGTATGTATAGTAATCTCTTGACACACACACATTGGTGGTAAATCTATAAATATTTGCTCTGGGAAAAAATGATGAAGAATTTCTGTTTCCTTTCAGAAGCTGAGGTTGGTTTGTTCTTGGTTTTGTTTTCTTTAAGCATGTATAGGAATGTCACAGTTTTCCAAAATCCTATTTGCTTTTCAATATAATGTCTTGAATTTGACTGTATCTGGCAACATCAAAGCCTACAAAGCAGGGTACAAGTGAAAAGGATTTGCCTTCTTGGAGTGCTTCCCAGAAGACAAAATAAAATTCTCATTTCCAGTTTCTACTCTTCTAAATTTCTTACCTGCCATCATTAAGTAAGTTAGTGGCAGGAAGTAAATGAGATTGTGACTCCTTTATCTGTGGATCTAGCTACTGAATCTGAAAAAAAAAAAAGAAGTGCGAGACAGAATATGTCTTTGAACTGTATTCTAAATGTATATAACAATATTTAATACAACATCTACAATAACTGGACAATCTCTTCAGAGGTTTATAGTACCCTTACACTGAGTCCATATTAGAATTGTAGTTCAGTTTAGGAGCACATCATTAAACGTGTGCCTGAAAAATCTTAATTTTCTGTGTTTTGATTTCCATCACAGGGCTGCCTCTGAGAACACAAATTCAATTCCTGTTACAGGAAGTCAAGCTATGGGACACACCCAAAAATATAAACCTTGTGCGCTCCAGTTGCTATTGGACACTAACTCAGTGGGACCAAAATCTAGAGCAGATGCAAAGCAAAATCCATTGTGAAACTTACATTAACCCTTTTAACACCCTTAATGTGCTGCAGTACTTTATAGTGACACAGCTTTACAAATCTCTGAATCTCCTTCAGGAGAGCTCTTCTTTCTCCTCTGAACAAAAATGAATGAGCCACCTTAGGCAGCTGACTCAAAAACAGAATACTTGGGGAGGTAAGAGTATCTCCCATCACTTCCAGGTCACTCGACCTATATCGGGTTTTACAGCACTAGATGGGAAAGTGGTGTTTAGATACAAGACCTGAGAAATGAAAGTCCCACCATAAGATAACTCTATGCTATCTCACTCATGAACAAACAATTCATTTACTCATCTGAATATAGATGGGGGTTTCACTTCTCGTTAGACTGCGTGTAGTTATGTGGCAGAATATACTGCAAGGAGAGCACCTGTTAGAAGGAGTCCTGAAGACTTTTTTTTAAAAGGCAAACTAATTTTATAATCAGTAGTAGGAGTTTAGTTTGTTAGTTAATTAATGTTAATATTCTCAAATCATATACTTTGAGAAATAATTTATCTCCATGGAGGCCAGAATTCTTCAATGTGGACTGGAACATGCCTCATGGGCTTGGTGTTACTCTTTATTGGAGCACAGGTTAGATGCTGGCTTATCTTTTTGCTTAGCTGCTGTCTAAATGAATTGGCTGGATCATTTTCCTCAGAGTTGCAGTCAATGGCTCAATGTCCAAGTGGAGACCAGTGATGAGTGGCGTTCCTCAGCGGTTGGTATCGGGACCAGTGCTGTTTAATATCTGTTAGCAACATGGACAGTGAGATTGAGCACACCATCAGCAAGTCTGCTGATGACATCAACCTGTGTGTTGCAGTCAACACACTGGAGGGAAGAGTGGGTCCAGAGAGACCTAGACAGGCTTGAGAGGTTAGCCCGTGTGAACCGCATGAAGTTCAACAAGGCCAAGTGCAATATCCTGCACATGGGTAAGGACAATTCCAAGCACAGATACAGGCTGGGCAGAGAATGGATTGAGAGCAGCCCTAATGAGAAGGACTTGGGGGTGTTACTTGGTGGGAAGCTTGACATTACTCATTGATGTGTGCTTGCAGCCCAGAAAGCTAACTGTATCCAGGGCTGCCTCAAAAGAATTAGGATGAGTAAGTTGAGGGAAGTGATTCTCCTCTGCTCTGCTCTCATGACACCCCACCTGGAGTACTGCATTCAGCTCTGGGGCCTCCAACACAAGAAAGACATGGACCTATCGGAGCTAGTCTAGAGCAGGGCCACAAAGATGATCAAGGGGGTGGAGCACATCTCCTGTGAAGATAGGCTGAGAGAGTTGGGGTTGCTCAGCCTGGAGAAGAGAAGGCTCCAGGGAGACCTTATAGCAGCCTTCCAGTACCTGAAGGGGGCCTGCAAGACAGGAGGAGAGGGACTCTTTACAAGGGTGTATAGCAATAGGATGAGGGGTAACAGTTTTAAACTGAAAGAGGGTAGATTCAGATTGGATTTTAGAAAGAGATTCTTTACTGTGAGGGTGGTGAGACGCTGGCACAGGTTGCCCAAAGAAGCTGTGAATGCCCTGTCCCTGGAAGTGTTCAAGGCCAGGTTGGATGGGGTTTTGAGCAACCTGGTCTAGTGGAAGATGTCCCTGCCTATGGGATCTTTAAAGTCCCTTCCAATCCAAACCATTGTATGATTCTACGAATCTGTGATGAAGCTGATTGAGAAAAACAGTGTGAAAAAGCTAAGATTTAAAAAAATAATTTTATTTGTCTCCCAACCAACATTCTGTTGCCTAGACCATCATCTGTAGCTTCTGAGTTTCTTATACAGACAAATTGCTATCAGCTTGTAACGTTTTACATCATTGTTTGGTTGCAACAGGACAGCTAAGCATTCTTTTAACTGGAGTATACTATGGTTTTCTTTAAAGACTCAGTTGGCTTCACAGCATATAGCTAATGAGCTATCTAAAATTGTATCAAAGAAAAGAGCTCATTGAGATATGTTTTACTCTATCTGTAGAGCAGTCTTTAAAAGCTCTGATCACTATCTCTATACCATCCATGAACAAAAGGAGACATTGACATCAAGCAACAAGCAAAGTATTAAGTTGAAACGTTAGAGAAAAAAGCCTAATTAATTGATGCATGTATTTCTTAAGGAGACGGCTGCTGCTTGAAGAAGCAAAAAAATCTTCTGTCACAAAGAAAAAAATCTGAAAGCCATTTAAGTCCAGATAGAATGCAATGGCATAAAAAGATTGAAAAATCTTCTTTTTAGCCTAGTTTCTACAATAGACAAGTGCACTCCTTACTGCTCTCCTCTTGATATACTCAGTAGTATAGGATAGGAAGAACTGGTTCATCACTATTGTGAATTTGCCAATTATGAGAAGAAACTACTCTTGTTGGTGTGATGTTCTCACCCTACTACTCTTCTTGCTATGGCAGGCAGCTATCTACTTCTCTCCTATGGATTGACACTGGGCATCTTACCTTTCAGACAGCAAGAACATGCTGGAACATTATTTATTTCTTATCAAAGAGCTAAGGTAATTTAGAATCCCCAGATAAGGAAGGAATTTCTGCAGTCCTTCCAGAAAGATCCTGGAGTTGTTGAAACTTTTAAATAAGAATCACCAAATATCCAACCAGCTTGCACAGAATGTAAAAAGAACACAGACCCATATTAAAGAGGGATGTCCTTCAACCTTGGTGGTTACATACTCAAACATATAGCAAGGGTCGATACGATGTTTTTGAGAGAGAGTAGTAAGTAGCTGTCATCCCATATTCAAACAGTACTTTGAAAGATCTTAACTCATTCCATGCCATGCTGTTGATCATATCCCTATTTCTTTTGAGAGTTTCTTATTTATCTGTTGTTGAAGATGTTGATGGCAGACAATTCAAATCCCCAAGGTAATGGGAGTGCCCTTTTTGCTGACTCTTCCATGCATTGCAAGAAAATGCTCAAAGGGTTAAGCTGAATTTGTGTGGATCATCAGTGACATCCAGTGGCTATTTAAGGTGATCACAGGTGTGCGGTGCCAATCCAGACTCCCACTGTAGTGGAGTGATATGAACTGAAGAGGACGTTAACTAGCTGCCTACGTTCCTTGCCCGGATTGATCCCTTACTCTGAAAAATTATAGTTATGCATTTACTTTGCAATATTATTATATTTACTGGCGTATTTGTCTTCCGTGGAGTCCAATTCTTCCTTGTAGTGTACCTTGTCCATTGCTTTACAAGTAGAAAACGAAATTGTGTGAGAGGCATCTCTTATGTCAAGAGCATAAAACCAAGCAAAAAGGGCAATCTCATGGCGGGCAGGGGGCAGGGAGGGGGAAAGAAAAGGAAAGAAAAAAGATAAGGTTTTAGACCCCTTTCTATGACCCCACCACTCTAAATCACACAGTCTGAACCACACAGTGAACTGGAACACCAGCATGGAAACAGACAGCATGGATGGTTCCTATTTTGTTACTTCATGAAATTTGATTCAGTGCGTGTCTTAAATTTCTTCTTCTGGTCATAACCAATGAGACATCTTCCAGGTTTAGATTTAAAATGAAGACCAAAATTATCTAATCAATTCTCTACCACAGTATGACCAATTTTTTGTTTTGTTTTGTTTTTCTTAAATAAAAACCAGCTACTTTTAAATCTTTTTCTGTCTTTCCCAATTTCTGTTTCAGTCTCATTCTACATATAGTGGGCTGTCTTCTCATATCTGCATGTTATTCCCAGGTAGTTCTCACACAGTTTGAGATTGTCAGTTATATCCATGGATGCACTGTCCTTGATAAGTTCTCAGGCTCAGCTAGAAGTTTAAAACTTTCTTCTAGCTATCCTGATTAGCTCATACTTTCCACTTGTACTGTATATCTGTATATATGAGCCATGTGAATAGTGTATATATCTCTGCGTCTCTTTGGTGACCTGTCTGCATACAGAGATTTATAAGTCTATTACAGGCTTCAGCTAAGGAACCTTGTTGTCTACCCAATAGCCTGCCCGGCCACCACCAAACAGGTGCATTCCGTTATACGTACCGAGCAAAACAGAAAACTTGTCCAGCTCACCTAACCTCTGAATTAAAACCATATTTCATTGCCTTCTTAGTCAATCAAAGGAAAAAAACCCCAAAACATATCTTGGTACTATAAATAGTTCACTAGCCAATTCTCTAAATAACCATCACTAACATTTATGTAAATCAATCCAATGTTCAGCAGCATAAAAAATGCAGAAATTTGGGTTATGACACACAAAATACTCTTCAAACCATACTAATTATTTCAAACTTATCCATATTTAGTTATCAAAGGCCATGTACCTCAAAACATAAACACTTCATACAACCAAGATCTCTTGTAATAAAGGCAAGATGTCAGATGTTGGTGTTTTAGTATCTGGCCAATGAAACAGAAAGTATTATATAATTTTAATACATAAACAATTATTTATTCTAAACTAGAACATCATAAAGCAATGGATTTCTAATACAGCCATGAAAAAATTTGTTTTCTTTCTATGTACAAAATACTCCAAACACTGGTCCTTACAACTTAATACAAAAGACAACAAGCACACACAGAAATGCAGGGAAGCAAATGGAAGTCATACTGATCAGCACGAAGACCTGTCTTGTGACATGGATATTAATCTCTATTAATTTTATGGTGCTGCCTGGATATACCAAAAAAGAGTTTGTTCCCTTGATTACAACAATGTATCTTCCCCCTTCACACATACAGATTCAGTCTATAAAAAAACTAAAATGCTGAGATCTGATAAATTCTTCGTCACTAGTGCAGTGTATATTTCACATATGTAACAAGGTAAACGAAAATTACTAAATTGCTACACTAAATGAGAAGGTTAGAATATCTACTAAAATGGACAAAACATAGATAGAAACTAATTCTGCATTTCTGTCAACTTATGTGATTATTTTATTTAACATATTGACAGCATTTTACTTTTAGTAGCAATGATTATCAAGGTAACAGTTAAGTTCTCCCACAAACCTACTTTTAAGGGAGACAGTAAAAACATTGACACAGCTTTTAAAATATTAAACACTACTATTTTGAAACATAGGTTTAGAAATTGACTAAGTCATACAAATTCATCTGCAGAGCAGAACAGTCTGAGGGAAAGGAATGCACATAGGTCATTAAAACTAGGCATAAATATTAAAAAATATTTGCTGTCAGGTATTTATATCATGTCTCTCAACTTCTCCTAAATATTTGCTCCGAATTGATTCTAAAACCTAAACACCATCACTAGTATTGAATAAGACAAAACCAAAATTTTTTTGTGTAAAATAGATGGCACAACTTCAAATCACAATTGGAAACAAACTCAAAGTCTTCCAAGGGATGAAACCACATCAGATGAGGGAACCTCAGGCATAGTTTACAAAGATGTCTGTACTTCAACCACTCTAACTAGAGTAAAGTAAAATTTTGTGACTTTAGCCAAATGTGAAATACCTTTCATCCTAATAAAAGCAAGGCAAAATACCCTCTTGTATCCATTTTCAAATATTAAGATTTTTTTGCTATAACACAAGCAGTTCAAAACATGTACTTAGATGAAATTGTCTATAAAATGGTGAATTAGTGACAAAACCCAGTGTTTTTAAGCAGAAAGCAAGCTAAATATATAATTACTGTCTTCTCCATCTTACCGGGAAATGAGAGGATAATTGTTAAAATCTGCTCTGAAGTTTCCAAAAATTTTGGAAAAAAGTGTGATGTTTCACTAATCAGGAAAATCTATATTCAACTTTTTTTTCTCCACCCAGGAGGATACAGATTATTTTGCCATTGCAATTTATTCAAGCATATCGAGTTTTAAACTCACAGGAGTTCCATTTCTCTATTAATCTGATCTCCTCCATAACACAGCCTGTCCATGTCACACACGGATTCCTGCATCTACAGTAAGTATTCATACATACTAAAGAACAGAATGCGTCTTCCTTACTGAGTTCATTTAAGTTACCCTGTACAAGTAAGTGACCCTCTTTGTGAGGAAACTGAGGTGGTACTCCATGGGCTTGATTTACCGTATTTCTCTAGTTTTATTTTACCACAGTCCATCTATAAGGTCCTTTGTGAAAACAGAGGGCAGAATCTGCTGCCCAGAAAAGGAAAAACAATCTCTAATTTGTCTCCTATGCCTGACCCTTGTACTGAGACATGCATTCATCTTCATTTACAGTCCAGTTTAATATACTGCAGTTTGACATCTTAGTGTCTGAGGCCACAGTGCAGTTTACTGTAATGCTAAACTGGAAGTGAAAGAGGAAAAAATATGGTTTTGTCACAAGATGGAGAGATGAGCAGAAGAGGTTTGATGGGATGCTTAATATGTATGTTAGAGAACACTGTTAAAATGGCAGGTCTCTTCCTTGATGTAATGAGTTTCTTATAGGAATCATCTACTTTTCAAAGGCAGACCTCAGGCCAGATTCTACAGTCTTTTCTAAAAAACTGAATAGCAGCTAACTTTAAAACTAAACTCATCACCTTTGTGGTATAAGAAAATAAATAGAATTTGGTCTTTAATTAATTTGTTACCATAATGATAAAAAACAAATTCACAAAGTTGTTACTTGGTCAGTTGCCACCTACAGCAAGGATAGTATCATGTGGACTTGATTCTTTCTTTTATCTTTTTTACTTTTTTTTACCCCTTATTCATTTTCACTTTTCATTTTATAAGCTCCTTATCTAGCTTTTTTATTTTCTGTGTAATAGGGGAGAAGGTGAAGGTTCAACCCAATTTCTTGGTGATTATTATTTTTTAATAAAAGGTATTCTTTGGTACATAATAGAATAACCCAGGCAGAGCCAATTATCTGTCTCACATTGAATAAGAAAATCTGCCATTTTGGTCAAGTTTTACACATTGAATGTTAATCACATTACTTTTGAAAACCTAGTTAAAGTTTTTTTTATATATATATACACACTATTGATTCACCAGGCCTCCATTTCATTTGGTTTCTAATCTTGGCATGACAGAAATTGTATGCATTGAGAAATTAAATAATTACCAGACAGAAGGTTTGGAAGAACAGCAGAGGCACAAATATCAATTCAGTACCTAACCCACTTTACCTTCATTGAAAGTTAAGTATTTGCTAACACTGTTAAGACCAGAGTTTCTCCTTGGATGCCACAATAGTTGTAATGTGTCTTGCTAAACAGGATGTAGTAAGAGATGAAAACCTTGTGTTGGAACTGAATCTTTCTTAACTCAACATAAAGCCCAGATGAGATCAAAATATGTTCATGATTATTATAAATATTTTTATAAAGATAATTGGAATACTGTGAAGCCAAACTCCATTAAAAGTGTGTCTAGTCCCTTGCATAGTATATCTACAAGGAAACACACATTTTGATGTAAGATGCTGAACTATATTCACATGTTTCATAGCTTTCCACTACAGATATAAAAAAGAGAAGCAATGACAGCCTCATAAGTCCACTTATTATCTAAATAAATGTTGCATTATATTAGTATATTACAAACAAAGCTAACAAAATATATTGGAAAGATTTAATCACCTTTACTGTCTACAGATCAGAAAGCCAATGCATACCTATCAGGGATTGATGTTTCGCGTATTCTGTTACTCAGACAAGGAGGAATTATTCTTGATCTGTTATCTTGCTTAATGGGGAAAATCGAAGTAATGACAACACAGACTTTTGAAAGAATTAAGGTATCTGTGTGTCATGGAAATCAGAGAGAGTTAAGCGTTTGGGTTTTTCTGAAGATTTGTGTTTACATCCATTTTGACTCATTACCATACAGACATATACATTATGATGCAATTCTTTGTAGAAGCTGCCATTTCATTTTTGTTCAGTCCTAAAGTTGCTGCATTGACAAAAGAAAAATGTGTGGCTATAATTGACCAAAATGTAGAAAGTACAACAATGTAATTAATATACTTATGTGGGAAAGAAACTGCTTTGAAGAGCCATTAAGATACACAAGGCTCCTCCACAGAAAGAAGTCATCTCAGCTTCACTTTTAGAAAAAAATTAAAGATTCACCAGATAGTGTAGCCATTCCGAGGTTGCATTGGTTCAAAACGTTCCAGCCAGAACAGAACAAAATGAGACAACGCTCTGATAACTCTGGAAAGTAAGATGAAGATAACTTACACAAAACTGAACTTTTCCAATGCTAACATTCCTTGGAGAAGAAAAAAAAAGAAAAAGAAAAAAGGAAAAAGAAAACAGCAGAAAATCAGTTAAGTTAAAAGATGGCTGGCATTCCCACAGTCACTTGAAGCACAACCGGAGGAGGCGTCTCCATTTGCACAGTAGCACAAGCAATGCATAACAATGTAGTTGCTGCATAGACACGTACAGTGATATCTGCAGTAATGTTCACATTCACTGTAAACAGGAAATAGACAGAACAGAAACTCTATTCAGCCACACATTAGCCAGAAGAGTTAGTTTACTGTACCTGGGGAAAAGTGTCACACTCTTTAAAGACCTGTAGCAAATTATTTCAGAACAACTGGGGAACTGTAGGACATGTTCTGAGAATACATTATCACTTCTTATAACAGATAAAGCCCAAAAAGCATTGTTTAGTCAAAGACATTAACTATTAAACAGAATTTAAGAATTCATAGAGCTGTCTGAAATCATATATGTGGGCTTGGAATTTAAGGAAATGAGAATAGCAAAGCGAGAGTAAAGATATTGAAATTGTCCTAAAATATGCTGCATTATGAGCAATACGACACCAGTCCACAGGCTCCTTTCCTTCAGGAAAGAAAACAGATGTTTAAAATCCAGTGTGTCTATATGCAGGCAGACTATTATGCTCTGTAAATAGGTTTAAAATGTCCTAACATTTCTGAGGCATTCTTATCTCTTGCTCATTTACCTCACTCTAGATTGCTTTCGCACTTTCCCCCCTTTCCATTAAATTATTCAAGAACTCCTGTTTATAAAGGTCACAGTCATAAAAACCAGGGAATGGGAGCACTGGCATGTGATTCCCAGGACCAATGAGGCAGCACACAAAGTGGATTGTGAAGGACTCATAAAACGTAAGGCCAGAAGAAACTGTTAGATCATCTAATCTGATCTCCAGTATATGACAAGTCATTATATCTCACTTATATAACCCAGTAATGAGCTTGGAGCTAGAGACTGAGAATGCTTCAGCTTCTGATAAAAATGGTAGCATTATCTCTTTGGCAGCTAAGCGCAGGCCAAACTAATTGCTAGTACCTCCCACATAGGTGATTCTATACTTCACAGAATTATTTCTCTGTCCTATGAAATAGAATTCAGGGAGGCCTACTATTCAGAGCAGAGAGAAGACAGTACCCTCTCTTCCATCTTTTTCCTCGTTCTGGCAGAAGTGCAGTCTGGCCCCAGCATTGCCTTGGGGATTAAACACAGACAGAGGCTTTGACAGTCAGAAACAGCTGAAAAAAAGACTCATGAGCTGCATTGTATGATTTGTTGCTTATAGATCCCAGCTGAGTTAAGTTAATGAAGTTGCCACCTAATTAAACCACATCTTTTGCCTTTTTTTTTTTTCTTTCCTTTTGCATGCCAAGGACAACAGTGGTGTTTGACTAGTATTTACTCTGATGTCCTCGTTACCTTCATTGGTAGTTTTGTTCCAGTGATTAATCATTTGAATTGCTGAAAATAAAAGTAAAATATTGTAAAAGTGGCTACCTTCTAGTTTGAATTTATCTTGCTTCACTTCATTGCCACAGGTTCTTGTTATGACTTATTCCACTAGTGAAATTAATATCTAGTGGGACTGCCAACACACTTTATTCAGGTCACATTCCAATCTTACTTCTGACAGTCTAAATAGATGTTGCTTCTGAAGTCTTGCATAACAAGTAATTTTTGTGCAAAACGTAGATATTATTTGCGGATCTTCTTTGTACCTTTTTCAGTTTCACAAGTGAAATCCAGATCTGTGTGGAGCAACATAGCACTGATTTCACCAGCACTGGATACACAGGCAAACTCCTTGCTGCCCCTACTTACCTGCACCTACATGCCCAAGGACCACACAAACATTTTGGCCAAAGCTTGACTTGGTTCGATTTGGTCTCTCTTTCAGTAGCAGCATGTACGATCCTTTAGGTATTGTAAGCATTGATCAGAAAATTGCATCGATTGCTTACAAATATCTAAAGGGTAGGTGTCAAGAGGATGGGGCCAGACTCTTTTTGGTGGCTCCCAGTGACAGGACAAGGGGCAATGGGCACAAACTGGAACACAGGCAGTTCCACCTGAACATAAGGAGGAACTTCTTTACTGTGAGGGTGACAGAGCACTGGAACAGGCTGCCCAGGGAGGTTGTGGAGTCTCCTTCTCTGGAGATATTCAAAACCCGCCTGGACGCATTCCTGTGCAACCTGCTCTAGGCTAACCTGCTTTAGCAGGGGGGTTGGACTGGATGATCTGTAGAGGTCCTTCCAACCCTACCATTCTGTGACTCTCTGAACCCCTACAACTGCTGTTTTCAGTAAAATTATTTCCCATTCTTATAGATCTACTTCTCTTACTGTGTTTTTTTTTCTATACCCAAAACTTTGGTTATATTATTTTAATTGTCTTCTTAAACTGCCTGGTCAGTTTATGAGAGACCCATTCTCATCTTTTAAGCATACTGCCAGTCTTTATGCCCTCCATAAATTCTACTAATTCTACCTATCTATAATTTACCAAGAAGCTATTGAGAAAGGTATTGAATAACTTCAGATTCAATAGCAAAAGCTTGTAGAAACTCCCTAAACAAACGCCCTTTAATAACAGTTTCCCATTTATGTTTTTTTTTGATCAGCATATTAATCTTTGATTTAGCTACATGTTTCTCACTGATATCACACATTAATCTTTTTGTCAGAGTTTCAGTTATTAAATACATTAAAATTATACATTCATACATTAAGGCCTCCTTCACACAAGCTAAATGCCTTAGTAATAATTCAGCTATATAGTTACCTTTTTGAGGGAAATTTGTAAAAGTTTTGTTTGACAAGACTTATTTGTTATAGCCACATTGAATGGCATTAATTATATTCCTAAACAATACTTCCAGTAAACAGCTAGTGAACAACCCATCAAATAAAATATGTTTGCATACTGTATTTGGCCTCTGTCAAGAAAAGTCAGTGGGAGTGTTTCCATCGATTCTGCAGACTTTGGATAACGCCTTTATCAAACACTTAAAAATAATGTGCACATTAATTTCAAAAAGCAGTCTGTTCACTGACACTTCATAAACATGTAGAGCACTAGATTTAGTGAAAAAGCTTACTTGCTACAAATGATTCATCCAGCTTTAGAGAAGATATATCTATAAAGAGTACTGAAATACTGAAGTTAACACTATTTCAAGGTCTTTCCTTTGCACTTCAAGTTTATAATCACTGTTCATATTCTGTTGGCTTTTCACAGACAGCACTGCTAAGACAACATGGAATGCTTCAAATGCAAGTAAGCAGATAAATAGCACAAGGCTCATGGGTTGGCCTCAGTAGTAATTCTTTAGAAAATGCTAGATGAGAAAATGAATACCCTGTTGCTAACTTACCTTTGTTTCATTTAGTGCCATAATTATTTGTTGCTTAAAGAAAAAGCATTGACATTTCCCCCTTAGTCCCTGCCATATGGAAGATAGGCTTTTAAGATTCTCTTATGAGAGGCACATGTTTATAAAACATACCTTTATGTTCTCCGAGTGCAATAATCAACATGCTGGGGGATAAGCAAGACATTTCAGCCTTCAAAAACTTCTGCCGTGCCATTCCGAAATAATTCTAATATTCCTGACAGTTTATTTTTAGAAGCAAATACAATTCCTAACTACTTCATTATATATTTCCCCACTTCTTAATCAATCAGGAAATGCGCAGGATAAAGTTATCTGCTATACACTTTAATCACTGTGTGGAACCGTTGTTCCCTTCTGGAGGGTTAGCAAAACAGATGGTATGAGTGAATGGGCTCATATTTCAGTTTTTAATCACATTCAGCACCAGAGGTCTTATTTGGGTCCACAGGATTTTTGATATATTTACCTTAAAAACAATAAGGAAATAGTGTAAACTATAAGCGGGAACAAAAACAAATGTCATCCTAACTATGTACAGTTGAAGATACGCGGAAGTACTTTCCTGAATTTTGTGGCAAGCCATTTCTACCTGAAAATCTGAAAGCGTTTTACGAACTTTGAACATCACAAAGCTGCTGGGGGATAGAAATGTTAATCTTTTATTCTTGAAACAGAGAGGTCAAAAGACACTCGAAACAAGTATAGAGAGATTAAGTGACTCAACCAATGTCATGAACTGAGTCAGTAACAGAACTAGGGACAGTATCTGGATCCACTATTGAATTCTGATTCCTAATAATGTTTTACACAAAACCTGAAGACAAGATATGAAACCTGTACCATTGTCTCTTCTTCCAGTGTCAGTCACAGCCTGGCATCACAAGCATGTGGGTGCAGAAACAACGAAGAGAGCATTTTGTACACAGCACAATGCAGTGGCAGCAGGACTGTGAGCACTGGGATAAGGTGTCCTATGGCTGTCAGCACAAAGTAGTGATGTACCTCTTCAGTGGTTACACATGATAATAGTGGAAGCCATGGAAGGATGTCAAAGAGAGCATTTGAGCCCTTCCTTTATTACCTTTTGACTAACATCTACAAGATCTGCGAGTATATTTTTTTAATATAGAATCATAAAATCTATGCTCGCAGATAGATGCATTGAGGTTGTAGTACCTATATGGCATGAACTCATTCATTACTCAAGCTGGTAATGCATGTTTAGTAATCCAGAAATAATTGTCTAGTAATTTTATTTTAAAAAACTTTAGGAAAAAAAAGATGCATAGCAACTCTGAAGTTTCTTCTGTAGTGTCAAAGGGACAATAGTTCTTCCTTCATTCAAATTCTTCACTGCATAGTTCAGAAGTTAACTACCTGAGCAATGAACAAACAAGACACTGGGAGAAACACATGAAAGAAGGTAAGATATTTAGTTTATTCAATCAAATAAGTAGCATGTCCTTTCTGTTAAAGCTCTCCTTTACACAGCAAAGTAGTTACCTTATTTCTTGCTTAACCCTCACTTTGACAATAGGCACAGGTTCAGCGTTTGACAAGCAATCAGAAATAAGGAGATTGTCACAGTTTAAACCTGGGCCAGATATTAAACAGGCAACAGATGCTCTTTGTTAACCCTCTCCCTCCTCAAAAGGGGAAAAGAGAAAAGGGAAAGACACTTATGGGTTCAAAAAGTTAAGCCAGCTTTACTCTAACTACAAATAATAACATATTATGATAATAGGAAGAATAATAATGAAATATATACAAATATATTAAAAAAACCCGATATCAAGCTCCCCCCTCGCTGACAATACGTTACCTGGACACTGCAGGGTACGCCCCAGGGAAGCCCTAGGCTGTACTTGGCAGCAGCTGGATTTAGGAGTGCATAGATCAGAGGCAGAAGAATCAGACGGGGTCCTCCTCCTGCTCTTGAGCAAGGACCTGAGCAGAGCTGAAGAGCAGTATCCTACAACACCCCTAGCAGCCCTGTGCTGGGCTTAAATAGACTCCTGGGCCGTGGGTGTGGGCAGAAGCCCCAGGTGAGGCTGCTTAGGCCATTAAAGCCCATCAGTGCCCTCAGGCCCTGGCCTGTGATCCCTCAGCTTTATACTGAGCGTGATGTGTATGGGATGGAATACTGCATTTGGTCAAACCAGCACAGAGATACACCCTTGAAAAACAAACAGTGTGCTAGTACATAAAGAACGAGCAAGATAGAGAGAAACAAACTAAAAGTATTGCATTTCTTTAACCATTTTCCTTACAAGGTTACTGAATCAAAGAGAAAGTCCTGGTTTTATTTCAGTATCATTTCACCTTGCTTTCCTTGACTCCCATGCCACATTTTTACATTTTCTACCTATTTAAAGACCCACTGAGGAACATGTTCACACATTCTTACTCATTTATCTTTGTCACTTGTAATTACCACAGTGGCCATTTTCTTGCTTGCACATATTCCCACTCTGCTCCTCTTTCTTTCTTTCTTTCCTCCTAGGAGGAGTGTGGCACTCTTTATTCCAGGCACCCTTGGCTGTACCATCTGCAGGAAGATCAAAGGCAGGGTCATATCCATCTAATAACAAGAGAGGAAACAATACTGTAGGTGAGCACTCTATTAGCCTCCTCCTTCATTTTATTCAGGTCAGTGCTCAGGGACTTTCAGATGTCTTTGAACAAATGGATGTGAAAATGAAAGACAAGTTACAAAGAAATAAGTTTCTTTTTTTACGCAAGTTAGGCTGATGGCTTGAACCACGCTAGTGTTATAACAGTCTTTTCCCTGGGTGGCTCAGGAAGTATCTTTTCTGAACAATCCTCACCCTTCAAAATAAAGCATAGAAATCTACTTCCTTCTTGAGACTTGCAGCTATTAAAAAATGTCCAGAGGCGATAAACTGAAGACTTGTGTAGGATACTGAGGACATTTATTATTGACAGGAAATCAGTCTTCCATGATAGCTGAACTACAAGGTTTCTGTAGGGAGAGGACTAATTTCTCTACTGGTGTAAACAGACAAAGCTTTACTGACTCAGGTGATGCTGCACTAGTTTATATCTGTAGAGAATTTGAACTAAAATCTTTAATTTATTTTGGATGACTGGAACTGAAAGTTTGGGTCACTGCACTGCAAAAGCACCCTGAGAATAAGGCTGCAGTGAAGGGGATTTCTGGCTGGGTCTTGGAGCCTGTCTTCTGCACTGCAACTACACAGCACGACAACACAGCAGGAAGAACAGGAAAAGCAGTGGCCATTTAGTTTCAGCTTAGGAGACTTTTTCATTTCTATCTGTCCGATCTTCTTCCATGAATTTTTGGTTCAGTTGACTGCCCTAAAGCAACTGTTGTGATCCTCTTTGCACATCTGAGTTCAGCTGATATGTAACTAACTGAGGCAGCCGGTGCGTGTCTTGTTGAAAAATGGTTATGTTAACTAAAAATAACACACTGCTTTTCTTGCTGCAACGAAACTTAAGTACATGACCATATTCTGGGCAAAAGTTCCAAATGCTTTTAGCAGTGTTGGGTTTTTTTTCCGAAACATAATGTTGCTTAGATATTTCAGAGAAAGTCAGTGAAAGCATGGAGAAATACTTTCAAAGCAGAAGCTAGAAGAAAACCCCACAAAGATGCAGCTATGCCAATATATGTGCATATGAGACATTTTCTAGTGCTGATAATGCTGTTTCAGACACTTTGTCTAATGCTGGTATTATTGAGTGTTGTATTAAATCCCATAAAGAATTGTGTCTTCAGCATGTGTAAAGTTTCACAAAATGTCATTGCTATTGACTTTTACATCCCCTAGCTGAGGGCTTGCTCCTTTATTGGATTATTTTTTCCCCGATGGGATTACGGGAACTCAACTTTTCATCTGCGGAAAAGTCCCAGGCAATTTAATAGAAAACGTATTCCTACAGCTGTATTCTAGAGGATGTTTCAATGTTCTTTTTGCTAACAGCTTATTCTCCACTAAATTAAATAAGTTTGTAAGTGTGATCTCAAAAACTACAAATGATTAATTTCTCAGTTCAGTAGGCCATCTAAATAAATGTCTAACTTCATGAATATGGGTAGTTTATTTGAAGTTATTGAGAGTACTTTACCACATGGCTAACTTTAAGTTAATAGTAAGAGCTTTGCTAAATTAGAATGATTGTACATATAGTATCCATAATATTTTTTGAAATTTATTCCCGTAATATAGTAAAATATATAATTCTGTTCCTAAATTAACAGTGTTTAAGGAAATTAGTTGATGCATTCAATGACCTTGTGTTGAAAAAGGATAAGAATAATTCCCATCTTTCAAGGTTTCTTTGGGTAGCTGTTGTGGTTTATTACATGTTTTTTTAAAAAATTGTGTTAGTAATTTCACTGAAGATTAGCAGAACGGTAAAATGCATTGTACTAGACCTGCTTGCCTGAGTAGAACTTGGGTAAGTAAACAAAAATATCATATAACTTATTTTTTAATTCCTATCATCCTTTAATATATAATGCTATTAATTACATACTATACTTTTCAGAAGAGAAAATAAAAGACAGCATTCAACAAAGCATTGCTCTAATCAAGCATCATTATACAGCTCCTTGCCGCTTTTAGAGTACCAGACATCTCATTTTCATACATACAAATGTTGAGGTAGCAGTCAATGCTTAGCAATAGCTGTTGGCGCCAACATTTTTGTTGTTATTGTAGGTTTTTTTGAAGCTCGTATTCTTTGAAATAACCCACTGACATCTGGAAAACTACTACTAAGTGCGTGCCAGCACTTCATCAGACTATCATGTGGCTACATTGACTCGACAGACTTGGAATGGAGCCATAGACAGGAGCATAGTAATCTAGACTGTAGCTGCTGCACAAAATAAATAACTAAGGATAGAATGAGTTAGTTTAATATACAAATAAATTACAAGTTGAGGATAAACAAACCAAAACCAAAACAATGTCCCTTGCCACATTAAAATGAGAACAAGCTGTCATCTTCCTCCAGGATGTAAAGGAAGAAAGGCTGGGAATATGAGTCTAAGAATTGATGCTGATGCAAAATATTCCTTTCAGAGCTGAGATATTTTGAACCAGATGACAAAAGTCTATTATTTTCAGGGCAGCTCATTAAAATGTATGAAGGTGTTGCCAGTATTAGAAAGATACCACTTACAATAAAGTCAGTAAATTTCAGAGAAGGTCATACCAGAGATCCTGCATCAGGTGAAAAATGCCTATGTGGTGTTATAATGAGACTCAAGAATGTGCTGGCAGAAATTCCGGTTTCTTAGGTCACCTGTCATCATAACAGTGACTGCTGGTTCTGAGAGAAAGATGAACGTGCTTTAAGAGAGCCCTCGGTGGATTCAGAAATTGTCTTCAGCTGCATAGTGTCAGAGCCCTTGTCTGTTCCAAAGTAAGTTTGGATCAGTAACATAGAGATGCTTTGCCAAGTGCTGTGGACCATGCAATTCAGTGGACAGTGAAATAACGTGGTCAGAGACTAACATTTTGTAGACATGCACGTTCTGACAATCTGGAGCTCAAAAACCTGTATATATGGTCAAAGTTGTTGAAGAATTTTGTTGAATCATTTTTGCATTCTGCTGGAAAAGTGCTGTCATTATTAATTGGTCTTTTATTTTTCTATTTTACAGACAGTTCTCTAAATTGTCACAAATCACAGGCAAATTTTATATTCTTTAGGACAGGAGCTGTCATTGGCTTTCTATTTGTAAAGTGCCTAACACAGTAGTTTGCCTCTTGGCTCACCTAGAATATCAATTTTAAATAAAACAACCATCACCTATCTCAGCTAGCCTTTACCTGAGATAAACATAAATAATACAACATACGCAGACTTGCAGTAATAAGGCAAAAATCAGTACACGTTCTCCATATGAACTCTCCTTACACAGATTTATGATGCAGGATTGATGCTGATGGGGATCAATGTTTGTGTAGGATGGAGAAGCACTCGAAGTCGTGAATGAAATGTTTTCTTAGGCTTGAATACACTGTTTTCTTAACAGTTGAAAGGAGGACCACATGATCAAATTTTCCATGCAGTTTTGTTGTAAGACGAGCCAGAAACATGTTTGATTGCAAAGCTTTAATGATATATCCTTTTCTAGAAGAAGAATAAAAACTACAGCGACCACGCCAGTAATAATACGGCACATGTAAGCTATTGCAAGTGTCTTAACAAGCACATTGACAATTCGTGTTGAAGTATGGACTGCATTTTCCATTTGAATTACTGTGCCCTGTAGTTTCAACTAAAGACAGACCTTCCAACCTTTACTTAAAAATACAGGAACTAAAGCAAATGAGTAAACTGTTTAAGACCTTCTTAAATTCTGTTATTTGTTGTAGTTTTGATCAATTGAGAGACTTTTCATGCAAGCTAAAATATATCAAGCTCCAAATAAGACCATAAGAGGCGGGTCTCATTTCAGGTGACATTTAATCCTTTGACCACTTACTGTTTTCCAGCAGCTTCTGAAGCAATGTAATCCTGTAAGTCACAACACAGGACTCAGGAATATGAGTGCCCAGGATGACTGGCTAGTCCAAATGCTGGTTTTATCTTAAAGGAAATAAAAAACTCATGGCCCTCTTTTAAATTGAATTGAAACCTTTAAAAAAGTCTACTTTCAAAAGCAGCTGGAAAGCAATGCTCTGGTTATGTCTATTAACAGGATGGGTACTACTTAAAGGTATTTTTCATTGTGAATTTTTTCTTAGGAAGTAATCTTTGTTAAAACACTAGAGAAAAGAACAGAATGAGCAATACTGAACTTCTACTGAAATAAAAGCTGTAGTTTCACAAGTGTTTTCCTTTCATTTTTGAAATAAACCATTCTTATTTTTGCTGTAGTTTTCATCATACTGTACTTGAGCAAGCAGCTGAGTAAAACAAATCATTGGATCATTTGTGTGGCTGATCATAATGGAATCCTGAGAAGTGAATTTCAGGTATTGGATACTGAATATCATTAACTAATATCTGCGAAAAATACTATAAAATTTATGCTGACCGTTCACAGTATTACAGAGGTCAGGCAGTCCAGCTTTCAGTCCCTGAAAGAAGCTGAACAATTAAATCCAGTCATAACAATTTCAGTCTTCTTGGTAGGAGTACATCACATTTCAGCTCTCTTAATTCTATTGTTGTGTTTGTAACCTCAGCAAATGTGAACTTTTCCATTGTTTCCACCATAACATCTTCACCATTACAAAACCTTTACTTTATGCTTATCTTTCCTCACAATGAAATCTGACATAAAATTTTGAGCAGGCAGTTTGCCACTAGAAATGCTGACTCCCCAGTAAGAAATTCTCTTCTAATTTGCTGTACAAATCACATTTCCTGGAGTTTCATCTGACTCCCTGATGTCTCATTTGGAGAATCTTACAGCAAGTAACTAAAAGCTAAGATCTATACATAAGTAATTGCCCATTACAAAAAAAAAAGAAAAAAGGAAAAAAGCTCTACATGGGTATTTATCAAGACCATTAGAAGAGAAATTTTCTTTCTTTGTACTTACGTATTTACTCCCAAAGCAGCCAAGCTTCGAGGTTGAGTTGTATTCTGCCAGAATCAGCTGGTGCATCTTGGACTCCAAAAGCCCAGGAAACAGTTTTCCTATTCTTCCCCTTAAAGGCAAGTAGCTAAAGCGTCTCTTCTGACCTTAGTTCATGTCATGACTTCAGGAAAGACACGGTGTCTTGTTATTATGGATAATAGTTAATAGTGATCAGTCCTACCCATATGAAATTTAATATTGAGCTGGACAACTAAGACAACAGAGTAGTGGACAGCAAATTAACTTCAGTAGCATTAGGTTGAAGGTGGTTTTCTGTGATTTAGGATAGGAAAAGAAAAAAAAATATCAGTTTTACGGAAAAACGAAGATGATTCAAAATTTTGTATTGGTCATTTTGATAGAATAATTACTACTTTGGCAGTGATGCAGACATACAAATGCGGTAGACACCGTATCTTTTAACTAATTCTTCATGAGAAAGTCTTTGTTCCACTTGAAAAATTGATTACATTCAGTCAATCAACATCATGAGCAGGTAATCAAATTCCATCAGCACAATATTTTAAAGTTAATTTTTGCAAATCTCTAGTGTTATCCTGGCTTTCAATAACATTAAATGACAGAAGAACCCTTCCCTTCATTTTGTGGATTATTTACATTCAATATCTAAAAAGACCACACTTTTTTAAAAAAGGGAAAGAATTAAGTGTTTCTAACTCTGAGAGATCTCATATAATTAAACCTCCAGCTGCATACATTTTTGGAATCACAGACAACATGGTAATTGACATATGTGATTCTGGATCACACTTCAGATTTTAAATTATTTCACTCAACTGAAATGTGTTTAAGTGCACTACCCAGAGACTTCCAGTAATTCAGCTTTTAATGACTATCTGTCTCTCCAGTGCTACCTTTGATGTTAAAATAGCCGAAGAAATAATGTCATTTTCCCACAATCTTATCGGGTTATATTCAAATGTTTCTTAAATATTTTATTTAAGAACTCTCCCTGACCCCAAACAAAGCAAAAATGTGAAAAGATTTTACTTACAATAATTTTGTGTCTTGTAGTTTGCTAGATGCATTCAAACGATCAGGACCTCAAAACCAGCATTGATTGCTGAATCTGAAATAATATCAAAGGAATAAATCAAGAGGTTATAGTAGACGTAAAAATACAAGATCTAGCAATGAGTTCCTAATAATTAATGTTCCAAGATTACACTGTCTAAGACCTTAAAGATTTAACCATGTTCCTATGACTCAAAATTAGTAGCCTCGGACGTTATGTTATCCAGTGTGCCCATGGTCCACTAGGCCAAAAAGAAACATATAGAAATGAGTGCCAGGTAATATTTAATTCACTAGGAGTTAGCAGTTGCATAATTGAACAATTCATATAAATCATACTCTGCCATAGAAATATCTGAACTCTATATGCAAATAAACTTAAAAGACTATATAATCAATACTGTTGAAATAAGCAAATCCATGCTTTCAATTATTATTGTACATTATTGCAAATAAACCTAAAACACTATATAATCAATACGGTTAAAATAAGCAAATCCATGCTTTCATTTATTATTGTACATTATTTCCAGCTGCAGATAGAATCTGTGAGATTTTTACCTATTAAAAAAGAAAACAAAAAACTCAGGAGGTAACCTGAAGTAATGGTCTAAAACACTTCAGCATAAATGCTATTACAAATGGAAAATTCTTGAACTGTTGCTGTAATACACCTTATTTCTTGATTAAGAAGGAAGAGACAGACTCAACAAAACCTTATGTTATAAATCCAGTTTTAATTTTTCTTTTAAATTCTCTGTTAAAATTATCTTGCAGCCAGGGTTTAGTTTTAAAAGCAGAATTTTCTTTTGCTGAAAGAAATAGTTTTTGTTAAGATGTTGGCTTGTTTTGTTAATGCTTTCAGACAGTGCAGACACTAGTAACAGAGCTTCACTGAAAAATGCAGGGTTGTTTATAATTTTAAAGGGATTGCTTCAATACAACGAGCAGGTTTGTGCATGCTTTGGACAATTATTGTGTAGGAAAAATCAGTGTAGCTCTCTTACCTCCTTCCTGTAACTGTCATCTTTCCTTTCAGATCCTTTCTCCCTTTAGGACCACTAAGCTCAAGATACCCAGAAAGTTGTGTTTTATCACCTGCGTGTCTATTTTTTTTTTTTTGTAAGACTGTATTACATTTGGTTTAGAGAACCTTCTTTTTCTTCACAAGATATTTTTAATAGAATCAGCCAGGGATCATTTTATTGATTCTTCCCTAAAGATTTTGTTTGCTTGTGGACCGAGATGCATGACCACCTTCTGCTTTGGGCTACATTTTAATTAATCACTATGAGTAGAAATGATCCAGACAACATAGACTTCATTTGACAAGTAGTTTTTTCATTGCATCTTGGCTTCTTTGTTTTCAGATGTTTTTTCTAAAGAATATTTAACAGTATCGAAGTATGCAAACTCAAGTAATCCCCACGTCATTCCTGCTATGGACAAAGAACCCCCACAAACCTTCCCCTCAGGCAGAAAGGTAACTTTTTTTAAAAAGACAGGCTTTGTAATATGCCCTGCAGGTCAACTAAACACTTCACTGTCTAAACCTAAAGTTGCCCAAGTACAACTGCAGTGTCATTCAGCAACCTGACAGAAATTCAGTGTGAAAAGATGTCACATTTCCACTCCTCAGAATGGAAATCCTACACTAGAAATAACTAATCCAGATCTTCTCCAGTAAGTTTTATTTGAAAAATATAGAAAACTCATTAAAAAAAATATTCAGGTCTCCACATGCTAGCACTGGTAGTGTCAGTATTTCCTTTATTACTGTTATCATCTTCATCCTCACACCATGATTCTCTGTTGCAAGTGGTGACTCATTACTATGGAAACACTGTGAGATCATCATGATCACATAGCCCTTTTCATAATACTTGTAGAAAAGAAGAGATGAAAATTTTTGCGGAAATGGTCGAAGAAAGAAACACCAGTAAAGTTTGAGGGAGTACGTAGGACTACTTTCCTAAAGGGTGGACAGCTTAGTAGCAGTTTTTCTTCCCTGGCTACTGGTTCCTGCCACCACAAGTGGAGGAATCGCTCATCGGTTCCAGACTGTTATGTGTACTGAGGGTGCAGAACAAATCTGGATGTCTGTGAGTTCAGCTTGCATTTGTCATGGGTGGAAATCACAAGAATGAATTAGTATCAAAGGTACTGAAAGCAATTCCAGAGAGAGAGACAGAGGATTCAGTAGAGCTTGATCCGTGACATTTACTTGGCCTTATCTCACCAAAGTAATGTGCACTACTGATTTTCAAGGTACTGATATGAGAAGATGGGTTTTAAAAACCTAGAGGGTAAGTAGGACACACAACACCTTGTACATGCTGAATTTGTATAACTTCTCTAGGCAGTGGGCAGGCTATTATAACTTTATTGTTTCAGGATATAAGCCTATTATACTCCGCAAATGAATACGGTGACATTTTGCTGTATCGGTTGAAAAGATTAACAGTTCACAAAGCAAACTGCCGAGTGCGGCAAATTAAATACATTAAAATGTGCAAGCTTAAAATTCTATACTCCCTGCACTATAAACTTACATACAATACAGTTTAAAGGGTCTCAGTGGCTCAGTTAATAATGCACTGGCCTGTCAGCTTTCTGCATGGAATTTAAGTCTGTTAGGTTGCAGTAAGCCATGACAGGGTGTGTTTTTCTCAGCCATTAATGAATGCTGTAGGTAAATTGTGCAGTAAGAAGGTGGCCCTGAGGTATATTAGTGTCACAGTAAATGTGCTAGGATTATTTTAGATGTTATTATTAAAAAGAAAAAGGGTATTTTAGATGGATCTCAAACAGCTTAAGAGTTCATTGTGGAGAAGGACTGGAATACTGAGATACAGTGAGAGCTTTAACAGAGTCTCTTCTCATGTGACTTGTCGTTTTTAAATATTTTCTCTAGTGGTGCTTATCTGACAGAAGAACTAGGCCTAAGCATCATCTGGAAATTGCAACAAAATAAGCGTTAAAAAGACCAGAAATCCTTGCAAGTCCCAAGGATTTATCATGGTGAGTCCTCAAGTAGCTAGAAGAAACAGCCTCCAACATAGGAAACACAAATATTTCAAAACAAAGGGCTTGATCTCAGATAATATTAATTAACATTAATACAGATAGAATTGCCCTACTTCCTGGGCAACAGCTATCTGGCCTCCTAAATGCCCAAACAAAAGTCATGGCCCTTTTGACTGAAATTCTTTAGTAAAACAACATGGTATTGAGGGGGTCTGATTAAAAAGCTAACACAACAAATCCAAGGAGGCACACAGAAAAATATTCAAGGCTTCATTTTTAAAAGAGCCTCAGAGTTTTGTTTCTATTTAGTATTTTTAGACCAGCCTGTTCATTTTACAGGTTCTGAAAAGTGTTAATATTAACAAGTAGGGAGATGGGCAGATTCTATCAAATTGGTTTAAAAGAATCAGTGCTAGAAAATTATGCTCACAGATTTTTTCATTGATCAATTCCTGTCTACACGTTCTTATCCCAGCTGTAGGTCTAGACCACAGCTGAAAACATGGCTGTTAGCTAGAGCAAGAAAATGATAAATCCATGGAAGTAGGTTTACAGAGCTAACTTCACATCCTTATGAAAGCTCAGGTTTGGTTCCATTCCAGAACCAGACAGAGGATTAAACTGCAAAATTTTTAGCCATACCTGATGTTTACATATTCCCCTAAATATTACGTAATATCTCCTTGAGGATGTGGGTAGATCCTTTTCCCCATTCTGACTTCTTTTGCTCTGCTTCAGTGATACAGAGACACACAGACTGTTGACTGGTGGCAATTCGCTGGTCATCTTGCCAGCATGAAGCAGAGCTTAGCAGATCCTCAACTACTTTCATAAATCCCTCATTGCCATTCCTGATGTTGGTGTAAAAAAATGGATTGGGAGTTTGTTGAGCGCAATTTAAAATGTGACAAATTCTAGATCATTGTAAGTCTGGTTGTCCAAACTGTATCAAAAATGATGCTCCTACAACATTCCTGAGCCCAGGTATCCCAGCTGCCTAGATAGTAGGTCTGGCCCAAGAAACTCAATTTCGTTTCCACAGAAATCAGGACAGTTGAAACATGTCACAGGATCTATGTCCAAATTCAGAAATATGGCATAATTCTTGGGATTTCTATGACTTGTTTGACACTGCAGCTGCTCTGGTTACACAGCATGTTCTGAGCCAATTTCCGCTCTTGTTAGGATAGTTCTTTCACTGGTTTAGCTCTGCCTCACCCATGCACTGATAGCCGTGCTGTAAAGCAGAGTTAGTGGAACAACCAAAATTTTCCAGATTTACTTTAAAACATACTTATGAAGTAAGCATTGTTCCGAAGCTGACAGTATTTTGGATTAATTTTGTCTTTGGTTAAAACTGAAAGAATGATTTTATGTAGCAAAATGTTTGATGTTTCTCACAGAGAAAAATAGAAAAGAAATTTATTTTTCCCTCTTCCACTACTTTCTTATATTTATCTTTTTGCTGAGCCCTATGGGACATTCTGTGTCTCTTTCCATGAGGGTATTTTTGACACCATTTTTCCAATGGCCAACCATACTGCCTGTAGCTTAAAACCTCAGTGATTTCAGTTAATTGAGAATGTCTTCATAACACTAGTTCTGTCTGACTCCCACTAGGTCTCACTGGTCTAATCTCAATCCAGATGCCACATGACAAATTTAATGAAATTTTTTGTACAGCAGGCTTCTGAGAGAAGACAGAAGATCCAGCACACAGGAATCCCTTGGAAATTAGTTCAATGCCTTTTTTTCTGTACTGGGATCAGCAACTTGAGTGAAGCTTCTAAAGGATTTGCTAAGGAGGAAAGTCATGGCATTTCACAGAAACTAAAGTCAAGATTATTCTAAAACGTGGGCGTAAGCTTAGCTGCATGAAATATGAGTTTCACCTATGCTTGTAATGAGTTTCTTTCATGCAACCAACCTTTGCATGAAGGCCTATAGGAATGTTTTTGAACGGTTATAGCATTTAATACAGAATTTCACATTTTCTACATTTTTTGATTTTAAAATATATATAATGGAATTATTATTTATTAATATTGAGTACCCACTACAAAATTTTACAGTTTAACATTTCTACAGAAAAGCTGTCATTCCTTACTATGTTTTTTATGTCTTTTTGAGAAAAGAGGGTGTAGAATTTGACTAATTATGGTGTTTCCTACCAGTCAGTTTTATTACCCTTATACATCAGCATAAGAGATGTGCAGGTTGTTTTTTAAAGCAAATGCTTTTTTGGGAGCAGTGATGGTGATTCTTGACCTGAAGTCCTATTGTAGCTTTTAAGGACCGATAATTCTCTGGTGAATTTTGTATATGCTGTTTTCAAAATTCAGAATCAAGTAATATAAATATAAAAAGTTCCAATAGCAAGAAAATCTTTCTAAAATTAAGTTATACTGATTATCATTATTATTTTTTTAAAAAATATTAGTAGAAAACCATGTAGCAGTACTGTGTATATGGAGATTCTTAAGTACATGTGTTGGTTTGGTGGCTTGGGAATACAAACGTCTTCACTCCAAACATCCCCGGCTTCCTTCTTCCTCCCCCAGCTTTAAATGCTGACAGTGACGTCACATGGTGTGGGATATCCCTGTGGTCACTGTCCCAGCTGTTTCCCCTCCCAACTCTTTGTGCACCCCCAGCCTCCTCACTTGTGGGGTGGGTGACAAGCAGAAAAGGCCTTGGCTCTGCGTAAGAACTGCTCAGCAGTAACAAAAACATCTCTGTGTTACCAACACTGTTTCCAGCACAAATCCCAAACACAGCTCCATACTAGCTACTATGAAGAAAATGAACTCGATCTTAGCCAAAGCTAGCACAGCACACAAACACTTTCAAAGGACAGTAAAGGTTTAGGCTTTATTCAGAGAATTGTAATTTACTCTGATAGTATAATGAAAGCAGCAGCTCTGCTGCAATAATCCCAGTCACATTCATTTCTGACAATCTGACCCAGCCACTCAGAAGTAAAATCAGTATAAGGTAGAAGGAAGGAACACAGAATGAGGGAGTTGCAAGAGAAAAAGGTCAGACAGCAGACAAAATCACAAAGTGTCTACCTGTGTCAAATTATAAAAACCTACCCTCCTGCGCTGTCAATAGTAAAGCTCCCTTTGGCTTCAGGTTACTGATTGGAGAATGAAATTCCAAACAGTTCTAGTGATTTAAAGTTAACTTTTATGGATTTTTTTCACCTATAAATGGAAGTTGAAACATCAGTTCTTCTATACAGTAGCAAGGATCTTGGATCTTCTCCAGATAGTGTCCAAATTGCTGTGGTCTCCCATCTCACCTTTACAATGCCTCTGACTTGATTAGGAAATAAAACAACTGAGTCTTTCCAGCAGTTGACATAGCTTATCACTTTTAACCCTTTTTTTCCCCAACATGATTTCTATTTGGGCTGCAGTTGGATGGAATTTACTCAAGAACCAAAGTCTTGCAAAATCCTGGTTTGTTTTGATTTAAACAACTCTCAGAGGCTTTCTACTGTGAAAATGGAACCTGAAAGCAGTGAAAGCCCTGGCTCATGCCAGGCTCATGCCAGCTAGCTCCTGATATCATGGGATTCCTGGCACTAGATATAAAGACTGTTTTCTTAGACGCATGTACTTTCTGAAAGGCAAAGCACTTCAACTATATTCATATGACGTTTTCCGTTTTTATCTATGGGAAATTTTGAAAAAAATATTTTTCATTTTGAGGACTTTTTTCTCTTCCAGAATTTCACCAAAAGGACTTTTCTGTTTCCAAGTACATCCACCAGCTTTGTTTATTTTCAGTGAAAATATAAGCGGTACATGAATCAGCCAAGAGTCCTGAATTTGAATTCCCCTGAATGTGGACATCACCTTTTGAATGCGCCAGAGAAGAGGGAATTGCTTCTAGTATGACTGGCTAGGTTAGTAAAGAAAAAAAGAAGACATTTCATACAAGTATGAAGAAAATTGTGAAGGAAGAAGAAATATAAGAGAACACTAGTTTTAATGCAACTTTTCAGCCAGAGTCAATGTTACCTTAAGTTGTGTCACAAGACTTTACACAGGACTTTGTGCTATTTAAAATTTACAACCATAGACTTGCATATTTTGTTCTTGATAATCACCATATGGCAAAAAACCATGCACTTTCTGGATCAAATATAGGATTCATGAAAGCTGGCATTTTCTATTGACATTAGAAGATACCTTCAAAAGTCAAGGATATAATCCTTTACCAGTCTCTCTTTCTGAGGAAAGTTTCAAATCTAAATTGTGTAAGCCTCTTAACTGTACTTGTAACTCTCTTGGAAATGGAAATAAGTAGTTTTATTAGCTTGAGTTTAAAAACAACTTAACTTCAAGAAAAAGGCTATTTATTCATCCACATGACACAGAAAATGCTTTGGATTAAAGTACTTTCATTACAAAAGGTAAAATACAATTAGGCTCAGCTAGATCATTTTAATGTTTGATTATAACCAACAGAGCTGGGACAAGTTTTCGTGCCAGCAGTAAGATCCTGGTGATAATAGGGTTACATATCCTCTGTAAAACAAAATGTGAAATTTACATGCAAAGTGGTATGTTCTCTTGATGCACACATATAATTCCCATTAGCATTAATGGGAAATATATGTGCCTATCAAGAACAAAATATACCCCATTAAATTCCCAAACATCATGTCAGTTTCTGACGTCTTCTATTATGTTCTATGCCCATACAGCAAAAATTTTAATAACTCAGTCATATATACTGGTTTTCGTACATAGATCTCAAAGGATTTTATGAATAATAAGTCCATGCAACTCAAAGATATCCGTAAGGGAAGTGGAACTTAAGTTAATGCCTGCGCCTTGCAGGCATACCCAAACTCTGCAACAGATAGTGGAAGCAAAATTTGTATAGGAGCATAGAACTCAACACAGGTGAACGGATCATAATTCGGACCACACAAAGTATTGTATACACACAATTAGTTTGTTTCTAAGAACCTGTGATGGGTTCACCTTGGCTAAGAGCCAAGAGCTAAGAGCTACCCATGGGCTTCAGTTCCTTAAGGAAATACCCTTCAGCTCCAGCATGGGGTCCTCCACAGGTTGCAGCACAGACATCTGCTCCAGCACCCGGAGTGATTCATCCTCCTCCTCCTCCTCCTCCTCCTCCTCCTCCTCCTCCCTTCTCCTCTTGCAGGAAACATCAAAAATTAAACTGATTGCTGTGATTTTTCAGAGATGATGGAAAATATGAGATCATTTGTGCTATTAAGTATAAAAGGCAATCTATAAACACATATCCATAAGACATCACAAAATAAAGTAACTCCAATTATTCAGAAAAGTCTGGTCATTCAGCAATCTTTAGCATTCAAGCCTTCCTTGGTGTGGAATCTTACGGATCTAATTCTGGCCCTACTGTGAAATGTAGAAGAAGTGAAAAGTAAACATTAGCTTCATAAATTTTATTTAATCTTAATCTAGTCACCTCCAGATAATTTGAAATAATCTAAACTGAAGAATAAATTTCACCAAACAGTACTTTCAAGAGGTTATGTATTATTTTGTATTTTTCTCTTTTTTAAATTTTTCTACATGTTTCTCATTATATAAATTTATTGTATTTTATCATCTATGATAGAGTAAAACTCAAATGTCTTAGACTGGACAACAGCCTATGTTGTAGCCACTATCCCAATAGTAGAAACTTATTTCCTTTCTTCATTGCCTTAGCCTTCAAGGAATTGATTTTAGGGGCATGACAAAAATAGCTCAGGAAATAGGTCCAGACTCTCAAACTGATGTAACACAGCAGTTCTGTGATTTCAGCAGAGATATGCCAATTCACACCTGCCAGGAAATCTGGCCTTCACTCTTAAAGAGGCAATTACAAGATGTATATCGCTTCATGATGAGATTTATATTATCAAGCACATTCTGTGGAGTTTTCCTTGCTAGCTTCAGGGGAATAGGTATTTACAGATGGGTCATTGGCATGTCTTGAGCTATCACTGAATCTCCAGAGAATCATCAACCTTTTCTTCCACAGCAGCAAATGTAAGAGAAGTAGCATTTTCAGCTCTAAAATGTCGCTGGTTCATTGGAGATCCTGTCTTCTACCTGTCTTCAGCCCTTAGATTAATATATTTGGAAAATACTGAATTTATGCATAGATATCATACTTCCACGCCGAAGTGTTTAGGTGACCACGTTAGGATTCATGATTAATGTCCTTTAAAAAAAGGACAAAAAATGGGAGATGTATAACTCAGCAAAACATCATGAAGACAGGTTGAGAGGATACTGTCAGGTCACAGAAGGAAGAAGTGAAAGGTTGCTAGAAATATTGAAAGTTCTCAGTCTAATGCCTCCCAGTACTGAAAAAAAAAATTGTCTTTCTCATATTTATAGCTGATTTCTGTGTAAAGATGTTCATAAGATTTTCCTCCATTGGTAGTTCCACATGATTAAATCCCCTATTGAAAAAGATACAGCCAAAAGTATCAATGGAAATATGCTTTGAAAACTTCATAAATTAATCTGAATTATGTCCTTCAGATTTACAAGTCTGTAATAGCGAATTTGTCTATAAAAGGTAGTGTTTTTCAGATGCAGTTATTGTTCAAGTAACATACGTGCCAGACAAAACTATTAGTCCTCTACAATAGGTTGAAGTACATGCTTTTCTTTCCTTCTCAATGCATACGTTTAAATATAAATTAAATGGTGTGTTCCCAAATTTTATCCCAATAATCTGAAATAAATGACAACTCTATAACTTTTTTGCCCAAACATACCCACTTTCCCAAATGGCTGACAAAAGACAACTTTGAAATACCGGAAAAGCTGCTAAAAGCCCCAAAGTGATTGCTGTTTGTGTGTAAAATGGAACTTTAGACAGACTAATGGGTCACTTCAGCAATCCTATTCTAGTTGTGACAGTGGGCACTGTATATAAAACAAACCCTTGGCTGGTTAAAAGCAACTTGATTCGCAACTCAGACTTACTGTGACCACAGGTCAGATGCAGATTGGGGCCTGACCCAACCTGCCATTTGACTTTCAGCATCTCGCTTTTTATCTGCTACTAGGCTCTAATTTTCATCGATTAAGACTAAACTGATTTTCCAGCATACTGAAGAAAAGAATAACAAAATTTAAAACTTTGAAATTTGTCATATTAATGAATGGAGTGTAATTAATGACAAGAAAGAACTAGAAGAGGGATAGTCCAGTAAGTCAATTCATCACAATATCAGTAACTCCATTTAGTGAAGGAGAATAGAAGTGAAATTACAGGCTTCAGAAATATGTGAATTCATATGAGATCATGAGAAATGACATATTTGTATGAATAAAAATAGTAACAGGTCTGGATAATTGGAAGAATAAATAGGTAGGCATGCAGGATTCACTTAAAGAGCAAAATTATGGGAAAAACATGAATAAGAAGTTCCACACACAGACACAGCCTTAAAGGTATACCAAGCTAAATTAATGATAAATTTAGGGAGTCACAAAATGTCTCACAAGCTTTGCAATTACAAGTAAAATACAAGTAACTTATACTATCCAATAGGAAATTAAAAAATGTGTTCCACATCTCTTCTGGATTGATGTTTCTGCCTTCATTGATGTGAAGACTCTTGAATTACATAAATAAGCATTTTCTGACAAAAAATTACTACTTGGTAAAGGGAGAATGAGCACTAAAAAAAAAGAACATTATTTCATTTAAAATCTAGCTATTCCTTTTATTTTTATCTGAAACTGTAGTAGTTAAAATAGTCATGGTTGAGAGGTAAGAAATGGAATTATTTTCTTCTCTGCTTGAAAGACTGTATCTGGCACCTCCTGGAAGTATCCTAACAATCACACCACGATTAAGATAGGAGGAAAGGTATTTCTAAAACTTTTTTTCCCAAGGCTTTTCCATTTTGCACAACATAACATGAAAGATTAATCAAACAAACTGGAGAAAATGACCAGAATTCCCCTATCCTGTGACTACCATCTATGTGACTGGAGATGGGATTTTAGTTTCTGCTCCAGCAAGAGAGTTTCAGCTTTAAAGCAGTTTTTACAGTGAATATTTACTTTAGTTGCTGAGCAAGGACTAACATCCTGATCTTTACTATCACAAGTGATTTTAGAAACTCTAAGGCTAGAAAATTATGGCTGCATTCTTTATCATTGTATTCTTTTCCTTGATCAAAAACTTTGCTGTTTGGGATTTCACAAGGTTTTAGGATTAGATGAAACTGAGCAGGATTTTAATTTGCACTGAGTTACTTCTCAGGGGGAGAGGTTTGGCAGCACTTTGGCACCCGTATCTTGCTGTAGATTTAAAATATATTTGGTATCCTGTGGCAAACGATAACTATAAAATTATGATTTCATGTCATACAAGATTAAATCCTTGCTCTTACTCCAATAATTGTTAAAAGAAAGGATTCAAGTTGTGCCATTTAGCATTTTAATTGCAGGCTCTCTTCCTAGTGTGGATTTATTTTATGCCATATTATGTTCTTGTAATAATTTTGTTATGAAATTAAGTATCTGAGAATGAAAAACATATCGTCTTATGTACAATATTCCATGAATTAGAATAATGTACTATAGTATCTTGACCTTTTCTTTATTCTGTAATTTGACTGAATGGTCACTGCACTTTTCCCACGTTAACAAACTGAGTAACTAATAGCTGAATTGATGACACAGGCATGAAGTCAAGAAACAGAATAATGAAATAGTCAGCAACATAATATAGTATATGACTACGTCTAAGAGAACACATGAACCATTAAATCTCAAACTCAGTTAGAGGCACTGGAATGAGTGGAAAGTGCACAAGAAAAAAAAGTTTTCATGACAATAAGAATAGGCTTAGCCTATTCTTATTAAGCCCTTGTAAAATTCTATTGCCATATAAAAGATTAGAACAAGTGAAATATTAAGGCTTAATTTAGACAATAAACACAACACTAGGCTAGACAAGCCTTAAAGTTTCTTTAACAAAGAATTTAATATCAAATATTTATAAGCGGATTTAAATTCTAATGAACTGACAGTCATCATACTCACATAATAGTACAATGAAAAAAGTATTACAAGTTAGCCATATGAGACCATTGTCTGGGGCTTCCCTTCAAGCAGACTATATTCACAACTACAATACTGTGTTAATGATACCATGAAAGAATTATGCACATAATAGAAAGGAGGAAATTAAGCCGCATCTTTTAAAAATAAAATAATCATAATTATTTTACGGTATTTGTAGTAATAAAACTATATTTTGGATCCACAAGATACATTGGTTACAAGAAGATTCAAGAGACGTTATAGTTATATACTGACTTTGCTATCAACTAACTGGATTCAGTCTGCAATTAATTACAGTTAGCATTTCTTATCTGTTTATACTTAGATTTAAAAATATTTTCAGTCATTTTGGGTCATTGATTTCTACACATAGTCTTCTCCAACATCTAGTAGGGAGCTGTCTTGATCATGGATGCCTTCCTTACCAAAGGTGCAAGAGTCTCTTTTATGAGGGGTAGTATGCAAGCTTGTAATAACTCTGTATCAGCATAACTTCTAGCCAGATTTGATGTTCTGGATCACCAGAAGGATCAATAAAATACTTCTAGTATACGATAAAAAGCGAGTGTTGCAAATTTGCAGCTGCTGCTTCAGTAACGCTATTTTTAAACTGCTTCATTTCACCAGTCCATCTAGAACCCTGGTTTTGCATGGGATCATTTTAAGCTTGTAGTCTCATGGTCCTTCCTCACCCCAGGAAGAACGATTATTTGCAGTCATTTATACAGCTAGGTAAGAACCAGGTAATTACTTACAGCTAGGTAAATGATACTGCAAACGTAATATTTTCAGATTGCTATCGTCAGAACTCTGGGTAGAGTGAATTAGAACAAGAAATTTTACACTTTCTCTCAGTTTACATAAAACAGCTGCAAATTCCATTTGTAGGTTTCATCATTCATTTTGATGTGCTTTCTTTCTATCCCAAGAAAGAAATATATTTATAATTTCCAGAAGAACTGCCTCAGAGGTAAGTGGTATCCAAATATTGTTCTGTAGAGATAAAAAATGTACAGTGTCAGTGGTATTTGGCTGTGGATTGATGATGCATTCCACAAGGATATAGAGACATCATTCCTATAAAACTTGTAACATTATAGTTTAGAGTATATTTAACCTTTAATACAAATCATTTTTATTTCCCTTCCTTGGAATTCAAAGCACTTTGGTTTTTTATATTTAGTTTGTCTGGGGTTTTTTTATCTCTGTATTTGCCTATACTGTGGCTGCTGCAATATTTTGCTTTGGCAAAACTAGAATAGCGGACTTGATTGCAAAGAACAAGAGCAATGTAAAGAACTCCGAGAATACCAGCTCAAGTTGAATAGATTTCTGTGTAAATGAAAGGGAAACTGGGCTTTCAATAGGAAGTCTGAACTGGTGAAATACTTTTTACATTGAAACTGTCTTTCCAAATCGTTCTTCAGAAAAGGCTAAGTCTGTAATTTAAACTCAGAAAAACTCTCGGAAAGTAAAGGGACACAAATGCCCTGGATTTCCTACTTCTGATTTTTCTCTCTTCTTCTTCCATATGTCTCTCCCCTCCACTCAGTTTCCATACCATAATTATTCTGTGATTTCTTTCATGTGCATTATATATAATCATTGGATAGAATTTGCCATCTGCTGATATTTTCCAAGTAATAGAGACCTACAGTGTCTTTCTGTTACATGTGATTCGTTATTTGATACTCAGTTGAAAAAACACAGGCGTCTCTGGAGACACTCAGGATTTACACTGTAGTTAAACATCCTTCCGGTAGCAAAGATAACACTTGATCTCAGGCATCCATCCTTTGTGGACCTACTGCCTACCAGCACAAACATTTCGTCCAGAGATGTTCTTCTGATCCATACCTGACCCAGAGTCAGCAAGGTCTGGTGACTGGGCAGAGACCCAGAGCGCAGATCCTCCAGCCAAAATTTGCACACTCTGAGAAGCAGACCTCTTGGCTCTGAGTGATAATTGAGTCAGAACTGAAGCAAATTAAGCAAAGACCTTGAAGAATGAAGCCGTTAAAAACCTCACAACAGCTGAAATGGTAATAAAAGGAAAGGAATTTCAGAATAGGTGCTAATGAAAAGGAAGACAGGGAGCTATTTCTAACAATACGTGGCTTTGAAACTTTGATGTTTCAACAGTTTTCAGTTAACTCAGGGCTGAGGAGGTTAACTGTGAAACTGTTTTATGGAAATTTTCAGAGTTCAAATAAAAATCAAACTTGTAATATGCATATTTTTTTAATCAGAGGGTATGAAACACAAACAAGAACTTGGGAGTTTGGAAATCTACCTAAGCCTAGATAGAAGTGCTTCCCTTTTAAGTCGCCTGTCCATGACTAAGAACTTAAATAAAACAATTTGAAAAGACCATGAAACTGTTGCCAAAGTAGTTGTGCTAGAGTAATTACTACTAGTTGACCATAGAAGTCACTACATGAAGCTGAAGAGAGTGGCTAGTTTCATACCTGGAGAAATATTAGAGAATTCAAAATATTCCCAGCAGAGAGATGTGTGGTCAGGTCCTCTGAAGAAACGAGTAGTGACTCTTCTTCAGGCAGAGTTCCTCCGAAATCAGTGGATGGACAAAGCTGCAGGCAGTAGAAGCTCTCACATCCAGTATACGAACTGGTGAGCAGAGGCCTATGTCATTCTTTGCCAGAAGCCTCTAACCACATAGCATAGAATAAAGTAGGTGTTAGTGCCAGCAAAAAAACTCTAAAACCTCTGTGCTAATAAATCAGATTAAGGATTGGAGCACATAGCATGTAGGAGCACAATAGTTTCTCTTAAATCTACTACAAAAATTTAAATTTTTTGCTGAGAGTTGGGCACCACAGCTGCTTTCTTGGTTAATGCGAATCAGAGCCCTGTGACAAACTAGATACTTAAGATTGCCTAATTTCTGGAACCAGTGCAAGAACTGAAATGGATTGTACAGCTAAGACTAAGAGATGATGCATATATAGGATAAAATGGCACATCATCAGCTCAGCGGAATTCTTTAAAGGAGCACTGGTGAGCACTGCTGAAATACCTTGTTATTCAAGGGTATGATACCAAACCCACAAATTATCATTAATTAATGTCAATTAATTAAAGCTGCTACATCAGTTACCAAGACCCCCAAACCAGTAATACTAGCACTTGAAGAAGACACAAGACAATAAAAGGTAAATAGATGAAATGTGGCAGTTTAAATGATTCACTTACTACTTTTAAGGGACTCTACCAAGTAAATGTATAGATCAAGATTATTTTTTTTAGAAGATACAGTTTCAAAGAACATCAGATAAAAGAATATCTGTGATTGTGTTAATCGTAACTATATTGGGTTCCCTTAAGAAGGCCGTTCAATGGAGTGGCATGGAATTGAAAAATCTGCGGAAGAAATTGAGGCAAAAAATTAAGGGATAGGGAAGATCTCAACCTGACACGAAATGAAAGAACACTACTGATTTACAGTTCATGGGGAATATTTTCAAACCAAGATTTTTGTGCATGGACTAAAAGAGGAGTTGTGTATGATTAGAAATCACAGAACTGACGGTATGTGATCTTTTATCAATGTAGAATAAAATCATCCTTCCCTTATGTCTAGTTTTGTTTATGTTGCCTGAAAAAAAAGCAATATTTATCTGTCATAGACTATTATTTTCACTTCCTGTGGTAAGAAAACACCATGGCTAGATGGGTGATTGCACATACGAAATCTGCTTTTGCATGAGATGCTTTGTATTGGAACAGCTGTCAATAGACAATGATTTGTTATATTTAAACAGTAATAACTGAAGTATAGGTTTGGACATATTTCCACTTGTCCCATCTATTCCCAGCTTTGTGTTTTGTTAGGAAACAATAACGGAATACTACAGTATCTTTTAAAAATCAGATAATATTAAACAAGGATTTAACACTATTCAACAATAGAAAAAAATTAATAGAATTCAATAGAATTAATGGAATTCAATTTCTATTCAATAATAGAAAAAAATGTTTTCATCACAAGAAATAAATAAGATCATGTGCAGTTATCATCCCAGATGAACACAAATTATGGAGGAATAAGCGCACAGATCTGAAGGACAGGAAGAGATAAGAGACACTGAGCTGACCGTTTTGGCCTGACATGATTTTTGAATGGGCAGCAATTCCCACAAAAGTATTATCCTGCTTTTGCATTTGAGGTGAGTACAATTGGGTTGCATTTAGAAAAAGGTAAATCATCTGTGTATTTGACACTATTCCTGCAATTTACACCACTATGCATTGCTAATCTGGGTTTGATTTGTCTATTTTAGGTTTCTTCTCTCTACTACTAACCATCATATAGTAGCTATACTAAAATATTCATGTCCT
>VZSC01001169.1:183220-211796 GCA_013398225.1 Steatornis caripensis
GGGGGGGGGGGGGGGGGGGGGGGGGGGGGGGGGGGGGGGGGGGGGGGGGGGGGGGGGGAAGAACAGGAAAAAGTAAAAAAAATATGGACAGTGTAATTCACTTCTGCTGTCTCTGGAACACTGAAATGCTCCCAGCCATTAGGCTGTATAAGTATCAAGGACTCCTTCCTGCAGTCCTCGCATTTATTTACATAACATTTAGGTGCAGAACCAATACTGCATGACTAACTACACAACACAGATAATGAATTCTAGGCTCTACTGGCTACATAAAACAGTCAGGCAAGAAACTATTTACTTTATCCATGATTCTGTAATATGTCTTTCATTGTAGTATCTCAGCTCTTGATCAAAAGAATCTGTAGGGGAAAAAAAGTTCTCTTAAACTACTCAGCAAAACAAACTCTCTAAAATGTGCATCTATTCACAGATTATTTGTAAACAAGAGGAAGCCTGAAATCTACCACTTCCCAACATGCTATTTAGGTAGCTCTATCTAACATTGAGAGTCCTTTTTTCTCCTTGGCAGTCTTAGCATTTTTCAAAGTTGTTAATTGGATGGAGAATCCAATGTGTGTATACTATTTTTAGAAGATTTTCCGAGCCTTGGTTGCAGGGATGAAGAGATTCTTGTTAATATACCACCAATGCTAAGGACATGCCTAGTTTGACTTTGTATTAAGAACCAGTTCAATATTCTGGGATGAGCTGTAAATCTTGGATGAGAATTTTGTTCCCTCCTACCAGGTAAACGGTTTGTTGTAAACTCAAGTGCTGCTGCCACGCTTCAGTGATGTGCTTGGAATGAGTTTCTGAGAAACAAGGAATAAAAGCAAAGTGCTTCTACCAGGTATAGATAGGAAACAGGAATGCAGTTTCTTCAGAAAATCTTTGGCACTTATTGCTCATATTCTAAGATGCTGAGTTAAATGGAAAGAAAAAGAGTGCAACTGGTTCTCAGAAAAACAGTACGGCATCACAATGCAGTCTGTGCTAAGCAAATAATCAGTATGATATAATGTAATCATAAACCCTTTAAAAATAAATCATATAACTTCTTCATTCTATTGCCGCTTTCGTATTTCAGACTTCAGTGCAGAAACTTCTATTTCTGCAACGTAATTTGCAGAAGGCAGTCACTGTGTTACTCAAAGTAACAACGGCTTATATTACTTCTGTCCTCTACAGTAAATTCAGATTGAGTGCCTTACTGTCTGTTTTCAGTGGTTGTATTATTCATCCCCATTCAAAACAAAACAGAATTTGGTGTGAAACTTGGGGAAATTATTCAAGGCTGTATTTTAAGGGGTTTCAGATTCCAAGACCTCAAGATTGGCCACTAATGAGTCCATTATAGGCCAAGACACTTGTGCACAGATTTTGCAACTACCCAGCCTCTAGCTGTGTGGATCTAACAGAGACAATAAAATGTTTTATCCAGAGTTTATCCAGATGCCTGTTGGTTCAGAAGTTCCACTCAGCAGATAACAGGTATCAGGTGCGTTTCCTTACGTTCAAACCATACCATGGAGAAGGATGTTTTAGAGAGATGTCATCTTGAGCAGACCCTGCTGGAATAGTAGCAACCTATGAGAGTTAAGTGACCTAGTATCTTGAAATGTTTGCTACTGATCACTATTTCACTTTACAGAATGTGTGCTAATGTTTTAACAAATATTGACACAGTTAGCAGTATAATTGTTATCTTTTAGAAGTAGTCCTTTTTCTGCTGCTCCTTCTTAAGATCGGCCATTATATCAATCATTTAAGTCAAAAAGACATGATTATGATAAGTACCTTCTGTAAGTACAAAACTGGCCAAGAATAAGCAAATCTTGGTCAGGAGTGGAATGCGGAAGTAAGATCCATTCAGGAACAGTATAATAAAGAAAAACATTCTTTTGATTTAAATGCCTCAGTGCTCATCATTAATGCCCTGCCAGTCAAACCTGCAATTACTCAGACTGCCCCTGGCAGGGACATTTCCAGTAATTTGAACAACAAATTAACTGTATCTTTTATTTGTATCAGGATAGCAACTAGCATTTCTATCCAGACTAACTATGCCTGGGAGACTGTTCTGCAGTCTTTAAAATGCTAGCTTGCCTTTTTGTGCAGTCAGCATATTAAAAACGTTCTCCTTTTATCCTTTACAAAGAGGAGAATATTGTTGGTTTCATGGACTGATTGTTTAGAGAATTTAACTTTAAATGAACAAACCTTCAAGGTGGAGTTTGGTTCTCTTAAGACTTTATATTCTTATATTCCTTATATACTTCTGATTGTTTCTAAGGAAATGATATTGTTTTATGAAAATATATAGGGAAAAACAAAGAAACAGTGGAAGCTTTAGAAGAAAAATGCTATTTCAAGCTTAAAAAAGTCATAGTTTGATGATTACTTTCAGATTACTGGACTTTTATCTCTCTGATGTACAACATCATTTTTTTCAGCTTTGTATCTCTAGAGATACAGAGCTCTTTTGTCAGCAGCACGCTTAAGGTAGAATGTGCACCTATGCTGAACATTTTAAAGGACTCATTTCTGGGTTGATGATTTCTAGCTTCCAAAACACCGGGCATTTCTCCAGTTGGAAAAGTTTCTTTTTAAGAATGTGAAGGATTAGTGTGTGTAGTTCTTCACAGCTAAGGTTTTAAGAAATGAAAATTCAAATTATTCAATAAGCACCTGGATGTCTAGGTCCAGATGCATGGTAAAGCACTCACAAACATGATTAGAAGCAGCTGCTTGTAAATCAAATAAGATTTATAATATAGTTGTGCATAAATGCCCTTTTTTTGGTGTTTTTCCATAGGTAGCCTGGTAAAATATATTTCAGCATACTTGCTTGTATAGTTGTCTGACGACTGAAAGTGTTGTCCCAAGGACAGAGGTGGTGGGCTTTTATCCCCCTGCTGAAATTCTTGCAATAATCAGTTCAGGAGGAAACATGACTGATGTCCATACAATAGCAGCAACAAATTAATTTTTTTAAAGTGAAATATAATTTTTAAAATTCTAATTTTTTTGACTGATCATTGAACAATTTGTCTAGTCACTTAATATAAAAAAGCAATACTGAATTTAATAGGTTATATACACAATCAGCAAAGTTCTGGAAAACAGTGCTCCAGGACTTGTTCTGTTCTTCTGTTCAATACTTGTTCATTTGTTGCACCAATCGTAATACGGATTTCTTACTACACCCTTTATAAGCCACCATTACTGCTCCTACTTCTCAGGCACCATGTCAAGTGCACTTCATACCAACTTTCCCCTCAAAGGAGGAAAGTAGATCTACCTTTCCAGGTTGAAAGTAGTGCTATATCTTAGCTCACATAAAAATCATGTAGCTGCCTGATGAAAATGCTATTATGTCTTTAAAAAAAATTACTTAATGCTATTCTAGGAGAAAGAAGAGGAAAGACAAAAGGGAGAGCATAATATTTACTGCACTACAGAATTGGATAAGTGATGCCTGCTTCAGATCTTGTTGACCTTTTCAACCTTCCCTCTGTGCTTTTCTCAACTTTCCACTGAAAAATAACTCTTCACTTATCCCTGCTATACCCTGAGAATTCTCAGATCATTTTCCTGGGTCCTCCAGGATTATGCTTCTGAAATGAGACCTCCTCCAGAATCCAAATGCCTGAAAACAGAATCATTAACTTCTGAAAAAGATAAAAGTTTTGCCTGTACTCATTCCTTATGGGGTTTGGATTACATGCAAGGTAAATGCCTTGTAGCATACACAGCAAGACTTTTTTTGCAGTCAGTGAAAAAAAAAAAACAAACCACACACCAAAAAAAAAAAAACCAAACCAGAAAACAAAAAAGCAATTGGTTCATGCTCAGCCTCTCAAAAGGCTAAAAAACCTCTCTTTCTCCAGCACTAGATTTCTGTATGTTTCAAAGAAGCTTGAAAATGCATTTGGCTGGGGCAGTGGATATGTCATGTGTGAGCCCAGAGTGATGGAGACAAATCCCTTCTTGTACTTCGTACTCCAGAGTCAGCACAGGTATTTTACTTTGTTTTGTGCCGTAACATGAATTTCAAGTTAAACTGGTAGGTTGGAAAATTCACGTGGCTTAAGTACCGCAATATTTCCTGTGGTTTGCTGCTTGACAATGCCTACTTCAGCTGTCTAGGATTTTAGAATCTACCTCCACTTAGTTTGGCAGAGGAAATGGTTGCAACTAGTGTAAGAAAGACATGTGTATAAAATAGAACAACTCTGACCTCCTTTCGTTGCTTAACCTTGTGTATCTGATAAATGGTGTCATGAATACTGTCATCAAAATCAGCACGTGTTTACCTTATTTAAGAAAGGATGTTGTATGAGGCACACAAAAAGTCCCCAACCAATCACATTTATATATGCTTGGCTACACAGGGGTGGTGTTAAACTTTCGTTTCAGAAAGATAAGGAAAAAATTAAATNTATGTAATTGCCAAGGTTTAAAGCTGGGCTTGCTATTAGATGGATGACAGACGCTCTTTGTTAACCCCCTCCTGTCCCAAAAAGGGAGGAAAGAGAAAAGGGAAAGAGACTTACGGGTTGGAAAAGTTAAAACAGCTTTAATCTAACTACAATAATAGCGTGTAATAGGAAGAACAATAATGAAATATATACAAATAGATACAAAACCAATATCAAGCTTCCCCTGCCCCAATGACGATCACATCACCCAGACGCTGCAGCAGATGCCATGGAAAAGTCCCAGACTGTACTCAGCAGCAGGCAGGAACTGGATTCAGGAATGCATGGATCGGGATCGAAGGCAGGAGAATCAGACAGAGTCCTCCTCGGACACCGGCCATAGAAGAAGAGAGCGAGACCCTCGTGATCCCTCAGCTTTATACTGAGTATGACACGTATGGGATGGAATGCTCCCTTTGGTCAGTTTTGGGTCACCTGTGCGACCCGCCCCTCCCCACCGCAGGGTCGCAGCTGTGACCCCTTCTCTGCTCTTTCTGTTCCGGCGCACAAGAAAGTCAGCAGAAGCAAGCATCGACCTTGGTCTCCATAGGAATAACTATAAGCAAGGGCCTTACTACATACCATTGCTGCTGATGTTCCAGCACTAACTATAAACACCGAGCCTTATCGCTGCTAGAAGCAGCTACTGTCTGGAAAAACATGCAGTTGATTTCAGAGAGTGCAGCTTCTCAGAAGAGACTTCACTAAAAAGCAAAGTTACTAAAAGAAAATCGGTTCTGCCCTGGCCCAAACCAGGACACTGGGCTCCACTCAAGTGTACCCATCCATAAAGTTCAGTTCTATTCGTGAACCACTGCCACATTGCTCCTTTCCTTTGACTCCTGGATCTGCCTAATAAATATCTTAACTTGGGAAGCCTTCTTTCTCTCACTGACCCTAGCACAACCAGTCAAATTAATGATCATATTTATTCCTGTGAACAGACTCTTTAGTCTTCAGTCACACTGAATACGCAGTTGAAGTTGCAACATATGCATTTCTATGACCTGCTCCACTGAGAAGGTGAAAATCTTTTATGAGATCATTATCAATGTGGCTGTAATGTCAGAAAAACTGTCTCCCCTCATCCATAGCATATCTGTCAATCCAAACCGTATGTATTAAATAATACCGAGCCCAAAAGGAAGGAAGGCAAATTAAGGAAAACTCCCATGCAGAGGCATGAGTTATGGAGAGGGTAAGGAAGAAAGGACTGATCAGTTGCATTTTACTCTGAGTGGCACAGGAAGAGAGGCAATGCCTGCTTCACCAAGGAAGAACTTTTGGGTGCAAAGTGTCAGGCCTGACTTTGAGGAATGAGCACATAAAGGTATCCTCATAAAACGTGTGTGGGACTCAGTGTTGCAATCAAGAGGAGCTCACATGGCTTTGGACTTGTCAGGCATAACTCGGCATCCTGATGGAGTAGGTCTCTGCCTTAATCCTTAGTGGTCTGCTATTTCTCAATAAGTCATGTATCAACAGTACAAGAGCAGAAATTTGATAAAATATCTAGCTCAGCAATCTTACTGACATTAAACATTTTAAAAGAGACAGAACTGTCTAAAGTGTGGAGAACAACTGGAAAAAGGGTTTAACTGTGCTTTATTCAGTAATCGCAGTGAATAGATTGCCAAAACCAGGACATTCCTGAAAGAAGCTGCTTCTGAAGTAACTTAATGTTTTAGCAGTTTTCAGTTAAATCAGGCAGAGGAAATTAACTATGAACTTCTGTGTTAATGGTCTGGAAAGTGCTGCACTCTCTGTGAAAATGAAGTATAAAGGTGATTTGCTTTCTTACTCAATGGTATTTTGAAAAAAGGTGACCACAGAAGAACATTAATGATGATGATGAAGTGGCAGAAAGGAAGAATGAAGGAGTTACAGCTACTTCATTAGGAATTCAGATGGTGCTTATACAATAAAGGAAAAGCCTGTAGGAGTAGTGCTAATGGAAGGCAGCCCTTAGAAGTCCAGCACGAATTGCCATGAAGACTGCACAATGTGAAGAGAGACTTGCCATAGCCAACACAAAAGAAATTAAACTAATTCAAAAAATGACATTTGTGTTTAAAAGACACAATGAGCTCAGAATTCCAAAAAACATATAAGGCATCTACACATTTTCTTGCAAGCCATTGGCAAGAGCCAGAATTTGGGAAGGGGAGTGAGACAGAAAGGACTACACTGAATTGCATCACTCTCAAGAGCCAAAGATGTCCAGAAGGGACAAAGTGGCCAGCACTGACTGCTCAGGGAAAATATTCAAGACGCAGTGCTCAGCAAAACGTGACGGTCAGACAGGCTGCAAATGGGACAATTTTTCTTTTTAACACCTCACACACCTTTTTAAGATTCACACAGGTCAGTCCTGAGGATACTGTCACTATCAGGTGAGTCCAAGAGAGGCAGGAGGCTAAGATGATACTGAAATCTTGTGAAGATGGGTTTGGCTGCTCTCATGGAGTATGTCAGTTAAATACAAGTGTGTAGACAGAGTTGGAAAGGATACAAATTACAGCAGTGGAAGGAAAAAAAAATCAATTTTTCAGCTGAAAAGGTGTTGAGTCACTAAGCTTATCAAAGAAGGACAAGAATCATAAAAAATTAAGGAAAACCTGAGGTTGGCTTTAAAAGCACAGGACAACTGTATCGGACAACTCCTGGAAAAATTCTTTCCAACCTGCAGAAGCTGAGGGGGAGCTTAAAGTGCCCGTGCCTGGGCAGTGTCCTCAGAGGAACCAGGAGGGATATTCTCTGCACATTTAAAAGCCCAGAGATGATATGGAGGGAGGTAGAAACAAAAAATGTGCCTGCAGATCCAAATGTTTGAACTGAGTACTTACAACACAGGTCTCTTTCTAGTGAAGTGTTTAATGCCTGTAAGTTTGCTGTTCTGGATGTTTCACCAGGGCTCTGACAAGTAACAGAACACATCTGCAGGCATTTTTCAAATCTGCATTGGAAATGCTCTTTCTACAGGCATCGAAGATATTGTCCAGAAAAACTAATCCTTTTTCATATATATTACAGAATGTAAAGGTCTACACAGACTATGTTTTAGTATTGGGGAAACATAAATCAGAACAAGAGAATGACTAGAAACTTTGAAAAGCTTTAGAGAGAATCAAGTGCAGGTCTAAATCTAAACAAACAACAATTAAATCCTTGTGCTATAACTTGTTGATCAGACTAGTTACCTCAACACTGTCATACAGTGTAATGAAATTCTCAGAGTAATCTTCCTTAGATGAAACATTAAACAGCCATCAAAACTGAAAATATTCTGAGGTGGAAGAGCTATTGGCAAGGCACACAAAAGGAAAATTATGAAAGATAAAGAAAACTCAATTAGTGGTCACTATAAGCGAGATATAACATTAACAAGGAGAAGCATCCAGGAATTTAATGATATGAAGAGTGTGTCATTTAATGTATTCAGTGACATTTCCATACTGATTAAAAAAAGAAAGAAAAGACCTCAAAATGCAGGAAAAGGTAGGTAAAATTTTTGACATGGATATTAAAGTCTTATAAAAGTACTGGGCTTATTATTCACAGAATAAAAGAAGGAAAAGGTCACTCAGTTCTCCTGCCAGTTCAGGCACAGACACTTTCCAAGATTTTTAACATTTCTTTTTCTGTGTAGTTTCAAGTGCTCCAGGCGATGAGTCCTATCACCTCTCTTTGGAAACTGCTCTGCAGCTTCATACATCTCACTGTCAGAGAGCGCTTCCTAATACTCTGTTTAAATATTTTGTATCTTAATTTCTTTCCATTTCTCATAATTATCACACAATTTACTACTATAAATAATTACTTTCCCTCAATTTGTGCAACGTCAATTAATGTCATTGTTCCTTTCTCTAATTTGTCAACAGCTTTCTGTTAAAATGGTATCTGAACTGAACTCTACGTTCCGGGCATAACGCAATGATGTGCCTACACCTACTACGTTTCAATAGAGGAGTACCAAAGCTGGCTCTAGATGGGTACTGATAGCGCTCTTACAATATCACTTCATTATTGCCTAACCTTGCTCAGAAGTGGTGTATATTACTCTGAGAAGTGCAGTCCTAACAAAACTATAGTGTTTTGGATAGATCTGTTGTGTAGAGCATTGCACTGCACTGACATGTCCCAGAGTCTTGGAGGTAAGCAGGTAGGTTAGACTCCCAAGAAACATGAAGGCAATTCCACACACTGTCTCAGTAGCTAAAGTCTAGGTATTCTAACTGCACTGAAAAAAAAAGCTCAAGTTAAAAATTTATGCTTTCACACACACACACATACGACACAAAATCATATTCTAATAAAACAGCATGTGATTTTTTTAGTACTGTAAATACTATACACAGTTTACACTGCATATCCATTCAGAGGCCCGAAGAAAAAAGCCTTCCCTGGATTTGGGCATACCAATGCTTTCAAAACCAAACAGCTAGTGAGCTTTCTCTATGAAAAGGAGTCTATAAAAGAACACAACCTCGTTCATAACTTTTAAATTTTTGTGGTTATAATATTCATTGAATATGGATGACCAAAGTAAAAATTCTCTATTCAAAAGACCTGAATCTGTACGTTAGATTCCAGGAAACTGCTACACCAGCAGTGTGTCATTCTTGAAGAGTAACAAAGAAATTTTTCCCACATTTTCCTTCTGAAACCATTTTATTTTTCTTGAAAGAATTCTAAATGGCCCCATCCGAATTAAATATCAAGATTCCAGATTCTGCAGGCTTTTTGGTCATTCTAGCTCTAATCAAGAAAATAAGATAAATCCTTCAAATTATATAAGGATAATTTTGGAATACATTTAACTGAGGATTTAGACTATATTTCATTTTTAATTCCAAAGCAGAATCTTCAGTAAAAGAAAAAAATCAGTTACAAGTACCTGACCAATTTTAGATTAAAACCCGTCCCACAGACTATAGGCAGCAGATTGCCATTGAAGAGTTTCTTGAGTGCACAGTGTAGCAGGGGGCATCAGACGGAAATCCTTTACTATCACAGTGAGAAAAATGTTTCAGGAAATAGAAAGAAAAAAATTAAAAGAATAAGCAAGGCAAGAGTTTAAAAAGCCACAGGAAAAAGAGTGCAACCCGAAGTAGAATAATCAGCTGAAGGGTCATCAAGGTCACAATAATATATTTTAAAATAGCCTGCAGACAGTGCATAAAAGCTGTTATAAACATTCAAAACAAACTAAAAGATGTATTTCACAAAAAGCAGTTGAGTTTGAAAGCACAAGCTCTGGAGTTCCCTGTACTACTGTGACCTTCCATTGTGCAAGATTCAACTATTTTCTCAGACATCTTATCCATAATAATCTGCTGCCCAAAGCCTGGAGGACAGAAGCAAAAGTAAAATACTCTCACTTCAGTTCACCAGATAACATCATATGCCTACTGATATTTTAACTCAGAGCATCCTCTTCAGTCTTACAGTGAACCTGTAGTGTTTAAATTACTAAACATGATTACTTGATCTATGTTGACATGGATAGCTAACTAATGTCTCATTGCTTCACTCTAAAAAAGTGTTTGGCTAGCTTTTTGGTTTTTGCAATGTAGATGTTTTCTTTTGGTTTTGCACTTTTCAGAGTGTCTGGGAGACTTTACTGCAATAACAGAAGTTATCTTAGTACTTGATAGGCCTCTCTTACACATAGGTAAAAGAAATGAGACCAGAAAGGACTGGCTAGCTCATCACAATCCGGGAAAGTTAAGAAAAAATGCCAAAGAAAATAAATATCCAAGTAATTTGAACACTATAAAAAATATTATCATGTTACAGAGAGGAAACTAGGCGGATGAACTTTCATATAAAAACTGGAGAAAAAACTTTTCTGCGGGAAAAATATATATAAATCCTTGAACTAAACAAGGGGCAAGAAAGTTAGTTAATTAAAATACTAAAATCATGTGATAAAGTCCCAGGCAACTTCCTTGGAAAGAGAGTTCAATTAGTAAATGCACATCATATTATTGTTAATAATCACAGATCATAGAACGGTTTGTGTTGGAAGGGACCTTAAAGACCATCTAGTTTGAATCCCCCCGCCATGGGCAGGGACGCCTTCCACTAGACCAGGTTGCTCAAAGCCCCATCCAGCCTGGCCTTGAACATTTCCAGGGAGGGGGCAGCCACAACTTGTCTGGGCAAGCTGTGCCAGTGTCTCACCACCCTCACAGTAAAGCATTTCTTCCTAAAATCCAATCTGAATCTACCCTCTTTCAGTTTAAAACCGTTACCCCTCATCCTATCACTACACGCCCTTGTAAAAAGTCCCTCTCCTGCTCTCTTGTAAGCCCCCTTCAGGTACTGGAAAGTTGCTATAAAGTCTCCCCAGAGCCTTCTCTTCTCCAGGCCGAACAACCCGAACTCTCTCAGCCTGTCTTCACAGGAGAGGTTCCAGCCCCATGATCATCTTCGTGACCTTAAGGAAAAATGGTATAAGGAAAAGCATTTTGCATACTGGTTTCATTGAACAGCATGAAAATGTATAAGATCGCTAGCCAATAAGGAAAAAAATATTATCATAATGCTTTATAAAATATGATAGCATTATGTATGTAAATTAATATAATAGATGACCAGATAGTTTAAACTTTGCTCCTGTATTTCTGCATAATAGAGAACTTTGTGATTAAAGAGAACTCCCTATTTACTTATAGTTCATTGCACATTCAGGTGTTTTGCTGGAGCAGGTCTTGGTTTCTCAGTATTTTTATGGACAAAGAGAAAAATTTTGGCTTCTTCAAAAACAGTGAAAGTTCTCCCGCTGACTTAAGTGGAGACAGGATTTCATTACTATTTTTATGTGATGCCAGGAAGAAAGATTTTTGAGTTGATCTGTAATAAAACATAAATGCCGTCAGGAATCACTGCTGAGGAAGCCTCTGCGCAGTTCCTATGAAGCTACAGGAATGTAGCTGGGAAACCATTAGCAAGTCGACTTCAGAAACAAACTTTGTAAGTCTAGGTTGTAAAGACACAACATTTAAGGTATCAGCTTGCAACTTTCAGGTTTCAAGAGCTGTTTTCCAAGACCGGGTGTCATATCAAAAAGGCTATCAATATCTAAAAGCTTCTTTCTGTATAATGGCATTATCAAGCAGTTTCTTTCAGGAACAGTGAAAAGACACTCCCCCACAAGATCTGCAGCAACTAAACTAACTTGTCCTTCCAAATTGAGCATTTACTACGCTCTAAGTAAGACAGATTCGCATATAGATTTTTTTTCACTTTCTTTTTTTATTGTTTTATTGTGCAGTTTATTTCTAGCTTTAAGATTCAGTGCTATATTTATGAAATTGCAAGTTATTGTCTTCACCCCTAGCTACTTGTGCTGAAAAGAAAACTAGCAAATATGTGAACCAATCAGTCCCTGATGGGGCAAATCTAATCAACAGATACAATACAGTAACTAGAGTCTATTGTAAGAGAAATGCAGGAATCCACCCATAAACAGTAAGTCATAATTGTCTGTTGGCTAGATACCAGATTTTAGAAATTTTTTGGACCATACACTCAGGTCCTCTTAGAGGCCACTTAAGGTCAATAAACTGCAAAGTGAAATAATTTTAATATTTATGCCAGCAGCTAGGAAGTCAAGCAAACAATTTAAACATAGCATGGTGTTCTGATGAGGAGATAACCACGCATTAAATACCTGCTTAACATCTCAATCTCTAAAGTGTAACTAACTACTCACTCAGAAGTTACACTATTTGTTTCTAAACATCTATGGCATACTTTAAGATCAAAACACACAGCAATTAGGGTTATAGACTTCGACGAGCACACGTTTGTCAAGGACAAGCAACACATATATTATCTTGATTCTTTACGAATTGTTGCGTACAGCCACACATACAATTTTTTGTCCTGGATTCCTCAAAAATATACCATTCTTAAGATGTCTGCTGAAATACTGCATTGACAGGTTCTGAGTTCTGTTTTTTCTTTACAATACTTTAACTACTTTGTTTTGATTTCCCTGACAGTAAAACACTATTTCGGCTCTGAAAAATGCAGTGCAACCTGAACAGGCTTCTTTTATTTATGTTGACTTACACTCTGCTATCTATAAATATTTTAAAACATGAAGTAGGTGGATTACAACCCATCTAATCTTTTTTTTTCAGACATGTACACATTTAAAATTGCAGGAATGTCTGTTGAGTGAGTCTTGAAAGTCTCTCTGGATCTCTATCACCTATTGAGAAAGACCAGGGAAAAGTCAGAAGTGAGCCTATCTGTGTAACCATGACAACAAGTACTTGTATGTAATGCTTATCTATATAGTATAGTTTCTGATTCCTTCAAGAGTTCACGCAGTCATAGACTGAATTCTTTGGTAAGCTATCTATCTGAGCCATGTCAAATGGTTAGATGAATCAGGTAAGTATTGCCGGGCACTTAAACGCTGGTTACACTGAAGAATGAATGAGAAAATGGGCTGAATGGAGGAACAGAGACAGGGTTGTTTGTGGAAGGTGGAAGAAAGACAAAAACAAGGTGTCAGTACTTTTCCAGTGATCAGTATTTGACGAATTGATTTGGAGTTGTTCAGAGACATCTTCTATTGCTATTCCCCATCAAATTACTGCCTAGCAGATCATATATATGGATTTTGGGGGAACTGAGATTTTGTAGATACAGCATAGAGTGAGAGGCATTATGTTAGCTGAGTGTAAAAAGTTAATTGATCAATAATTAAAAGAAAGATATTGAATAGAGGTTAGCATTAAGTTATTTGAGGAATAAAGAATTCTTAGTTCTGTGACTTCCTTTTTTTTTAAATAAATTGTTTAACGTTTTGTGTAAAACAAAGATGAATTCTGATAAGATTTTTGAAGTAATACATAAAATTAACAATAATTGCATGTTCAAAGTTTATTTTGTCTTTAGCATTGTAAAAATTTCTTTTTATTCCAGAGACAATATTATGCTCCTTTTACATAGATATATTTATTCTCAATCAAATATTTATGTTGTATTATAACCTACCATAGGATCATGTTACTAATATCCTCATAGCTCACTGTTTGGGACTTGAGGAGATAGACTCCAAAAACATTGTCTGCTTCAAATTTCAAGTGCTGAGATTTTACAACACTGAGAACTTTACCTTCACACTCCTATATAAATGTCACAGAATACAATACAATATAAAAGAAGACTTTTCAGTATAAAATTGTTGCTTTTTCTTTCTTCTTTTCCCTTTCTTCTTTTTTCCTCAAAAAAGTTTAGCCCAATTAACTTCTTGCTCCTGCAGAATTCTCGTTTGGTAAGAGCCATGGGTAGACAGGTTTTGCCTTACAGAATTTAAGCAGAACAAATAAATGAAAAGTCAGGCTAATAATTACAAAGCTAATTATAACCTTAACAAAAGAACATGTTACCACTACATGATAGTAGGTAAAAAAAAAAAAATACCAAGAAAGGGAGATAAAGAAATTAGATTTTTATTCTGCTTTAGGCAAAATAAGATAAATATTGACGTCAAGAATCTAAAGGTTTAACATCTGAAGGTTAAATGAGAGATAAAAAAATATAAACCTTTTGCATTCCTTCCATCATTTCACAGAGGCAGAAGGTATAACTCTAAAATTAAAATCAAGTAATTGCCCTGGAACTATTTTTTTATACTTCTGATATGAAAAAATATATTCTTTTGTTTTAACGCATAAAACAATTGCAAGCTTAAGAACACTTTTCACTAAGACCACACAAAAGTCTAATTTAACATACTTCAGATTTTCAGGAAAATTAGGTCTGGTAGGCCACCAAAATTCCTTCAGAAAGGTACACTATAACACTTGAAATAGCGATTCTTTTTTTTTTTTTCCAGAAAATACAGCAGTCAAGAGAGATAAATCTACTCACTTACACATTACGCTAATCATAACTCAGATAGTATGTCACTCATTCAGCAGTTGCTGAACTTGAGTAAGAGGATGAATAACTTTTTTCTTGGCTTTCTAGAGATTCTTAGCTTGATTCCCAGTGTGGGTATAAGGAAAGACAAGTACATGGTAGAAATTGAATCGGCAGAATTGTTTTCCCCCTTTTCCCTCCTTCTGTATCTGAGGATATGTAGTTTAGTGTTCTGAACGCAAGTCATCAAGGCAAGTATAACCTCATGTCATCCAGTTCTTAGACGTGAAGCTTCAATACAGTCAGATCACAACGTACCCAGTCAAACATGCTTATTCAAGTAATTATACTAAAAAGTCCTGCTACTCTTCTAGTTATCGTGCTTAAAAAGTTGCTAATGCTGAACTTGCCTGTAGGAAGAAGGTGAAACTTCTATAAATGCTACAGTAGCTTGTAAAAAATGAATACTGGCAGAAATGCCAAAAGCAGAAGACAACTTAATGCAAATTGAGAGATTTACTGTTACCATGTAGACTGTGTTCATCTCAGATACCGTAGAGAGTGGTAAAACATATGATATTCGTAGACCAAAAATATGTTTTAAAAATCAAGCTTAGTGAGCAGATAACGAGAAAATGGTCCATTCTACCCATTTATTCTTTTTGGGGCTAAAACAAATGGCTCACGGACAATCTTACTGTGAAAGTTAACTTGGTTTTTCTTTTTCACAAAGGCTGCCCTGTATTCGTGATCTTTGACTACTAGGATGTATAAAGCCATAGAGTGCTTTTCACCTTTACTACATAACCAGCAAGGATCCCCTCCTGCTTTACCCCCTTTTCTGTGACTCTCCTCTGTACTTATTTACTTTGTTCTGCCGTTTTCATTCTTGTCTTCAAAATTATTCCCTCATGTGAGGAGATAGACTGTCTACCTCTGCAATGCCTGAGAATGACCAGTTGAAGAAGGACCAACCAGACCAGCCAGAAAACACACTAGACAAAAGAAGTGCATCTGTTCCCGGGGGAATAGCTGTGAGAGATAGCTTGCCAGGTCTAAGTATCCACCTGTGACTGATAAGCCATCCCGAATTCTGAGAACATCAACAAAAAAACACTTTTCTCTCACAATTTATTGTCCTGCCTACACTTCTCTTTCTAGCTATCTATTTTGTCAAAATTAGAAAAGTAACCGCTGTGCTCAGAGGCTATCTCAGGGCTAAAATTAACCTCTTCATTCCTGCTCATATGACTTAGCAAAGCTAGAACTTTAGCAAGAAACTCCTCTGTGGCCAGCTGGCTTTGATTACATTTGTCTTGCATAATCCCTCAATTTACTTGTTTTCCCCCCTTCTTTTCATGCTATGCATTACATTTCTTAATTTGGGGTCTGGGCTTTTTTTTTTTTGTTGTATCTTCCGCAGGAGTAAGCACTGAGAGGCCCCAAATCAAAGCTTTGACCATGATTAAGTGGTTAATATTACACAGTAAAAAGGTTGTGATAATACTTTTGACATTTCTGGGACCATTTAATTCTTCTGAATTAAGAAAGAACCATCTCACCAATATTGCCAAGTTTAAGATTTTCACAGCATCCTGAGGAACAAATACTGCAGTCTTGGTTTGAGTGAAATTCAGGGATATATTCCAGCTCACACTTATATGAAGGCAAGATTTGGCATTTTGAGATGTAATCAGATGAGGGCAAAGATAATTAAACACAGATAGCTCCATAGGTTCAATAGGACTGTGTCTTTGGTTGTTGTGCAAATTCTGAAATGTAGCAGAGGTTCTCTACATGTATTTATTTACAAAATGTGAGCTTACTCACTCGCTAGTTCTTCTTTAGCCACTAGTCTTAACGTCTTATTCTGATACTTTCTTACTTTAAATTAAATCATTCCACATGGAATAAATTATATATGCTTGGCAGCATAATCTAAGGGTAAGCTTGGAGCATAATCCCCTAACATCTACCTTTTGATTACTCTGGTATTTTCCCAACTTCTGTCCAGCTCTTTCCATGCCATTTTGATCGATACCCAGCTGTCAAAACATGAGTTTACACGCCCGTCAGCTGTATTTTATTTGCCTATGAATTTTTCTGTTCTTAGATCCGGCCCTCCGTATTGGGAGTTGTGTGGAAGATATATTCAAGGAGTTATCTTGAGCAAGCGATGTCTGCTCCTACTTTGCCTTGTACTTAGGGCTTAAAAAGCCCATATGTTAGCGTGAGTGACTACAGTATAATCCCTTATGTATAAAACAATGTCATGGAATGTGCTAGAATACCCTGGATACATGCTGTTCCTGGATACAGTTCCTAGATGTGTGTAAAAAGACACGCTCTGGTGGCCACTAAGAAAGATAAAATTTCTGCCTCTCCAGACAAGATATATAGTTTTGTTTGTTACACTAGATATACAAAGAAACAGTATAGGGGGAAGGATGAGCTTTTCCACGGATGGGATCTGCACAGAGCGCCATGGCTGTCCACCTGGGTTCCATTCGATGCTGCACAAAAGTTGGGTTTCAGCATCAAATGGGGTGTAAGGTTTACTTGCTGCGTGTATTTCTCCTCCTGTTTCTATCCTCTTAGTAAAACAATTTTACTATGCTATTTGCCTAGTGAAATGAAACAGGGGCAACGTGATTTAGACCAGTCAAAGTGTTATTCTCTGATTTATTACCTTCCATTTTTATGTCTGTTTCTGAAAAATAACAGCACTCCATATACCCTGTGTGTCGCTTGATCCTAAGAGCATGCTAAGGCAGCTTTGCATTGATGGAAATTTAGAATGGCCGTAGATCCATGCCATATTAACATAATCCCTTTTACTTATCTAAAAGCAGAGACTCTGCTAAACTGTGGATCTTTTACTTCAGTGCCTCATTCTCATTCTCATTTATTTACATGCAGAGAAATGGCAACCCTCAGCTTATCCACACGCTCTTTTCCAGGCAGTGGCATGAGGAACCACTGAATTTAGTCCTTCCTCTATGTGGAAATTCAAAGGGCTACATTCAAAATATACAGAAAGTAAGAAAGGTCATCCTGGCAATACATTTCTCTCCCCCTCTTTGGATCACTAAAGCTTAATTTACCAGAGCGAAAAAAATATTTGTACAACTAGCAAATGTACTTCCTGAATTAACCCCATCTTCACATAAAGAAGCAATCACACAGGCTTTCCCTTGACTTTTAGAACACATACACTTTCATAGCCTTTGACTTTTTCTCAATTTACCCCATAACTGCACATATTCCACAGTGCGAGGGATCTCGGATGCTTCATCTGCACTGGTAAGGAGAAGGAATTGATGAATTTGTTCTCCCTAGTTACAGATGTCAGAATGGACACTGAAGTACCAGGACTGCAAACATAGACTGCTCAAATCTGTGATCTGTATGTCCCACACAGGAGATCACGTACTCCTCTCTGGCTTTCCCTTGCTTTGTATCAGAACATACCTGTCCCCCTGTAATTCCCCTAGCACAAATCTCACTTCCCTAAATATTTTTTTGAGGACAAAATCCCACATACCAAAAATCAAGCTCCTAATAGTCCATCTTGATACAAATCTGTCAGGTTACAACAATGATTACATTTGTGTAGCGGTCTCAGGTGTGATAACATTTTACTTTTGCTGTCTTGACTGGTCACTAGTATTAAAGTAGTATTACAGTAGTATTACAGCATATATGCCTATGATCTTTTGTCTTGAACAACATTCATCAAAACATACTGAAACACAATTTCACAAGGCTTGAATTTAACTTCAAGCCTTGGGTCTGAAATTCTCAATCTATTTTCAGTCACTGTGAAAACATGCCAAAATTTATTCCCCTGCGTTTAATTTTGCTTCTTTTGTGGCTTTGCTTTTTAGGCACTTAGAGCGCTGCAAAATGTTGTCTCTGATTTCCTGTGAAGATAAGTAACTGAATACCGACCTTTCCCATGTTAGGTCTGGGGCTGGGTTATTCTTCTGCAAAACCCTTCTTCTAAATCATAGCTGTTTTCAGCAAAGGCAATGGAAGTTATGCCCTTCTTAATCAGGCCTTAACTGAGATCTTTGATATGCAATGGGAATCAAAATGCTTGTCATTGCTTTACCAGGCTTCTACTTCAAAAATTCTTCTCTTAATCATTAACTGTACAATAGCTGTTAAAAGTTGTCTAGAATATATCACATATATTTAGGTAATTTTAGGTTTTAGACTTAGATTTAGAGTGTTTTTTTTAAAAAAAACCTTTATAAAAAAGTGGCATTTATTATTTGTTTCACAGTACTGAAAACTCTTTCTAATGAAAGGGCTTATGTTTTGCTTTCTGGGCAATTTTCTACATTAATTTGATTTTTTAAGTAAAAGCACATTTTAAAGCATTTAAAATGTTACTATAGAAACCAAATGTTCGTCAAAGAAAAAGTGTCTCTTGATCCTGTAATGGCATGTAGCAATGCAAATATTTCCCATTTTGTATTTATTCCAATCAAAAAATGCTATCACTGAGCTTTCTGTGAAAGAAAAGTCAGGGTGTTTGATATACAGAAAGTACTTAACTGGCTATGACCACAGGTTTCTGTACATACACTGAAGCTGGGTTTCATTAAAACACAAAAAAAATTATTAGATATGCATGTTACCTACTGTTACCACTAACTTGAATTGTGTTGTTGGTTTTGGTGTGTGGATATTATACACTCTATGTCCCAGTCATATAAAACCTGAATTTCTCATGCTCTTTTGTAGGCCAACTCATGTTTCTGATGGTTTGGATGGAAAGTGACTGCTGATTATTTGCCAAGTATTTGAACTTGACCAGCAGTTAGTATGGGGGGGCGGTGCAGTGAGGAGCCAAACCCAATTGTTTTATCAAAGAGTAAACCAGTGTGCTGAGGGTCCCAGCCCTCTAATGTAGCTCTGCAAAACAACTGCAGCTCCACAAAACATTTGCAATTACTTTCTTTTTTTTTCATCTGCAGCTTCATTTCTAGATACAGAGTCCTTAATAAAGTTTCTAACGAGTTCGGAGCTTAACAGAATTGGTTTCATTCTGTCGTCTAATGACAAGCGCAAACAGATATTTTTGCTTTCATGACTATCTGAGTGCTCATTCCCGTATAAAAATCTGAAGGAAACACTGGGTTTGTGACAAGATTTTACCTGCTGCAGAATAATCCCTTCTGCCTGCAGTAGCCTTCAGCATGAGGTGGCAGCACTGGTACCATATCAAAAAAACCTCACCTCACTAGAATTGTTGCTCATAGAGGAAATACGTGAACGCAAAGCAAATGAAAAATAAATTCAGGTACTTATAGAGCTCCTGTCACTATTGTATCTATATAATCTTTAATATATTTGGTTCCAACACATATTTAAACCCATTTGCTAGAAAGGTGTCACTTCCTTGATCTTACTAGTACATGGCCGGCAGTGCAATACAAAAAAGTTCCGGGGCATTTTCAGCAGGACTTAGGCAGAGGAGAAGCACCACAGAAGAAAAGCCCAAAATGAGAATACTAAAAGCTCCCACTCAGTAAACTCTAGAGGTTCCTAAGTTCCCCCAGTACTTTTTTTTTTTTCTGCAAGGCACTCAGTTTCACAAGTCTGCCTTTTGGCGGAACAGCCTGCTCTCACCAGGGCTGAGCAGCCCCGGGGTGCCACTCACACCTCAGCCCAAGAGCACCCACCTACCAGGCAGGCCATCTCCCAGCACATCACCCTGGCAGGGCTGGAAAGGCACCAATAGACCGCCTTGGAAACAGCAGCCTTCCCCTGTTATACAGCAACAGCCACAGCCACCGCCTGCTGAATCTGAATAGAGAAAGGTTCAACTTCTCTCTCTGAGTGAGGGCTTTGCCGTCCAGGAGATTGCTTTAATTACCCAGCTGTACTGGGCAGGGATGTTTTCCTCCCATTTTCCTGAAAGTGTGTCAAGGCAAGAGAGAGGCGGGTTTTTTTCCATTTATACACATAATAAAAGGAAAACAGAATTATTTCTCATAAAGAAAACAGTTTATAAAAATCCATTTTATCACTAAGGGAAAATGTTGCTAGGCTTGTATGGCATATTTTACCTAAAGATATCAACTGAGGGGAAAAAGAGGCCACATTGATCACAGGAAGCTTTTTACTTTAAAAGAAGGGACAGCACACCTGATTTATAGCAACACAGGAGAAGTTATGTGAAAAAAAAACGGACAAATTGCAATCAAAAGGAAAAGGCAAAACTTGCATTACATTTGTGAAAGTAAGCTGAGTTTTGAGTGAGATCTGAAGGCTTTTGTCAGAGTATTTCACCTCGGAAAGAAAGCAAAAATGAAAACTTAGCAGTAAAAATAAGAGCTAGAAAAATATAGATATGCCTACAGAAGAAGAAGAACAAGAAAACCTGAAACAATAATAATAAAAAAAACCTGAAAGACCTTTCTCAGGAATGAAGGAAATAAATCAAAAATAATTAAGACCCTTGCTTTGGGCGAGATAGTATAAATCAAAAAGCCTTAGGTTGCAAAGAAAATTTAATTTAAAAAAGCCCTTCCTTGTGCCAAAGATTTTTCATTTTTAAAGCCCAGTGGGGCCAGAATACTTTTTTTTTTTTTACTCCAAAGAGATGCACTTCTAGTTCTATTGATAAATCCATTTGACCCATATGTTGCTAAGTCTTCTGAAATATTTGTGACGATCTCGTTTTTCTTTCGTCTTTAAGAAAAGGAAACAAACAATTACCTGAATGCCTGAACATCTTGCATTTGATTGTTTTTTGTGAAGAATACTCAGAAAATAAAAATTTGAAGCTGCTTGTTCCAAGATATTTTTAGTTTTTCTCCATCGTAGCTATTACCTTCTCACATCTCACTTCGCCACCATCAGCGTTAAATACTTTTACGGAACAGAGTCTTGCAATCAGGCAGCACTCCAGGCTGATAAGTACAATTCTGTACCTATTGTACACTCCATTTTTTAGTGTTAAAACTCAGAGTAAGTGAAGGAGATCAAAACTCTCAGTTATTATCTTGCAAGGAAATCTGCTTTGATGGCGTAAGGCAGAATTTCAGTTAAGTCCATAGGACTGCCATGACCAGGGATTTGGCTGAGAAGTGCAATGTGCAAAAGTCACAAGGTCATAAACAAAAGTGTGATTAGTGAAATCCGTAATAGTCTGGTATTCGAGCTTCACATGGTCATCTCTAGCTAACAAGTCACAAAGGGAATGGCGTATCACAAAGCAAAAAAGAAACAAGGATGGAACAGTGTAAGAAAGTGATAGCTTATGGGGGTGGAATCAGGGTTATGATCTTCCTGCTTTAATTTCTGTAAGCCAGGCTGTCACTATAACAAAACTGCACAAGAAGTCAGCAAGAAACAGCTAGGGAATACAAAGGAGAGAGGAGAGCTATAGTACAAAGGAGAAGGCGGGCACAGGGGGAGAGTGGAACCATCAGCTGTATGTGTCTGAGAGATGAGATGAGTCTGATTATCTGAGGCAAGACCAGGCAGCTGAAGAAGGCAGAAAAGCTGAAGTCGGAGAGAGAGAACTTGATTATTCTTTATGATTAAGTACTTGAATTATAAGACTGTTTAGTGGGAGAAAACAATGAACAATTCAGTATGTCTGGGCTCAGAATAATGTCTGAGATCCCTGGACACTAACTCTTATCACCCCCATTGTCAGATAACTCCACTGGCTCCTCATTAATTTCAGAACCCAGTGCAAAATGAACTTCTTGATTATAAAACTCTCCACGGGCTTGCTCTGGCCTCTCTCTGCTTCGTCTGTACATCTAGCACTGGCTTTCTCTTTTTCCCTCTAGACAACACTGTTGGTGTGATTAAAAGCTCTTGTTTCTACCATGCCACCACATCACTTACTTTCCCGGTTTGCCAGTGGCTGTATGAACACAGATTATTAATAGAGCTCGTGCTGTCAGAGCAGGAAAACAAACCACTACTAAGAAACTGTAATGTGTTGGATTTTGAGCAAAGAACAACTCATGCCTGAAGATGCATTTTCAATCCCACAGCTGGATATGCAAGAGTTTAACAAATGTAAAAGTTTATGGCCATGATCTGGTTGCTATTGTGAATGATGCCCAGAGACATTGTAATTCACTCCTTGTCACTAACCAATGAAGAAGATCTGATAGAAGGGAGTGGAAAGGTACTAATGCCTAAGAATTAGCTCAAGGCTTAATTTAGTGCACCAGAAAACAGGAATCTCTAAACTAAGCATTGAAAAAGCATTTAAGGATGAACCATCTTTTAATTTGTGACAGCCTGTCATATCCCTGCTACTTTCATTGTGTATTTGTTGCTTGTTATAATTCTTATTAGCTATCATGCCTTGTTAAGCAGCAGCATCTCTAGTGTACGTATTTAAGCTATTAGTGTGATTTTTGATATGGCTTTTGCACAAATATCTGGATTTTCCTTAAATAGTATTTTCTTATTTATTTTTGATTTGCAAAAAGTCTGCAAAAGATACAAACTTAAATAGAGTATCTCAGAAATAAGAGGTTAATTTCCAAATACAAGCTGCCTTTAAAGGCAACTAAGCCCATTATACATTCTACTTACTAGCCACAAGCAGGCCTGGGTGAGAGCGGTTCCAAGTGAATGAAAACGTATTAATGCACTTAGCTTTTTTGTATCTAATGTCACAAGGAGGCAGGTGCCAGCACCTGCCCAAGGGATCTTTCACTGAGTGTAATCTTTCTCTAAAGAAAGCAGAAGAATGGAACTTGGACATACCGTTCTACGTTTAAAAAATCTTTATAATTTATGTTATTATAAATGCTTATATGTCGTTCTTTGGTATCATTCATGAGAACATCCACACACAACCACCGAAGGCCTCTGTCCAGCCCACCATTCTTGAAGCCCTACAGAATTTAGCCTTGGAACAACAAATCAAAATATAGTTCTAGTCTCTATGGCTGCACAAAGGCTGAAGATTCAAAGTGATAGAATATGCCACAGTTTATTTTTTCCCACTTCCTCACATTCACAGGAGTGTAGTTATTCTTACATTATCCCTGTAACATAAAGTAAAATTGTTTTATTTCTATCGTATGTCTGCCCAAGATCACAGAAGAGTTGTGATACAAAATAAAGGGTTGATCCAAAATAACTTCTTTGTTCGACTCTCTGTCATTGATGTCTTCATAAATATGTGGAGAAACACAAGCAGGAACTCAGAGAAATGTGAGTCCTGGAGAGGCAATATCCCAGCCAGAACTCTCTATGTGACGGAAAGAAATGACTGCAGCAGGTCTTAATTCTCCAACCAAATAAATGAACCATAGCTTCTGGTTTAAGTGCTAAGGTCACATGAGGGAATGGCTGTTTGCATATCATGGAGAGCTGTCCCTTTCAGAGATTCTCAAAAACCAGCCAAACCCAGCTGTTACATTGGTACAAACTAGTGTTACAAATGGCTTGAAAGGTAGATGCTGGATGACACAAGTACTTGCCATATGACCTGGCCCTAAGGAAGTTCTCAACAAAACATGAAATGGAAGAGCTCAGTTATCCTTACCTCTCCTTCTCATTATGCCACCCTTGCCTGGAGTGTCACTGATGCAGCCCTTCAATGGGGTGTTCTCTTTGAGTAGAACAACGATTTTCTACCAGATGATGGGGCATTGACTGGTAATGACTTTCTGTGTAAGGAAATAATCTGGAAAGACCCTACTGAAATCACAAGGGTAGAGAGAAGTCAGATTTTTTCTGCAAAATATAGATATATCCTAACAAAATCTGTTGATAGAATGAAGCAGAGAGGTATTATGAATGGAGGTTAGAATGTACAGAAAGAGCATAAGCATCGTCTTAAAGCTTAAATAAAAATGGGGTGAAAGGTACAGAATAGTAGAAAAGAATAGTGCAAAAATAGTACAGAATTCAAGGCCTCACACTGGGAGAATAAAATAATGCTGATTTCTGCAATGAACCTGGAGATAGTGGACTGGAATAACTGAATAAAATAAATTGATGCTTGTTTTGATCTCCTTATATATATAATTCATCAATGCATTACCTGTGAAAAGGCAGTGAAAGCTTAAAATGCAGCCATCAAGCTGTTTTCAGGTAAACCTGGGAAATCTTAAGTCTATTGTGCAGAAAGCTGGTAAGAGTTCAGTGGAACACTGTGCAGAGCCATTACCACAAAAGATGTATTCCCATTGAAATTGGTGCAGACACATAAGAATGATTAATAGACTGTATGGCCTGCCTTACTAAGGAACACTAGAAGACAGGGCTTGTCCAGCAGTCAAAAATGTGGAACAAAAAAGAGAGGACTGATTTGTCTTTGTGCATCAAGAAGAGAACATCAAATACTAACGCTAAAGACAAGGGTGGTGCTGAAAAAAGGGCAAATGGAGATAAAATTCCTGTGCATAAACATATCATAAATCAGAAGAGATTTTTAACCTGCAAAGCAACTGAGGGGGTCAAAGACTAACACATCCAAAGACAGTACTTGGCATGTTTTCAGGATTCTCCTGTCTCTAATGCAGAGTCACATCATGGCTGACTTGTATTTTACAGCATCACAACCTTCATGCCAGACCCCATGGGACAACCTCTGGTATCTTTGCTTTTGTTTGTCACTATATCAGCCTTGCTTCTGCTGTAAGTTTTGCTGTACTCCTACCTGCCAACCTGAAGAAGCTCCCATATACTCCTGTCCTGCCTGTTTGTGTCACGAGACCTTGGCAGAAAGAGAACGGCCAATAACTCAGAGGGTTACAGTACAATCTATACAACTCCCTCAAGGAAACCACAGGTGGAAAGCAAGGTGCTAGCAAAAGTCAGCAAAGCTAACAAGGTTTGATCCTGTAAGACTACTTATTACAGACAGATCAGGCAAGTTCAAACCATCACTGAAGACAGACTTTAAAAGGAAGAAAGCAGAAGGTAGTCAGTTAACTCATGAAGAGAGGAAGTAAGATTTTTTTTTCAGTTTGTGGGTCAAGGGCACAGTAAAATGATAGAGTATATGAAATGACTGAGTCCTGATATTAAAGGGAAACTTTTAGCCGTTCCTCGATTTTCTGAAGTAACCAGAAATGTTTTGTCTCTGCACTGAAAAAGTTCAAACCACTCAACACGCAATTTATGATCTAAATTATACATACATTTATTTATATTTAACGAAAGAGAAAAATGTAAATATGGAAGTGTGAAATGAAAAAAAAAACAAATAGAAATATTTATACCAGGTGCCACTAGTACAGTGCATTTGCCGTTTTATAAGATTTTTCCTTCTGTTCCCCTACACAGAAACATTAGTAACATGTAATAAAATGTGTCCATTATTTATTATTGACAAACAAATTACGCACATGCTCCCCTAGAGTGAGAAAGCTGGAGATAAACAATCTGCAAAGAAAGAGGAAACATATGAAAAACTAGCCAAACAGGAGAGGAATCCTTTAGCGATAAGAGAAGCATACTGATACAAGATAAACAACCACACGGGAGTTAGACAGGTGATTTGGAGATAAATCAAATAGCTTCCCAAGAGACATCAAGTGTTGGTACATATTTGTCAGTAGCCATTCAGAAGTGATGGGGTACTCTTAACGGCCACGTGTAAACGGCTCTAGCTAGCCTGGCCTTGATTTTATTAGCTGCACAATCTCATTTTTGTTTGATTGCTTTGTATCTGTATATGCATTAGGGGAGACAACATTTGCTATTTTCTCTTCTGTTTACTCCTCTGGACTATGCTCTCCTCCATTTTCAAAGTCAATACAAACTTTTTTCTTTCTAAGATAAGGTTTTCTTGTCTCTTTTTTTGCTCCACTGTTCATGCAGAGATTTCAAAGAAGCACACCCTGAAAAAGGGTGGAGGGGGAAAAGGAGCAGGATTTCACATTTCTCCTGAGGATATAAAGAAGGCGGCAAGTTTGGTATGCGGTGATAAGCAATCCTGGATGATCCTGCCTCTTAACTCTGGCACTGCAGGGTTTACACTTATTTCTCACCCCAAAGAGTCTCATATTTGAAGTTTCTGTGCCTGGGTATGGAGAGCGGGATTTGGCATTTCGTGGAAGATGCAACATAAAAGTCACTCTGTCAAATATCAGGGAAGACCATCTAATGCTTTGATGTATCTGGAAAGGAGAAGTTTCACAATGCCCCTCCATTTAATTAGGCCTCTAACATTTTGTAAATTGGTTCTCCTTGTATGCTCCCTCAGCAGTTGTAATCTTAATTCCAAGACACATGTTAAACACCTTGGAGTGTTGTCGATAGCATCCCTGTTCTCACAGCAATAAGCCATAAAATGTACATTTGAATTTGCTGGTTAGAGTTAACAATCCTGCTGAAGAGGGAAGGAGAAAATGAGACCAGACAAATAGTTTGGATAATATTTTTTAGTATTTTAGTTGACTAAAGCAGATGTAGTAGGAATGATCAGTGGGGATATATACAAATAGAAACCGACTGTAAAGTTACAAGACTAAACAGCACGGATGACACATTTACATTTTTCAGAAATAAATATTTGGCAAAAAATATGCTCTGGAGAGTTCTTTAAAACACGGTGATGTTTTTTACTAGACAAATAACTATTATTCTATATATAGGACAAAAGTTGTGACAGTTATAGTGCTTTTCCCCTATATTCATTAAAATAGCTGTAAAATTTACTTTAAAAGCTCTGATTATGAAGCATCACATGGAGGCAAAGTAGAAGGACTGAGAATACAGCAGTCGTAGTTGGAAATACAACTGACAACTTGTTTTGTAAGTATGCTTACAGTACACTCACTGCCATAACAGCTGAGGGCATCTAAGAGCCAGCTATTTGATAGTAAAAGCAATCTTAGGGAAACCGAGATGCTGATACTTAAATACTGCAAGTGCCTATTTACAAGCAGTTTGGGTATTCAAGCAAAGACCTGAATGTTGGGTGTTCCAGTGTTTTGAGGAACTAGGCTATCTATTTAGCTCTCTTGGCCAGTCTCTTTGGAAAATGTTGATCTTAATGTTGGGGTTTTCTAGGGCCAGATTTATGCCCAAATCTGTGCCTTATTCCAGCTTTCTGGGTTTTGGCTGAAGGGGCATGAGAAAGCCCTGAGACGGGCCAGAAGGAGGATGCAGAGGGAAGTCACGGCGGAGCTCCTGCACCTTGACTGCGCTACTGTGGGTTCTGTCCCAGCCCAGCGATCCTCAGCTGTGCACAGAGAGGTTTCTCACAGCCCCATGCAGTGTAACAGGGCTGAAAAGGCCTCAGCCTCTTTTAAAAATCAGGCAATTTTTAATTAGGAGCCAGCCCTTAAGCACCCTGGTGTGACAGGGCCATTAACGTTTTCTAAGAGTCTGATCCAATTTCCACTGGCATAAAAGCTAGTTATGAGTATCCTTAACTACAAGCCTTAAGTCAGGTATAAATAACCTTAATTACAGGCCCTAAATCAGTAATGAGCATGCTTAATTATTTTATTTGTGCTAAGCCTTGTTTTCTTTAGGGTAATTTTAAACTTTCTGGCCTGTGTTCAAAAACAATAAATAGTCAGTGTAACTGTCTATTTCTGTTTCCTTTTCTATTAATAAAAAGAGCAGTCATTAACATATTTAGCTTCCAAGATAGTACAAGAAATTCCAATGTGTTATGTTGGTCTGTTGTAATTAATTATCACTTACATTTCATTTTAATACTCTTATCTTAAACATCAGCTGTTAAAACTGATACAAAAATATTCCCAATCCAAACAACTTTATATAGTATTTCAAATTTCAGATGTTGTTAAAGTACTGAAAATATTGATAGTTTGAACTGCTTTTGACTGTATTACTACCTTAATCAATCATACTCATCCATAATCAACCATACACATCTTTTCAGGGTGAAAAGGAAATTTCTACTGACTGCAGACAGATCTTTTTATTTGAATATAGCATGTCGGACATTTATTTAAATAAAAGAAAATACTCAGTAGGCTAGCTCAATTCTTTCCAGGGACAGGGAGGATTTGTGCATTTCAAAGTGTTAACTGGGTCTTCTTTCACACAAAACATCCATGGTCTACAAATTTCACTTTTCAGTCTAGGTGATAGTGACTTCTATCCTCTCCACAACTGTTTTTCAAGCACCGTGTTTCCTTCATTGCTTAAGTTTGCAATCTTTGTCGTTAAAAATTCTCAGTGCTGATCATTTTCAAAGAACTTTGTGATGAGACTGTTTGGAA
>VZSC01001169.1:211918-265220 GCA_013398225.1 Steatornis caripensis
AGACTGTTTGGAACAGATCATCAATTTAAGTATGATCCATTAATTTAATATATAAATGTGTTTCTTTCTCTTTCACATTGTCTTTAAGAACTAAGGAACTGCGAGAGACTCAGAGAAGACACTGGCAGAAAAAACGGAGGAGAGCATGGCTAGCATCATAAATACACCACTTTATTGCATATAATATGAGGATTTAAGTTTTGAATTTGTTAGCAAGAGAAAAATGTGAATTCCGCACAATAGAAATAATTTCTTGGTAATTCTTTTTCAGTTCACCTATCCATATCTTGTTTAGTGTCTATGGTCCTAAACAAAAGGCCCTGTGTGATGTAAATAGACATTTTTGTGTGGATTATTTCAGCCTCTTTCTCACTTTTGCAGAGTTTTCTTAGTAATTTTACGCAACATATTAGTTGAGATTGTGTTATCTTGATTAACTCTCATTATAGAAAAGCTATGTCTAACTTGTGTTTTTTGCTGATTACTGCTTGGCAGATGGAGTAACAGACACTCCAGGAGTATCAAAAGACACAAAGGTAACTGACTAGGAAAGATTTCTTGTTCCACACAATCTTCAAAAGCTGATTTCTTTTGGTTATTGCTGAAATAGATTAAATGCGAAGCTTTGCACTGGAGCAGAGACATGGTCTTTCAGCTACGCATTTTTAGATAAATAGCAAAGACAATTCTTTGACAATAGTACAGAAAGCCATAGCTATCAAACAGCTATTCAATGATAAATGTGAAAAGAGGAGGTTGGTTTTCTTCATTTTTGCGTACTAGTTACAAAGCAAACTGCCCTGGCAGAAGGCCACCACCAACTTTTGGAGCTTTCTTATATTTTCAGCAAATGCTGCTGCCTGGTACTTGAGCTACAGAGGCAGCATAGACGTTAATCATCCCGAGAACCATCTGCACGTCATTAGGAAATACTGTAGATTCAAAGCAGCCACACTAGTATTAGTCTGAAGAAATATTTTTTAAAGTACCTCATTGAAGAACATAGGTTAGAGAAAGATCTTAAAACATAAAGAGGCAGGCTAGTTAGGGGTTAGACAGCAATGTATATTACTCGGTAATCAGTGAACAGCTAGGAATTCAGTCCAACCAACATAAGAAACACTCTCTGTCAAAGCTATTATTGCAGTTAAAAAGATTCCTCAACAACTTTTCTGTTTGCCTAAACGGGTGAGAAGATACAAATTTTTTCAACAAAATCTCCCAATCTCAACATATACTGCAGCACTCTAGAAAACCTGTCTGCATACGTCTGCGCTGCAGTCACTCGGCATACACGAGTGAAACACAGCATCTGTACACTAGCATCTAAGGGCACCGTGAACCTGACAGGCTGACAAACTTCTATCCAGTCTGATCTGAAGTTCATGTATCATATCTTCATTTATATTAATTAGATTAATGCTTGGCCCTAATTATACTGTAGTTTCACCTTTGGTTGAAGTATAGAATTACTTCTTTTCTTCTCTAAGCCTGATAAAAGAATCTGGGTGAGCCTAATGTTTCTTCTGAGGTAAATGGTTTCCCAGACTATCTCAGACATCTCTTAACAAGTTATGTTTACTTTAAACTCTAATGGCATGTAAAAACTACATGTTTCAGATCTTAAAAATAATCTGAAAAAAATGAGTTTGCCTCTTTTTTTGCACATGCAGCCATGAGCTTGCATTTGAAAGCCTGCCCATGATGCCTCCTGTTTGGACAGGCAAATTACCTGTTTTTGCAAGCTAACCCACTATAGTAAGGCTAAGCTACTACAGTTAGTGTTGACAACTGAATCCTATGAGGATGTTTACTCTGCCAATTCTTGACCACACCATCTTATAACTTACACCTATACTTTACACTATAGAGGAGTAGTTTTCAGCGGTTATACAAGCTTCATTGGATCATAGGTCTCATGATGTTTAGGATCACCAAAAATCCTTCAAAAGACATATGGCTATTTTACATCCTGTTGGTTTTGTTTGGAGAAGTTGCTCATCAAACCTCCTCAGTTAGCATACCCCTTTTTACCTAAGCGATTATCTAAACTTCTGAGCCTTGCAAGCTGTATCTTTGGGAAGGGAAAATTATATTGAATACATCTGTTACACATTCCTGTTTACTTGTAAACAATCTGAAACAAATAGTTTCCTAATTGTAAGAGGAATCAAATAGGAAGAGACATGTTTCTTCTGAAGCTTCAACTCCCTTTTAGTCAGCATTAAACTCAAAAATTCTCTCTTAGAGCGACTCTACAGGTCTTCGCTAACCTACTCAGCAGTATCTCTTACAACTCTTGTCTTCTTGTAACGGCCCTCACAGATGCACACGTTCACATATGAAATCCCTTCTGAAAAAGCTTTGGGAAGTGTGCCGCAAGTGCTTTTATTTTGACCAATGGCAGGTGCTGGCATTCAGGATGGAACGATTTCCATTTCATCTGCTTCTCCGCATAACAGCAAGCCTTGCAATTTCTTATCACTATCCTTAAAGCAGTCTCTCTTCCATCTTCTTTCAAGTAATCATGCTGTAATCCCGAACTTCAATTGAGCAGGAAAGAGCTCTTAATGGTCAAAGGCGCTAATGTAATTCCCTTCAGTGCGTATTATCACTACTAGATGTTTTACTAACTAGGTTTATTTGACCACAGAAATGAGTGCAGCCAGAGTTAAGATCTTCTACTGTAACTGAAAAGGCAGTGAATTATTATGCTTGTATATGGGAAACAGTATAATGGGTCACGTTTGAGATTGGTACTTCCATCTGCATGATGCACTGAGAATGATCAATGAGAAAATATGCAGGTCCTAATGAAAAGTATGATTGCTATGCTTTCTACACAACTTAACTTTCACCCCTGCTGACTCTGGTAGTCACAAAGATCAAATCTTTTCAAATTTCTTTCACTGCAGTGTCAGAAAAAAACTAATTTATATTTTGAATCTCTGCAAAATTGTTCATTATGCAAATCCTATTTTGCGAAATAGATACGAGAGCGACAGAAGTGATTGGGGCAGAAAGGCAGAAGAGCCTATAAGTTATGGGAGAAAAAAAACGCACACGGGTGAAGAGAAGAATATTTCTATTCAGGTACTGCTGGCAAAGTGTTTAAATGTCCAACTTCTCGTTTTTGTTTCTCAACTTTGTACCTAACTTGTCTGAAAATAAAGTAGCATACAAAATCTTTTTATATTAAACGCAGCTCTTTAAAACACTTTCAGCTGTAGGGAGGTACTAAAATCTGCTCTCTGCAGTACCTCTACGCTCAGCTTAATAATGTACAACTGTACTGCGGCATTGCTACTCTATAACTCTTTTTTGGATCATCACTTGTCAGTCAATTTCTGCCAAATGCTAGTGTAAATTTGCTGATACAAGGGCTGCTTTCCTTAATCAGATAAAACCCCTATTAACAAAAGATGGCAGCATGGCTCATTTTATTGCTAGGCTCCTACTACATATGTTCATAATTCCCCGAGTATGGCAGCTCATTGACCTTGGCAGCCTGGATTGATTCATCTAGTTCAAGGATCACTTATTTTCTGTGGTGAGTGATGGCTCCTTGGCTAACTGCAATCTTTTTCATTTCCTGTTGATTTAATAGCATTTCTTATTTTATAGATTATCATAGCATTGAATTATAAGTTTGGATCCTAATTCAATTTTGGCCTCTCTCGAATCGCTTTCTAGAACACTGTTAATCAAGGAGAATCTCCAGCCTCTGGTCTATTTCTCAACATACCCATAAATATAAGTATTAAAAAAGACATGCATACACACATTAGAGGGAAAGAAGACTCATGTATAATATAAAAATATTAATCTCCTCACTAAACTCCATTCATTCTTTTACAGACATGGCACCTTCTGCTTTCCAAGCACTTTTAGTAATTTTAGCTGTCTGAATAGAAATTTAAAAAAAATACCAGAATCCAAACCCAAAATTTAAATTTTTAAATCAGGTAAATTTTATAAAATCTTTTAATGGGTACAGAACCAGGAAATGAAAGCCAAATATAAATTTACAGTGTATGTTCCAAATTACTTTCACCCATTTATTTCATCTGGATTTTTTTCACATTATTATTTTCTGATGTTACGGGACTTAAAAATTAGCACCAGGGAAACATTCACAAAACTGAGAAATGTTTTACAAATACAAATAGCTATTTTCCTAAGACATAATGGTCTAATTCCAGGCATAAACTCTAATAATGAGACGAGTGCAGGAAAATTGGTAGGATGACAGAAAAATCTCATCCAGCTACTCAGTTAAGAATTTGTCTGTACCAATATTGTGGAATGACTATTAACTCTTACTGATTTTCTGAGTTCTGAATACAGCTTTTGGGTAGTAAAAATGATACAGGATATAACTAAAATACAGCTATTACACTTTCATAAGTAAATCTACATCACAGCTTTCAGTGCAAGGCAGTCATACGTGAACACATAAGTGAAGCTATATGTAAATGAAGTGTGGTTCAGATGCTCACTGCAGAATAGCTGCAGCAGCACGAAGCTCCTTACAGGCTAATTTATTCAGTTTCTTGGCATGGATGTTGAGCTGAAAGCAGAAGGGTATTTGGCACAGTATACTCTGCAACATTGTGACCTCCAAAAGAGGAGGGTGCTGCACAACATACAAATATACTCAGACATCAAGCTTCAATCTACATCTACCAAGAGCTTTCCCAGTCCACTTAATTCACTGTGACTTGTCCGTGATGGAGTGAGGTCTGCCACTTGAATGACCAGAACCACTGTGGCTCAGCACACTTCAACTGCTTATGAAAATGAGAGTGCAATTTTTTCTCCCTGGTCTGTCATTTCTGCCCTGACACAGAATGTGTATTTTAACCTCTTGGCTAACTTGAGTGATATTTAGGTTTCAAAGTTTTCTTTGGCTGACTTGGTCGAGCAAAGCAACGGCTGCGCTCGGCTAATCAAGCTTTTGGAAAACTCACCTGTACCATAGTTCAGTGATTCCTAGCACTTGCCTTTTGCTCCAGTGGGCTTTCATGTTTGGCACTTTTTTTCTGATAGACTCAGTCTACCAGTTGTCTCAAATCAGTCATTTTACAGATTTCTGTCCTTTGTCGGTCGTCCCATCCATCTGTCTTCCTCTAGTAATTTTCAGACGCCGATACTTCAGTAACATTTTCTAGCATATTATTGCTCCCTGGAGCCTCTTAGGCTACTCCATAAAACTATCTTCCTTATGTCTCACACTAGTGCCTCCAGCTTCATGCCATGCATCAGTGGCCTCCAGCTCGTTGCTCTGCATCACTAACCTTCTAGCCTATGCTCATAGATATTGGCCCACATTTTAATTAGGATAAAATTGAAACTAAACAAGAAATGTATCAAGTAAAAATGTGAATTATGCTTAGCTAGTTGCAGGTGCTTTCATTTTATCTTAACGAGCACTTGGTATAAAGAAGACTTTGCAAATCATACACAATTCTGCATCACAAATTCTTGGGGTTTTATTAAGTTTTTGACAAGAGCTTAATTTTGGACTTAAAGACATTCTATCATCCAAGACTGCTTTCCCAAACCAGTAATACACTATTGTTCTGAATGATACTCAGTGCCATGCCAATGTTTTTCGCCACCTTCTAGCCTGTCCACAATAAGGTATGATCAGCTAAAGTGAGAAACACACAAGGAAGCTTTCTCAGTCTCTGGTGCTGAATGAAATTACTGGGGTATTATTAGACAGAAACATACTTAATAATTATGTGGCACTGACTAGCAAGGGAAAGGAAGGAAAGCTGGAAGGTCGTGATAAAATTAAAACATCTACAGGAAGAAAAATAAGATTCATAACCCTGGAAAGTCAAGATGCTCTATGCACATTAAGCCATGTCTCGCTTCTTTTGGGTATTTAAGTTTCTGTCAATCCTTATGTATGTGGTTAGTGGTTCTCAAACTTCAGGTCATTTTGACATCAGTCTTCTTTGTTTCAGCAAAACGACAAATGTATATTTCTTTTATTTAGTTTCTAGTAGGTCTGTAGAGCAGAATATTAGTTATTAGGTAGTTATATTGTTTTAATCTGTTTTATAGATAAGGGAGGACAATGATTGTCCTAAGGAGTGGGGGTCAAGCACTTGAGTCCTTATGTAAACCAAAGGTCTGGTAGTTGTCTTATTCTCATTATTCTTACAGATATAAAATAGAAGTAATTTCTGCAGTGGCTTCATCAATAATTCTAGAATAAAATCCGTGGAAGTGAGAATAAACCTCTTTAATATTAAAATAATTTACATTTCTGGGGCTGTTTTCAATATTTAAAATATTTAGCTAACAGAAAGCAGGAACACTCAAAAGGTAAGAAGAATTATTATTTTCAGTCAGCCCTGTTCACGAATGTAACATCAGTTCCAAATTTAACATAATAGTGCTTCATCTGCTTGGCCCATTAGTGTGAACAGGTTAAAAATCAAATCAATACAAGTCATGAGCTGCTGTCTTAATGGATCTGCAGTCTCCCTATCCCATTCCACAATCTACGCATTGCACCCAAACAGACTAGTTAATCAGCAGATCATGGGGAAAGGATCCTGCAAGGTTCTCCCTGCTGCACTGAAACAGACCATGAGACCTGTCTCCAGAACCTGCAGTGCTACGCATGAGTGAGGGCAAGGTCAGCTCAGCTATAGCCACTCAAGTAGGATTTTGCAGTGTTGTCAGTCTTCGTAGAGCTAAGCTAACCAACGAGACTAAAAAATAGCCACATAATTTTAAGCCAAAGACAGAGCAAATAGTCAAAGATTTCTTTGCTGTGACTGCACGAGGTTTGAAATCAAAGACATCTGTGGTGCTCACTCACTTTATGCACAGGGTACTGAAAAACAACTTGGTCTTACACGATGCAAGCCCACACAGTTATCAATGCTCGTTTCACAGAAGGAGGTCAGGAGGCACAGAGTGACATGTAACAGACACTACTTTTTAAAGTTTGGGTCATTTTTCTGTCATTAATTAGGATGAAAAATCTTTTTTATTTCACATCACCTTCTAGATCACATCATTCTGGATGTGGCAATTCAAGTTTGCTCTTTAAAGACATAAGACTCTTCAGAAAAACTGTAGACAGTCCAGGCTTTAAACTTAAAAAAAAAAAAAAAATTCAGAGGAAAAATAATGTTCTAAAGGGAGTTAAAATGTCAAACATGCACTTGATCTTTTCCTCACCCTTTTAGATTCAGAAAAGCATTGAAATAAGTGATATAAAAATGTAAAAATTGAGAGGGTGGTGTATAGAAGTCAAGTAAGCTAGAGTACTTGGGTTTTGTCACCTCAATCACACCACGTAGGACAGTTAAAAAAGGTTATACCTCATTACAGCAGAGAACAGTCTTTTCCAACTGAAGAGTCTACTACAGGTAAACAAGACACTTGGATAACTAAGCCTTTTTATTTTACTTTTATTCCAAAACTTTCAGTGAGAACTATATGCAAGATTTTCCCACCATGCAGTGAATGATAAGAAGGAAAGATAAGGGTGCTTAGCATTGACTTTCAGAAGCTGTCCCACTATATAGGCTGATCTTCCAACCAGGATCATGTGGTCAACACACATCCTAAACATGTGCAAACTGAGAGGCAGAAAACATAGCTAGCATTGCGCTTTTTTTTACAGTGCTGATGATTTTGTTTCAACTCTTCATTTTTCACCTTGCCTTGGTCTTCTTTATTTTCTACCTCTTTGACCTTCTTTGGTTCTCCTGCTTTCTAACTTCTTTCTCAAATTTCCTTGTTTGCTCGATGCAGTGAATAACATATTCTTCTCACTCAGCACCTAGTCTCACAGCCTCCTGCCAACTGTAACCCCCTCCTCAATCAGCCTATGTGAAGAAAACAGTGTCTCTCTTGCTCTAACGGTGTTCAGTATCATTAGCCAGGCATCATTCATTACTCAAATCCAACCTTATTTTCTGCTTCAGTGATGGCAGTTCTCAATTAATTTAGCAGATTTTAGACAAAATAGATGATACTTTAACACATCATACTTTTTCCTGGCAGAGTAAACTAGCATCTGTCTGAATAGTAATCAGAGAGAAAAATATAATTTTAAGAGTAAAACCAAAATCTTTTATGTAAGAAAGAAAATCACACAAGACAAAACAAATGGAAATTATCACATTCTTTTTTAAAAAGTGTTACGGCATTTCACACAAATTGCTTAATTTTCAAAGGAGGAAGGAATGATAAATATCCTTGAAGTCACACACAGCAGTGTAGCATTAACATGAATGTGAGACCATCAGACTGAACGCTGTGTTTAGATGAAAGATTCAGTAGATTCAACACCCTTTATCTGATGATGGCTAATAGAGACATCTAAGAAAAATATACAAACAGGGCACACATACAGGGATACTTCCCAGTATGCCCTCCCAGCCTTCAGCAGTCTGCATTTCCTGAGCTGGATGTGGCGCTCTTTTGTTTTTAGAGTCTTAAATTATTTTCCTTCCATGACTCCACCTCACTGGTTTTTTGAACACATGTGTCTTTTCAGCATCTGCAGTGTCACGAGTCAGAGTTGCAACACTTCGCAATTGGCTGTCACTGCAGTTTATCTGTGCACTGTGTGGAATATCTCCTCATGTTGGTTTAGATTCTGCTGTCTGATAGTTTCATTTTGTACTCTTGTTTCTCAAACTAAAATAAACAATTGTTTTTAATAATTCTTTCTATATTGCTCATGATTTTACAGATTTCTAGCATATCTCCCTCCAGTCATTTATTTTCCAGACTGAAGATCCATGACAATTTCTCTACAGAAACCTCTCTGTATCTTTCATTCATCTCCATCACCTCCCTGTGTATCTTTTCTAGTTCTATTTCATTTTGCACCATTTTAATGGTGCAAGAACAGCACACTTATTAGTCCAAGATGGGTAGAAATCATGGAGTAATGCACAGTATTATGACCGTAATAATGTTTTCTATTCTACTGCTGACAAATGCTACTTTTTGTTTTGTTAAATATTACACAGCACCAAATTTATCTTTACACAGAACAGACAAATATAAACATCAAAGATATTTTCTGAATGCACAGCCCACCACTAAAACAGTTTTTCCCACAGATTTCATTTCTATCTGTGGACACTGAATGTCACCTGCCATTTTATTGTGTAGTCTCTCAATATCATGAATGCATCAATGATTTCAGACTATCTTTTGTTGCAATTTATTAACGTTAGCACATTGGCACAGTTGGTCACTTCTTTCTTCTTTTTCCCAGATCATTTACAAACATGCCAAACATCATAAACCCTGCCATTGAATTCTGTCAGTCTCCAGTGGCAGTCCATCTCCCTTGAAAGAGTTTGTTTCCTGTTTTGTTACCCTTTAACCAGTTATTCAGTAATAACCCTTCTTCTCGGACTGACTTAGCATCTTTAAGACCTTTTGGTGAGTGACCTTGTGAAATGCTTTTTGGAAATTCAGATAGAGTATATCAAGCGGCCCTGCTCTATTCAAATGCTAGGCGCGACTTCACTTAACAGAAGCGCTTCTAACTCTTCATTAATACATGATACCATGTATTAAATTAATATACGCAATATTCAAGGTGAGAACGGATACTCTGAACTGCCTACCTGGTGGCCGGTAGTGAGCTTGGGCATGGAACAGGGCAAACACTGGGATGGCTATAACTGTATGTTCTTTGCAGGGTTTTCTTTCTCAGACTAACAGTTCAATTGCAAAGACCTTCCTGTCTTCTTGTCCAACAAGATCTGATATACATGGACGCACAATGCAGGAATTCCTAACAGGGCCTTTGGTGAAATAAAGGCAGCAAGGAATGAAAGTTGAAATATTCCCATCTGGCCACCTTGAACCTCTCTGCTCAGAGGAATACAAAACACATATAATGGCATTTGGGGTCAAGCATAAACTACAGCTTCAGTAGAGAAATATATAATAAACAATCAATTTTGATTTAAAAAATAAAAAGGTGCACATGCATGTATTTTAAATTTAATTTTAACTTTGGACCACAAAAGTAAGCATATGGTCAAATATTTCTCTTGAGTGAGCCTTAAATTTTTTGTACAACACACCTTACATTCCATTTAGTAGAGAGGTAAAGAGTACAGATTGTACAAAGGGTGACACAAGAATTAGGAGATGATAAACCAAATTTTTAATATATAAACTTCATTCTGTAATTTGTTTTATAAATTATAGTGCAGCCTTTACTTAATACAAATATATTGTACACACACAGACACAAAAAAGAAAATAGAAAATTATTCAAAATTTCTTCAATTTTGTATTTGGGAATTGAGAACAGAGCTTTCTGTTTTCAATTATATTAGTTACTTTGGTATCAGCATAACAACATGCATAGGTATTACAAATAAGAAAATGACAACAGAAGAATGTCAAATAACCTTGCCTTGTATGAAAAGAATCAACAACACAGAAATAAAATATAAAGAGACACCAAGATATAATCTAAAATAGTCTAATTACTAAAACAATGCATTACTCTGGGGTACTAGTATAAATATATACAATATACTAGACGTTGTCAGACAAATTGAACTTAATCTGTTCTATCATCAGCCTCATTAGATAAAATCTATATAAACGTAGAGGACAGCTTTATGGTAAATTGTCCTCCAAACACCATTAAGATAAATCCTCTTAGAAAAAAACTAAACAAAATTTACTTGATGTAAGGGCTGCCCATCAAGGCAGCTCTGTCACCATTACCTTCAGAGACCTCACCCAGGCTTTTTCAGTAAAAAAGTTCAGGTAATTTCACCTGGTTTTATAAAACATAAATGGACAATATGTCTGAGGCAGTTTCTAAGGAAACCAAGATAGTAACCATAGAGTTCTTTATAAATTAAAATCTTCACCTGGAAGGAAAATCAGAATTTGGAGCATACACTGGGTGAAATGGTGAGTGTATGTATTCCTTCATATCATGCTGATAGTTAAAGGTTTGTTTGTATTGGTTAGCGGCAACTAAGGTTGGGAGAGAGACATGCAACATCAAATACTTTATTTGGGATGCAAAATACTTCCCGCGGACACTTCGTTCTCTTCTCAGGATCTGCTTATTCTCTCTCATATCACAGACTCACAGAATCACGGAATGGTAGGGGTTGGAAGGGACCTCTAGAGATCATGTAGTCCAAACCCCCTGCTGAAGCAGGTGCCCCAAGAGCAGGTTGCACAGGAACACGGCCAGGTGGGTTTAGAATATCTCCAGGAAGGAGACTCCACAACTTCTGTGGGCAGCCTGTTCCAGTGCTCTGTTATCCTCACAGTAAAGAAGTTCTTTCTCATGTTCAGGTGGAACTGCCTGTGTTCCAGGTTGTGCCCATTGCCTCTTGTCCTGAAAAGAGTCTGTCCCCATCCTCTTGACACCTGTCCTTGTCACGGTTTAAAGCTGGGCTGGCTATTAAGCGAATGACAGACGTTCTTTGTTAACCCCCTCCCTCCCCAAAAGTGGGGGAAAGAGAAAAGGGAAAGAGACTTATGGGTTAGAAAAGTTAAAACAGCTTTAATCTAACTACAGTAATCATGTATAATAATAATAATAATGAAATATATACAAATATACAAAACTGATATTGAGCTGCTCCCCACTGGTGACCAATACGTCACCCGAACACTGCAGGGTACTCCCCAGAACAGTCCCGGACTGTGCTCAGCAGCAGCAGGCAGGAGCTGGATTCAGGAATGCACGGATCGGGATCGAAGGCAGAAGAATCAGANCGAGAGCCTTACTGCATACCATTCCTACTGGTGTTCCAGCACTAACTATAAACACCGAGCCTTATCACTGCTAGAAGCAGCTCCTGTCTGGAAGAACATGCAGTTAATTTCAGAGAGTGCAACTTCTCCGAAGAGACTTAACTAAAAAGCAAAGTTGCTAAAATAAAATTGATTCTGTCCTGGCCTTAACCAGGACAGTCCTTTAGATATTTATAAGCATTGATCAGATCCCCTCCCAGTCTTCTCTTCTCCAGGCTAAACAGACCCAGGTCTCTCAGCCTTTCCTCATAAGAGACATGCTCCTGTTCTCTCATCATCTTTGTTGCCCTCCACTGGACTCCAGTAGTTCCCTGTCTCTCTTGAACTGGGGAGCCCAGAACTGGATGCAATACCCCAGATGTGGCCTCATCAGAGAAAAATAGAGGGGGAGAATCACCCCTCTTGGCCTGCTGGCCACACTCTTCTTAATGCACCCCAGGATATCGTTTGCCTTCTTGGCCAATGGTATATAGTAAATCAGCTTTAAAAGCATCTCTTCAGAGATCTTCCAATCACTCTCTGTCACCAGACTCACAAGTTGAACTGCTGCAAACATACTAAGCCCTGAAAAAAGGAAGTAAGGAACCAAGTTTCAGAAGGAAAATACATGAAGCCAAGTATAAATTTCATACTGATGGAGCAGAAGTTCTCTAGGGACAGAAAGATCATTTGTCCAAGCCTACTGTCTAATACCTTACAAAGGAAGTTCAAAATTGCAGAATACCATTCGTTTCCACTTCATTAAGATTGTGCTTACAAGGAAATTACCTATATAAAGCTGGTAATGGTCAACAATATGAGAAGCTCTGCATAGCCCAAGAAAATTGAGCATTGACAGCACCTATGAAAAAACAAATATCCTAACAACATTGCCTTCATAGATTGTACTCAGAGTCAGACTGAAAATAAGCCAAGAAGTGGGGGAAAAAAGTGGGTATGAGTAAGCTCTGAATTACATGTGGGTTTTTTTCCCCAGTCATTATATGTTGTTCAGTTCATGGCTTTAGCTGTGCTAGATCTTCCCGTTCTCTGACAAGACACAAGAGTATTTCTTTAGTGATAAGTATGTAAACTGAATTGGCAGTATTTACATGTTTAACCATTAAACTAAGATAAAGTTTTTAGGAAGGATACAGCATTTATTATAAAACTTGAGAGCCCTAATCTGGAAAACATATCTCTTACCATGTCCTTTGTAAATCCTTTCAACTATTATAATTAGTATGTTCTAAAATTTAATCTAAATACCTGCTTTCAGTTTGAAACCTATATTCACCCAATTTAATTAGCTGGAGAAATATGAATGTGTAGTTCTTAGTTCTTACATCTCAATCAACAGAAATTACATGTTTATGTTATCCCATTGTATGCGAAGTATCTCACAACAACAGCGCATTTATGGGTCCTTCCTGTCTTAGGAGTCAAACAGCCATTTGCCTCTTCTTCCTGCATTTATTGTGCACTCAGTAAAGATTCATATTAATTGTCTTAAATAACAGATTTAGGGTGCACATGAGTTTGCTTATCTGCTCTACAGATACAGTTTATAATTTCTACAGAACAATGAAACACATCTGAGGTGCTCATAAGAAATCTTTTGCATTTTCCAGTTTTTCACAACTTAGTACTTCTCTTTTGTAGCCAGACCTTTCAGTTTTTGATAGCAAAAGTGAATATTTTATATGGCGTTTACCTATAAAGTAGCATACATGATTTTAAACTGACTGCATAAGGAGTCGTCTGTCTCAGGAGAGGGCAATAGGGTCAGAGCAAGCTGGTCATTTATGTTCGTTTCCATATTACATAAGGAAAAAACAATCTTGGAAACGGTTAAACGTCTTGTAGAAGACCTATGAAGTGTAGAGATTATTTACCTCTGACTCTAGGTAATTCTGAAGCAATTGTAGTTTACACTGTTGCAGAGATGCAGCTGAAATAAACTCTCTGCAACAGAAACAAAAGTAACCACAATACCATTCTTTCATGTCACCCGGTATTGTTCACAGAGCCTGTCAGCAGCAGAAGATGCTTTTCTATTAAGAGTAACTGAACCTAAATGATAGCTTAATTGTTCATTAAATGTTGCTATTAAACACAATAACCAAGCTGCCATAGCATCCATTTTTTCTCACCAAATTAATTTCACAATTTTGCAAAGAGAAAGCAGTAGAAGGTAAATATGTGGCTTAAGTTTCGTCTCAATTTGAAGGCTGAATGTCTCAGTAAAAACCTTTCAACTGACCTGAATGTGCAGGAGATCAAGTCCTGCCTACTTATATTTGATTAGCATGAAAGAATTACCTTGCCCCACCAAAAACTCTATTAGACCGATCCAAAAATAATTCAGTGGATTTTTCATTACAGATATATGAATTTTAAAAAATTATATTTCCATCCCTTTTTATTACTATATTAATTCATTTAGATTTAAAATAATAAAGAAGTCTTTCCAGAGGATCTAGATGATCTATTGTAACATTCATAATATAAAAATTCAGAAGCACATTAAAGTAATAACTCCAAAAAGAATTCAATACGTATATTTCAACTCCCTTCTCTTTTACCTCCGAATGTCCTCTTGTCCTTCTTCCTCTGTACTCTCTGCTTCATGAGGCATTAGCCTTTACCAAAGTATTTTCAGCCTTGCCAGAATCCAAATATGAAATTATTTTGAAGTGATCTCTATAATTTTATGCTGATAAAGTTCATTGTTCTATCATAAGATTAAAAAATCATAAGTTTTTTTTTCTTTTTTGGAGGATGGAAGACAAGGAAAAGGAATAATATTTGGAGAATTTATTTTTTATCCAACACCACCTGCTTTTAACTTTGGCTAAAGAAAAAAGATGAAGAGAGTTTCCAAGTGAGAAATAAGTGAGATGTCAGCATAGCCACACTTTCAAAATTGCTCCCCTTCTGTCAGTTTGAAACATGTTTTAAGACATGTTGAAAGGAAACAAGGGAGTCAAAGACGGTGCACTCTGACAAAGAAGTAATTTTGTATTCGTTATTATGTGAGCGTTCAGAACAGTGAGAACAGAAAGAGCATGTTAATATGCCAAATAAAAGCATTTAATACAGCAGTTAATGTAAAATATATCCCACCCTCTCATTCATTCACCTTTTTTAAAACAAGTAATTCCTTTGTGAAACAGAGGAAGAGAATTCCAAAATCCTATTTAAAAAATGAATATTTTAAAAAAGGACTATGATATATCTTGTGCACTTTAAATGGTAACAGGATCTTGCAGACTCTATATTGTATGATCTCATCCAGCAGTCATTTTGCATTTCATCTCTTCTGAGAAGCAGATAAGAAAATAGTTATCTTTTTTTTTTGAGAAAAAACTAGAGAATCCTAGGTGAATTGCACATTTATACTATATGATTATCAATCCCATCACTTTCTGAAGATTGACTCTTCTGCAACCCTCCTGTTCTTCACTCATTCCAGAAATGCAGACACATTGTGTCATGATTACTATCATATTCAAAGTATTTAAGTAAATCTTATTATTATAGTCCTTTTCTCCAAATATCAGGAAATGAAAACCAAGGGTGAAAACAAGTATCATTCTCTACTACCAGTATTCAGAAACAAAGCAAACAAGAGGTCATTCAAACATATTTTATTTCTAAAAACCACATCTAAAAAAGAAATAAAACCAATACCCTCTCTTCCTACAGATAATAGTTAGAGTTTCATCATAAAACATCCCTGTAAAAACTATTTAATTTTCCACTACAGGGAGGGAGGATTTGATCTCTTATTAAACATTTTATGGAAAAGTCTAAAAGTGCTTTCAATTATTTATCTGAATTGAAATCTAGGCCTTGGAAACTGCTGGCATTACACACACACATAATATTATCAGCCCACTGAGTGCTATTAGGTCATAAAATGCTGCTGTAGCAACATCTCTGTTACAGCTGCTGGTGCTCATGTAACTTTTACTACAGTTATAAAGCCATTTATTACATTTTCTTTATGACGCTAATGCATTGCGGTCTGTTATTTTATTGTTCCCACTGTGATAAAGACTGAAATGTATGATATTGTGCAAAAAAATACAAACCTAATAACATACCCTGCTGCATTAAAAATCTCTTAGATAAGCTTAAGAGGCTCATAAAAATATTAACAGGGGATACCAAAAGGGAAATATTTGGTGGGACATTTTCTTTCATTTATTTTATTGTTCCCCACAGAAAGTTTTTTAATTGTGCTTTGTCAAAATATACAAAGGATAATAGGAATGTGACTTCTTTTCTTAATTATAATGTCATCATTGTGGAAGAATATAATTTGCAGTATGCTATGAGGAAATATGACTAAATAACATCTAAATAATCATTGAAAAGGAGAAAAGTCATTAAAAATAATCGTTCTCTTATACCCAGAAGTACATAGCAGTAGATAATTACAATTTGTTCAAATTGTCTATATTTACCTTGCCCTTTAACACAATTGTGTTTTAAGAAAATGCAGATTCTTTTGAGGGACAATCAATTCACTTAATTAACTACTACCTGGTGCTAAGGCTCATTTAGAGACTCAGCCACCAACAGTACTATAATTCAAGTAAAAATTCATTACTGTTTAACTAAGGTAAAATCTCCAGGTTATGACTTGGATACTCTTCTGGATGTGGATTACGGTTAGCTTTCTCTTCAACAGTAAGCATGGACGAGGAAGAATTACTTGAATATTTAGTTATAGTTATAGGACTGCATAGGGAAGATAATACCTTCTAAGAGGGCTCTGACAGTAAAGATTGGTGTATTTACAAAGTCTAATTTCTTTTTACTTAAAGCAACAACAAATGACACTGAAACAACACTGTTTCCAAGAAATAACACTGTTTCTTTTTAAGATATAAATGTAAAAAATCCAAAAGAAGATTATGACATGGATTTTTAAATCCACCTTTCCGACAACTATTTACAGAATGTAACCATGCTAATAATATTTGTAGTTTTGAAATAAACATTATTCTCACAATGTTAGGAAAACAAGGTGGGCTTTTTTCTTTTTCTGTTGCTTTTTCTAATCTGACTATAAACTTCAGATTCTAAGTCACTCTATATCCAACCAGTACATTGGTACTACTTAATATTTTCAGAAGCTGTGCCATACATTCCTCTGACAAACATTTGCAGCAGTTTACAAAGGAAAGGTCAGAAATTATCGTAAAGCTGATGGAGACAGTAAAAAGACAGAGCCATTTCATAACACTTTTTGAGAGAACAAATTCTTGAAAAGCATCCAGTCCCATCCCCACAGATGTTCATGAGCCGGTTCACTGGCTCCACCAGGGCAAGTAACAGCTAGGTGACTTTTCCAGCTACTCAGGACATTTTAGAAAATATCATGGTAGAATTCGCCAAAGACTGATAATTTCATTGTTGCAAAGCCTTTTGAAACTCAGATTTTGTGACCTCATAGAATAAAGTCCAAACTGTCCAGAAGGTGCCACAGGTGAGAGGGATTTAAGGTCTTGAGCGTCACTTTAACGAATCACTGTCGAAGTAGGAAAAGTGATTTTAATACGAATTTGTAGAAAATGTGACTTTACAGAGTTCAATGGCAAGGGTCACTCTATTACTTACTACGTGAAGGGGATATACAAAGGAAAATTGGGTCAGAGTAGTAAATTAGAATTATTTATACAGAGATAGGGGAAATCGAGTCAGAATCAGGCTAGAATGATTTATACAGGGATCAGGCAAAAGGGCAAAGGATGCCCTCTTGTTGAGTCACAAGGTCCAGAATGGACCCCCTTGCTTTCTAAACTCCTCAGAGAGGAGTCTAGGTCTGGCTGGATCCAGACTTAGTTTCAGACTTGGTCAACAGTTTATGTCTAAATGAATGTGGTACAGAAATTTCAGTGGTAGTGATTCAACGTGTGACTACAGGTCTTATGTAACTTTGAAGTTGCAGCAATTTAAGGTTTGTTAACACTATTACAATGAATCACAAAATTAGATTATATTATTTTCTAGCAATGCTTAATCAATCAATAGCCGAAGTAATTTGATTAGAGTTGTGACAATGAACACAAAGATTCAACTAAAGATTTAATAGCGTCCCGAAATAAATCTCATACACACACATGCACAGAGATATAGAGGTTAGCCTATGATTAAGATGTTTCTTTTTCTGCAGATCATAGTAAATTTTGGTACTCAATGATTTTGAAAACCCCACAAAATCAAATTATAGTGAATTACTCACTTTCTCCTTCGTCGGCTTCTGTCAATGAGCACTCTGAATCACACTGCAAAAACCACCTCAAACATAGTGAATATCTGCCCTGAGAGGCATCCCAACTCAGAGGGACATACATGGTCATATCCCACTGCGATCCCAGAGAGGTCAAAGGTCCTCACTCGGGACCACTATTTATAGGATCGCAAGATGATTGGCTTTGGTCAGTGTATTTTCATCATGGCCATAATTCTTGTCAGGTAGCCTTGGTCTTAAAGTGGGCTATGATCCAGGCAGTTTTGGGTATGTTTCCCAGGCAATAGGAGTTCCAGGTACAGTTTGGGAGTACCTATCTTCCTAATTCACTGTGCTTGTCCCAGGACAGGAGGGTACCAGATTGTCTCACCTCTCAACTCACAGCATCAATAGGCCCACCTCCATGGAGGGAGTGGCCTGCACCACCACAGAAGGTCTCATGTATTGCTGAAAAAATACATTTGCTGACTGAAAAATCTCTCATTTTAAATATTGTGGAATTCCCTCTCACTGCTGTTTACTGTCAGCCTGCCTTTCTGCTTTTTCATTCCCTGCTTCTCACGTGTGAATACTTTCTCTTACTGGCCCTACGTGACCAAAAAGCTCTGCATTTCAGAAATCTTCCCAGACTATTGCCACAATCAATGTGCTCATAAAATCCTTTTGCTCTGAAAAAAAGACATTGGTCTAGGTCATTTTGAAGTAGAATAGAATGGTTTATAAGGCAATATTCCAATAAAACCTGCAATACAGAATTCAAACTTACCATGACTAAATCAGAATGTCTGAGTAACAGCTCCCCAGATCCCTTCAGAATAGTGTGTATTATAAAAATACATTTAGTGTAAAAATAGGTACATTTTGTCAGAAATATTTAAAGTATAAATTGCAAAATCTTAAGAAACTTAAAGAAGAGAAGCTTTTCCTTCCTACTCAGTATTCTTTAGAGAATATATTTTATTCTGTAAAGTTAGCCGTGAATTTGATTATGTTGTCAAGTTTGCCAAAGATCTTGCCATTAGCTAGGTCCCTAACCAGCCTTGAGTCTTAAAAATATCTCTCCCCAATGAAATATACAAGGAACAAATAGAGATAAGGTTTGAGTCCAGTTTTCACTTTCACTTAGAGCTGTAGCTTTGCTTCTTGAAGAGCTGCAGGCTACATCCCTCCACAGTTGGTAGTAGTCAGTTTTCTCATATCTCTTCTGTAACGCACTGGGGCTTTTATTTTTCACCGAGTTAAAAAACCAAAGAACTGCTCATTCTACAGCAGCACAGTGAAAGGCAGATCATGCACCCAAAGTTTTCACAAGGCAGTGTAACATCAGAGCACAGCTACTGGCTTAGACGCAGCTTTGACATCTGGCTTATCACAATGGACTAAAATAATCCATGTTCTGAGCTGGAAGTGCCAATCGCCTGGATTAATTTTATGCTCCTAAAATTTTACATATGACACTGGCGTCAAGTGGTGCTGCCTCAGTTCATGTGCAGACAAACATCTTCTCAGACAAAAAATTTTCGTTGTGTACATGGCTAGCTAAGAGATCTCAGTCCCTTTTTAATTGGTTACTTTTTCTCCTTACTCTGTTTAAATTGAACAGCAGTAGTCAAACTATAAAAGTTTTAAAATCCAGCCCTGAAAACACCTGATTTTGTACTTCTGTTCTTGTGTGCATCAGCTGACAAAGAAAAAAAAATGGCATTTCGCATAGCTTTGGGATAAAAGCCACACTTAGTGACAAACACATCCTTCCTTTGCTTGCTATGAATATCTAGTTGAAAATCACGTTTTTCAACAGATGCACCCAAAGATGTTCTACGTTGTTACAACTTCATTATTTTACAATGAATTCTGCCATAAAAGTGCCAGACATAGACTATGATACCTCACACAATAAAATGAGGCAAGAGGAAAGCTTTTAGAATATGTGAAAAAAATTAAGTGTTGATGCAAGAGCAAACACTTTAAAGATTAAATATTAATTGGTGTTGCTTTGAAGATGCACAACACGAAACAAAGGGCTCTATAGCAAGCAATCCGGTACACAGACATATTTCACATTATTATTTTTTAAGAAAAAATATAGTAACAATTACAATTAAGTTAATAACATATTTCTGTGGTTTACAACTGTGCTCTTAGCTCTTAAAATCAGGGATATTTAGTTCTTTGCGATTACATTCCTCAGAAGAATGCAGTTTGTGATCCACTACTAGACTCTGTTTTTAGGTTAATGGTACAACAAAACTGCCAAGGGATTTTGAACGTAGAATCAAGAATCCTGCACACCTAAGACATCATTCTCAACATAGTGAAGTAGAATAAAATAAAAATGGCAAGTTAATTCATAGAGATGTTGCTTTGAATATGTAGCCTGGCAGGTTTTATCACGCTACTGAAGTGGGACTGCCTCATCATCAAGTAACTATAGAAACATCAAAAGACTGTGTGTTGCTGCTGGGAACATTACTAAAGCAATATTGTGCAAATGCAGGTAGTCAGTCATGGGAACCAAAACAACAAGAGGAAAAAGCAAAAGAAATTATAACAATCTGATAAAGAATATATTTCTATGTTAAGCAAAACAGCAGAAAGAGATTTTCTGTGTTTTAAAGTACTTAGGCTGTTAAACTGTTAATATACTACCTGAAAGAATGATTGCTAAAAAGTAATAAATTAACAAGTCTCAGCCTAGGGTATAGTCCTGACTATGAAGGAGTATTAGAGAATGTTGTGGGAAATAAATAAATCAGTCATCAAAAAGTCATCAGTGGGAAGATCCAATGACTGAAATAAGAGAGAGATAAAGAAGAAACTGACAGGTCAGTTATATTTGAAAAAAAAAGAAACTTCCTACTATAATATTACAGAAGTTGAATAGAGCTGAACCTATCGAGACGATCAGCAGAACTAAAGCAAGATGGACTATCGGGAATACCTGGAAACGATCTTTAGATACTTTTCCACTCATTTGATAAAGACTACCGAGAATAAGGCAACTAATTTTTTTTTTTAGGTACTGAAGTAAAATTAGAGTTTCTATAGTGCTTCAGGAAGTGAACAGGAAAGAAGGAATGTGCATTAGAATGAGAGCAGGAAAGGAGACAATAGAAGCTAAAAGCTTAAAACCCAGAAATTATTTGTGTATAACCTGAAAGAACATTCTGAGATTCATCGGTGAGTTTTTTCATATAATGGTTTTTATTCGGTACTAGAAATTATGAGAAGAATGGTTAAGAATTGTCAGAGAGTTGGAAATGGTGAAGTATTATTTTATAGTGACAAAGATGAATTGAAGAAAGTGAAAAACCTTTCATGTGTGTTGGGTAGATTATATGAAGCTAAATATTAGTGTGTCATGAGAGAATTTTAAGAGTGCCTGAAATTATGACGATTTATGGAATGTTTGTGATATTTATATGTAATAGCTAAGATATAGCTTTGCTTTGAGTTTAATGGTAAAATGCCAGATAAAGGAAGATAAAAATATAGAATTTCACAAGCTGAATCCTTGTCATTCTGGTTCTTTGTTGCCTCTCTTTTTCAGGTGTATACAGTGTTGAGGCATTCAAAGGAAATCTACACAATGACTGTTAATGCGAAGCTTATATCACACTTTTTGTGTAGACAGACAGAAATTTTGATGCCACAATGAAATTTATATTAATTGAATGGTCAAATTTTTATCCATGTTTGAAAGAGAAAGGAGTAACCTTCAAATTGAACCATGCAGATATCTTAAGATGCTCAAAGGAACTGTACAAATGTTACAGCAGAAGAAGCACAAAAAGGAGTAATATCAGTTTGGGAGCTGAAAGGCTTTAAGAGTTCTTGAGAAGCAAACGGTTCATAATGAGCAGGGTAAAGACTCCAGAAAGAATGCTTTAGGAGTTACAGATTCTGTTGAAAGCAAAATTGAACTAGGAAAATACATTTCAGTCAATTCATGCGTGTTTAAACCCAGGTTCCAACTATCCTTCACCTAATTCTGGTATTTACAATAAGATATACAGACAGCAGGTTAGAAACAGGTGTCATATAAAGAAGCAGCCTGATAACTATCAAGGATGCTGTGGAAAAAAGTACGTAATTGTAGAAAAATTTATGAGATCACAGAAGATATTGGATTTGGTTCCAAAACTAAGTGAGGAATATTGTCCTTCTGAGAACAAGTCATTAGACAGATAGCAAGAAGATATACATGGACATAAATTGATTGAAAAAGAACTATATCGGATTTTGGAAAAAATCACAGAGGTTGTGGCTAATTATAAGTGGGCTGACAGAGGAGGACTCAGAAGAGAAACAGAGTTTTATGGCTGTGCAGAAAAAGGATATTGTCCCAGAACTTGTTGTATCAAAGATAGATGGTAGCAAAGTTGCCAGTCCAGGGTGCAGGATATGTGACCAAGCCCCAGGGACAATTAGCATTATTGTAACTGGATTCACTAAATTGTCTGGAAGCGAGTATAAATTAGTTCATGTCAAAACTGGGTATAGCATGTCCTAGTTGCTCTGCAAGAAGTATAGCGTATAAGAGAACCCAGACAAAAGTGTAATGAATGATAATGTAACAATACTGGAGGATCTTTCAGATGTCGTCACTGAAGAACACACTAAAATGAGCAGTAATGTGATTATGAAAGAGAAAGGAAATTGCCATCCCAGTCACTTAATGAGAATGTAGAAAATGTCATCAGAAATGAAAGAAAAGTTTGACACTAAAACTAGTTCAGTTTCTGGGGAATTTGAAATTAACTAAAGTCCAGTTATTTTTAATGCATTGAGAGCTAATTAAGCAATATTACAAGATGACAGAATAAATTTGCACTGAGTTCTTCAGGAAGAAAAATCAATGGACACCAAAAAGACACTGAAAAAAATTGTAACTCTCTCAGGCCACATTAGACATGTAGTTAGACCACAATAAGCAGTATATTCTCTTTCCCAAACACCTACATTTACGCAGAAATTCTAGTTTGGGAACACCCTTAAAAGTTTAATATAGTTTTCCTAGAAAATTTGAATTTATATTGACCAGAGAGCTGTTCTGTCATGGGAGAGGGATCACTGTCTATCGACTACACTGGTTGTAGCTGGAATGAAGTCAAAGTAATAGTTCATATTAGAAATATCTTTGATGCTGTTTGTAATTTGAACAACACTTGATGTCCTTTTTTCCAATGACAAATTACTGATTTTTCATGTACAATGTATAAAACATGTGTCCTAGTTTTCATATAGAAAAATCTTAATTGTTGCACTTTGTTTAGGATTATGTATAATATTTTTTTTACAAACTGGTGTCTAACATCTGACTGCCAGTTTTTGCCATGTCTGGAAACTATCAAACAATACTTCATATCCTGTAGATCCTAAACAACTTCATTATCATTTTCACCTGATAGAGGTTCCTGTTAACTGCCTGCCACACACTTCCTCATTCCTGGTATTGCTGCTGGGAGTTAATGCCTTTTGTGACTGCTAAAGGTAAACAGAAGCAAGTATTAGGAGAGTTTTTCCATTTCTCGGATTACTTGGGAGATAAATCAAACTCTGTTTTAATATATATTTGTTCTAACAAACCCTGTGTGATACTATCTATGATCATATGATATACTTAATATTCGTTAAATTATATACATTTCTAGGAGGACTATATTCATTTTGAAAGTTTAGCAATGAGTAACATGGAGAATTGAAAATATGTTGCCACATTAAAAAAAAAAAATTGGCTATAATCTTTGAAGAGTAATATATCACCCTGAATTTTGCAAAATCCCAGAAATTAACAGAATATGTCACATAACACAACTAATGATAAAGAAATATGCTACACAGCCTAAACTGTCATTTTGTTAAAATAAAAGTCACCTAATCGAAGCATTCTCGCATTTTTTCAAAAAGCTAAGAAACAGTCTCATTTCTTTTAGAGCATCTGACCAGTGAGAGAGTCAGGACCCAGTCTCTTCTTTTGCCTTCCAAAGGCTTCATTCTCCGTAAACGCGTCATCCCACAGTAGCTGAGGTACAGTCCATTGAGTCTTTTTTGTTGAAGTTTTTCCTGTTTGTGTACAGTAGTCACCAGAGAAAGGACTTGAATTGAGGACAACCGGTTCAATACCTTGACTAACAACTAATTACTTCGCATTGCAGCATTAGCTTCTTTCTGTAGCTAATGAATTGTAATAGTTTTACAAAGCTCAGCAAAAATGTATGCCCTTTATACAACATAAAGCAACATCAATAAAAAATTTGAAAGAGAGTTGTATGGCAGGATACCCATTTGTCTGTTTCTAGAGTGTTCTTGAAGGTGGCATGCCGAACCTGAAGCCTTTGCTTCAAAGCAGGAGTTTGAGTCTGGCTCTCCTACGGTCCAGACAAGTCATCTAATTGTGGCCTTCGGAGAGAAGCGTATCTTTCCTCACCCAATTCTTCCTTTTCGCTCCCAACATTTTCCAGCTCTTTTCTTATTTCTCAGTCATTGCTGTCTAAGGCATGAAATCACAAGTACAGACACAGTACACCCTGATCACGCCTCCTGGCTCATGCAGTCCAAGATACATAAAACGAGAAAATGCTTGATTTTTACATCTCTCACAGACTAAGGAAACAGCAAATGCCAGGTAATTAAAGATTTAGGCAGCTCTATACATGTCCTGGCAGACAATTCAGTGTTGAGGGAATTTAGGCATCACAAAGGAAATGCAGCAGCTGAAAGAGGATTTTTTTAATGCTTAATTTGGACTTAGTAGCCTAATTGTCACTTTAAGAATCTAAGTCTCTGCACTGAACTTTCCCGAAATATCGTGTTGTTCACAACAAAATCAACAGCCCTGTGGTAAGTCCCATTTTACTTTCACAGGACTATCTTAAATGCTTTAATATATGGGGCTTTAATGGGTTTTCCTGCTGGCCTAACAAGTTGAAGCTGGTATCACAGCAGTAATATTTTCGTACAGCAGATACCACAATTGGCTCCACTGGTTTTTCCTAACATCTGATCTCTCATCTACCAGTCTTTAACAACGTTATGTTTTACGTTACTATTATCACATTATGTATTGTATTCATCGGTGAGATTATTATTTAATCAAGAAGTCAGCACTTTTCTAAGCCCTACTGGTATAATGTATTTCTCCCAGTCTTTAACTTGTAACTATACCTGTGCCATATAGAAGTGCAGTGCTCACAAATTGAGGCAAGGAGAGACAGGGGTAAGCTATGTGTTGTGAACTATACTCTACACACTTAATACTCCACTGCATACTTGGGGGGGTGGAGGGAAAGATAGTATTTTCAGTTTCCTGCACAGGAGAGCATCACCAAGGCTTAAATCCCTTATATGAAACTAATTTCAGAAGCAGATGGCTGTATACAACTTTGATGGCCCTTCAGTTTCTTTATCGCAAATAAAATACTTGCTAGGTTTGGTAAAACAAAAGTAGAACACAGCTGTCATCTTAGTGTATATTTTGACTAAGCACACATAATCAGTCTATAAATGATGTGACACAGTTAAAATAAAAAAAAAATTATTTACATTGTGTTTGTCATTCAGAGTCGTTACTGAACATATGCACCCAAATGAGTAGGCACTAGGTACTTGTCCTCTAGGGGCAATTCATCAAACCAAAATAAAAGTAAACTACAGTATACTTCTTTCTAATAAGAGGAACAATCCTTCCGACATATAAAGAAGCCTAAAGCATGGTGATATAATCAAAATTATAACTAACTGTCATAAGCCTGGAGCAAATGTAAAGCACTATCTGTTTTATGAAACTTTGATCAGACTGTGATTAAATTATTTTTAGAGATATGCAGTATGTGTCAGATCTCAATTATCCAGAGCTATCTTACCTGCAGGGAAGTCTGCTTGTTCCCTTCATAGAAAAATTTTTGTACAGAGTGGGTCTATAAGAGCTTTTTTGGTAGGTTTCTTTTACAAAGATTAATTTTTCTCAAGTGGCAAGAGATCTGATGATCTCGTCTTATCTTGTTTGTTGTTCCTGGAGATATATGAAAGACAAAACCACTATAACAAATGCTGTCTACTGGTTTTCTGAATTGGGAGAGATAAAAGTGCCTTTTTGAGAGGAAAACAAATGAGTTTTCAACCTGCAAGTTCTGACTGCCTGCCCTATCCTTATCACTGAAAGCAGTGAGCAACAGTCATATCTCACATGGATAGAGACTGAAAAGGAAGCTATGGGGCAGAAAGTTCAAGAGCTACCAAGTTACATTATGTATGTAACACTGACCTGTTACCATACCTATCATCACTATTTAGACCTGGAACTGTCAAAGTGTACAGAATGAATAAACTCTTCACACACCATCTCAGACTCGTTTCACCACCTTTCTCCTTGTACATCACTGGATGTTTTCCAGGTCCATACAACCGTCTTTCTGACAGCAATAACGAAAACATCTCTGCATTATCAACACTGTTTTCAGCATAAATCCAAAACTTAGCCTCATACTAGCTACTATCAAGAAAATTCACTCTATCCCAGCTAAAACCTGCATGAATTATAAATGGACTGAAAGACAACAACTCAGAAGTTAAGCTCACACAGAACAGACATACAGAAAAGACTAATCCTATAACGTCCCACCCAGAAGAAAAGAAAGTTTGCTACTTCAGATGAAGAGTATTTATTACATAACCCTCTACCATAGGTAAATATTTCTGCCTTGTTTTATCTGGTAATCAGATTGTAGTGAGGAAAAAAGTAATAAGAGTGATTATCTTTACTCATAGGGAAAAGTAGAGCCTGAGAGTTTCTGAAGGAAAATAACATCATATATGAGACTTTATCGTGTAGTAGTCACAGTACATCAAAGTGAATTACATATCAATCCATCCCAAAAGCAGAACTGACTCTTCCTCTTTGAAAAAAATCAAACTGCTGCTTGTTCAGATATATGAAATATTTAATTTTTTGAAAGATGGCTCACAAGGAGATGCCCAGATACCAGAGTGCCTGTAATTCTTAAGTGCTTTGGTATTCACAGCCCAAAAGTGAAGTTTCCTGTTTTGCTCAAAAACTACTTCTCCAGGTCTTTTAGCTTCAAAAGTGAAGTTTATCTTTTCAATATGTTACAGATACTTTCTTACATGTTTTAGTTTTTATATAGTTAGTTTTTCTATCAGTTCCACTGCTAAATGCCATTCTTAATACAAGAAATAGCTGCTGAGGAAAAAAAAAAGACCATTTGCAACCATATATACTACCTTCCTGTTTCACTTGCACCTTCCCCGAACACCAACTCCCTCTCTACTTATTTTTCCTGGTGGATTCTCTGCACCTAAACTTGTCAGCATTTAAGAGTTCCGTTGATTTAATTTTACTGGCATAGCTCTGCCACTAAAACTGTTCTCCTGTTGATATAGTTATATTTGCAAAGAAGTGCTTTTGCTGGTGTCTCTTATTTCAATAAGCAATATATGCTAAAGTGTCAAGAGCTGGTATATCTACAATTCTGCTAGGGCTTTGCTGGCCTGACTGCATCATAAAGTAGCTGGGAAATCACCAAAGTAGCTGACACAGCAAAAACTACTAGGATAGACCCAATATGTCTTCTTTTCTCTTTATCTGTTGGTAACGAATTGTGATCTCCTTCTCCATTATCTTTTCTCGGTCTTCATCTTTTATGAGCAGATGAATCCATTGCCAGTTGGGAAAACAATGTAGCAGACTTTGTGGCTCATTTTTCATAAAATCACTAAAGTTCTCCACACTTCCAATACTCTTTATTTTTGGGAGACTGGAGACTGCAAGACTGGATTCACGTGGGAAAAGGAGACAGGGTAGCTGAGCAGTCTCACAAAGTCATCCACAGCACGAGGCCAGGGATGTTGCCAGAATCAAATCTGGTCATTAAACAGATGCCCACATCATTCCCCACTTAGCTGTGCATCCAGCCTTTGATAATTTTCTTCCTGTTCTTATTCGTTTAACAGTAGGTCTTAGAGCTTTTGATGCCACAATTCCTTTCAAAGGAAATTTCTTTGCTTTCGAAGTACAGGAATCATTAATTAAGCATAGCGTCCTCTTAGACACCTTCATCATTAATTATGAATGTGAACAGCCAAATATTCTATCCTCATAATGCCAAGATCAGATTAATATCAACTCTAAACTCTAGGATGCCCTCTAAAGTTCTGAAACAAACGAGCAAGTAAGAAACCAGAAGCTTTAATAAAAAGGAGAAACTTCACTGTGAGTTGGCCTAAGACAGACAAGAGGATTGTCACAGTTGCAGCTGCTTTAAAATTTGCTCTCGCACTGAGTGAGCTGCACTACTTCATATGGGAGGCAAACTGAGCCAAAGCTCTGCCTCTCATGTTCCTCTTTCCAGCCACTGTCCACCTAAATGCAAGAATGCCATCTGAATAATTATCAATATAGGATGAAAACATAAATTAAATGAAAATCTATTTTGCGACTTCCTGGTTTTATTTTTAGTTCCTGAGTTTTCTTTTGCCTACAGACAAAGGATCTGGTCACAGATCTACAGAGCTACACCCAAGAATATGCAACCTTGTTCTTTTAGTATATTGTAAAATGTGGCTTATCCATATCAATAGACTTTCTATGGGAAACTCTGGACTTTGATGAAAAATTAAGCAGTTTTCCCAAATTATTTACAAGTAAAATAAATGAATATTGACAGTTACACAAACTGGTTATATTTCTCAATAGCAGGCTGTGTCTTGCCCTGGTAGGCCTCACTGTCCTGTCTTGGCCTTACTATCTGCACCAGATCTGCACTGACAGAGGTAGAGAGACAGCAAAGCAGAGACTGAGAAAGAAAATCCCGGTACACGTTTGTTGTGCTAACTCTGATCTTTGTAACATTGGCTACATTAATGGCACTAGACAAGCAGTCCTATTAGCTTCAGATAGAAAGCCTAAAATGGTGGTTTTCAGGGTCAACTGACTCACCTTGGACATATTAATAAAATATTTTAATAAATATGAATTATGTATATAACTCCCAGATAAAATATATATTAAGATGCTACATGCAATAACCTTATCTCAGCTTTATAGTGACATGAAGTAATAACCACATGGTTATGAAAAATACGTTTTAAAGTTTGAAACCCCAGATTAGATTTAGCTGGTTTTTAATGGGATGATTTTTATTAGGAAGATAAAATTTTTCTCATTAGGTATCATTGCTGGACCAAATTAAAAATGTGCAGCGGCTTTAATCTCACACTTCTGATTTTAAAATTATTAGAATTCTTCTAAGGGTAGATTAACCTTAATTTGGAAGCCTTGAATATGTACTATGAAAGTAATTGCAAAATTCCTGCAAAGTTTTACTTCTTTAAATTATTGATATACATCCTGCCTTAGCCCTCTTTTTTCCTTCCTTAGGGAATTAAAAAGAAATTGAGAATAAATGCTAGTATATGCTATCCCTAGCTAAGTGAAAATGCAAATTATTAAAATAAGTATTTGTTATTGCTGTTTATTTTAAGGACAGATTCACAGGTGCAACTGGCCAGTGGAAAGCAAGAAGTTTGCTCTGATGCATGAGCTGGGCTGCCTAACTGGAGAGAAGCAAAGTCAACCTGGTCCTTACCTTGCCATGCTGTTTCCCTGTTTAAAGCTGAAAGCACAAACAGCCCAGACCCTGGGCTTGCTGGGCTTTCTTTCCACATCCTCCATCACACTGCTGTAATCGGCGAGCGATGCAGGGCAGCAGAGCTACAAGGAACCAGCATGGAGGGGATGTGGTTAATCTACCCCAGAGAATGCCTCACTTATGGAGCCAGTCTGCTTTCTACAAGGCAGTCAGGTGTCTGTTAGCCTTACTTCTGATGTCACAATACCCCTGTTTAACAATTTGCTGAGCCGTTGTTCAGAATATCTATTGCTTGTACAATTACTGAAAACACAATAATAAGCTAATTTGATGACGACATAGGCAGAATTTAGATGAGTTTTCAACCCATTTTAACTCTATAGATACATAGAAAGATTCTCTATTGCTTTGCTATTATCCATAGTGACAAAGAAAGGATGGACACAGACGCTAAATTTCCTAAGGGACCCAGTGTGTAATTAACATAAGTTAATTAATGACTTCAGTTCTTTGCCCAAAGAATAAGTGTTCTAATTTTGTGAAGAATATGTAGTATTGCTCAAAGAAAGCAAAGATGCTCAATACCTGATTTAAATGCAAAATCGAACTCCTTAACTCAGGAGTCACAAGGGTCTCCATAACAGCAAGGAAGAAATTAAATTGATGTATCAGTAGTTAGCATATTGCCATGTAGAAATAAATCACTGTTTATACTGTGTTGCACTTTACAGTATTAGAAGAGTTGAGAGGAATTTGATTAATGGAATAAGGCAGCAGGCACATTGCTTGTGACATTGGTGGAGCACGTCTCAGAATTTTTGCTCCATGTTTGTGATTTTTCATAACCCATGTTTGATGATTCTTGATTGGTGTGAAAGGTTTACAAAATGTCCCAGTCTCTCTCAACCATTTCTAAGTCAACCTTCGCTCACTTTCTGCAAGATTCTGACACCAAATAATTTGGTGACTATTCTTATGATCACGCTAAGTAATATTATTATTACCAGAGCACATAGTACACATAGTAAAGCTTAAGGCACTCACAGAAAGGCAAAATTATGTGTGTGGATGAAAGGAGAGAGAAGTAGTGTCACTCTGTCTGTACAAAAGACAGCTGTAGTGCAGTAACTAAGGAAAAATGCATGCTACCCAGTTGGTATCAAGCTTTTACAATGGTTACAAGAACATCTAAAATGAAATCAAATCTGACACAAACTTGAATCCAAATTCCAGACAAAGCACTGTCTGCATCATAAGAGCATCTAGAAAACTCAAACAACAGCAATTCAGTTCTCCAAAGAGCTGAGAGCCATAAGACTTACAAAGGAGAAGCAGGAGACAAGCAACTGATGTGCAGAACGATAGAGTGAGTTGGTCACATTTACATGGAAAAAATCTGCCAAATACTATCACTGAGCAGAGATCTACAACATTTTATCCACAATATCAACAGTTCTATCTTCTACTATTCATTCTCTCTTTAGATAGAATGGTTTTACAGAGAGAGGACAAAACCACTTTTCAGAAGTCTCTGTGAACTCAAGCTCAGTTGCTAGTCTAGTTCCCATAATTTAGTCGACCATGTTTCTGCATTAGAAACATTTTGCAACCTTCTTGCACCTTTCCAGACTGGTCCAGACTCATAATCAATTTGTAGATATTTATAAATAATTACTAAGGCATATTTAGTAAAATTATAGTATAGAAATACTATATTTATGCATGCCTCTAAGAAAACAGATTAAAAATTGGTGTACTGCAAAGTTCAAAAAACATTTGAAATTGTAATTAGTCCAGGCTGAGATCTCCAAATTCCAGAATTATTCTTGTGAAATTTATGGCACTCAACAAATCAATGCTTTTTCAATATTATCATAATAGCATTTATGACTAAGTTCCAAAAATATGACTCTTTTGCCTGTGTTTACTGTACTAATGATATAGAATACCTTTATAAGAAGGACTCAACATCTTTTATAAAAGAATTACCAAGGTTTGGGTGGTTAGAACTGATAAAAGAGTAACAGATTTGAGTTCTGCTCATAGGACTGAGCTATCAAGTTAAAGTAGAGCATAAATCTAAGCATAAACATTTTCTAAATTACTTAAGTATTTACTATACACATTTGTTGTGGTTTAACTCCAGCCAGCAACTCCACCCCAGACAGCTGCTCGCTGGTGGGGTGTGGGAGAGAACTGGAAGAGTAAAAATGAGAAAACTGATGGGTTGAGATAAAGACAGTTTAATAAGTAAAGCAAAAGCCACAAGCTCAAGCAAAGCAAAACAAGGAATTCATTCACTACTTCCCATCAGCAGCCAGGTGTTCAGCCGTCCCCAGGAATGCAGGGCTCCGTCATGCCTAGCGGTGACTTGGGAAGCCAAACATCATCGCTCCAAGCACCAAAACCAGCACAGTACTTCACTTAAAACTCATAAGGTTATAAGCTCTTTCAACAGTTGTAGCCTGTGATTTAATATAACTATTTATGCACATCGTATAGACTGCCAATATTATAAGCACTTTTAAAGATATTAATGTGAAACATTCTAATAATGGATGTATTTATACACATCATATTGAACCGTTAGCATAGTATGCAGTTTTAAAAATTGTTTCCTAAGGTGTCTTTTCCAATAGCAGTCATATTACTCTTCCTCCTTTTCTTAAATTTCTCTAAAGACTGCTTTGTAATAGTGCCTAATTGAATAATTGACAGGTCTTTAATTTCCTGTGTTTAATGCTTCAAGAGAATGCATTTGTTTCTTCCTCAAAATGTAGCACCAAGTTGGTAGGTCTACCAAAAATTCACAACTATGTCAACAATCAATGTCATCTCTCCCCTTGCATTTTGAGTTTCCATGCTTACAGATTCCTACAACTTAGTTTAAGAAATTCATGTGAAGTTTATGACTTTGTGTGTAAATTGTAAGTTTTCATATGAATGGATCAGCTGATGCAGCTAAAATATTTTGGAGAGTATGTAAGGAAAGATCAAAGATAGAAGAGATTAGACAGTTTGAGAATGCCACGCTCATTCTATATAATGGAGTAGCTTATTACTGGAAACATTCACGTGTCTCTTTTTATTCCAGTTATACTTTCTAGTATTTCTTCTACTGCATAAGTATGTTCCGCACATTTTGGTGGGCTTTGTTCCAGAACACACACAAGAGATTACATCATTTGAGGATCTAACTTCAGTCCATAATGCTGTCCTAATGCTGCTTTTTTTACAAACTTACCAGTTTCTTTCCTTATTTTTTGGTCAGGAATTTTATTGTGCATTATTTTGTCTGTTCATGGTATTTTGAAACTAAGCTAATTTGTTTATAGCCAATACAACAATAAAGAGCAAGGAGGATTTTTCCTTTGCGGTGAAAAATGAGTTCCTAGTGCTAAAATGATGAGCAAGTCTATCTGCTATTGGTCTCAAAGGAAATCTATCTGCAGCTTAAGGGTTGAAAGTTGAAACCTTCATGTATATTTCAAGCCCATTAGCTGAGAATATCTTGATACAGATTCCACAAACATTTGTCTTGAGGATCCAGACAGCCAGGAATTAGTCACCCAATTAATTCAGTTATTATTGTTACTTATTTGTAATGAGCTAATAAGGTTAAAAAAAAAAAAAAAGGAGAGACAGTAATGACTAATTGAGCTGCACAAAGAATATAACCAAAAGAGACACGGTGAAGACTTGAAATCTGGTGCAAATATGCAGGGACTTTACACCCAAAAGTGCAAACAATCAGGTTTTGTGACTGCTTGAATAAAGTAACTTATAACCAGACTAGTGTGGCCAAGCATTCTATCTGAGTTTTAACTTCAGGTTCTGAGGGTAATCCATCAACAGCTTCCCTTTTCCATGACACTGGTTCTGGCTTCTTCCAGTATACTGCAAGCTTCCTTTTCTTCAGCAGTCCTAGTCAAACTTCCAGAAATATGGAAATCTCATAAGGACAGTCATTGCACATTCAAATTGCTCCTCTACACCCTACATGAGATGAGTCCTCAAGATAACGTATGTAAGGGTAGCAAGATAAATTTCAAGTGCTCAGTTGTTCTAACATATCTCACACCTACTGTCTTCAAATCTGCCAGTGCTTGTAGATGAACATCCTTTTAGGAAGAAGAAATGTGGACCTGCTCTCTTTCACTTCTGACTTAATGCTGTAATCACTGAAGTTGTATAAGAGAATTGAATCACCTCTATTTTAAAAGAAAGCATTGGCACTACTGAATTTTGTAGAGACCATAAGTCCAGATCAAACACACTTTCAGAAAAGCTGCTAACATTTCAGGTTAAAGTGGATGAACATATTCAGCTCTTTTCTACTACACCTAATTTTTGCATCTTCTGAGAAGCAGTGCAGGGAACTTACTACCGAAAAATTAGGTACTTAATGAGTTCAGTTAATAACACGAGAAAACAACAATGACTGAACTGATTTTGACCAAGGGTCTAATTAATATCCTGGTCTCCTTCTGTGGCCTTAAACTGTTGGTAAGGCAAGAGCAAAACAGGCAAGGATACATGAGTCTGCCATCCAACACCACTTCCCAGAGTCCAAATATGTTTAGCTTGAATGGTTTTCTGAGCTTGTTGTGCTTTGTCTGTTCAGCAATCCTCAATGTACTTCTCTTGCAAGTCCTTTTTCACTCTTCCTTTGAAACTGCTTGCATGCACAATGCCTTGCAACAAGAAGCTGCACAGGTCTCCTGTCCACTGAGTGAAAAGTACCTACTTTTGAATATATTTAGCCTGGTTTTCAGACCTCCCTTATTATTGTGTTGGAAGGGAGAATGAATAAACCATCCATGTTCATCTTCTCCTTGTAACTAAAAATTTGATATATATCTAGCACAGCCCCTCTAAATGACCTTTTTTTCTAAATGAAGAGTCCTAGCCTACTTAGTTGTCCTTCAAAGGGAAGACATTCTATATTTTTTGTCACTCCTGTTCTGTTCTTGTTTTCCTGACTTTCAAATTGCGAAATAATCTATCATCTGAGGAGAGGGGGCCATTATGAACTGCAATAGTCACAGTGTGGTCAGCAGGAAAACAAGGTTGGTTGACTGATTTTCAGTAATTAATGCTATTTGGTATGCTTTTTTGACTGCTATTGAGCACAGAGCTGACATTGTCATGACACAATCTAGTATTACCACAAGATCTCAATTTTGAGTGGTAACAATCACCTCAGAGTTCATTATTTCATATGTGACATTAAGATTTTTTTTTCCCATGTATATCACTTGATATTTACCTGCAATGAATTTTATATGCCATTTTGTTAACCAGCCACTCAGATTCATAATGTTCTTCTGTAATCATTCAGTGTTCTTTCACCGTCACTGTTGTAACTTTGTATAATCAGCAAATATTCCCATCTCACTGCTCATCTTCCTTTGCTAGGTCATTATGACTGTCTTGAACAGCACAGGTTCCAGTATAGACACCTTGAAAAACTGCACTGTGATCTCAGTCTTTGCAAGAAAGGTATATTCCTGTCACTCAGTCAATTTTCTTAAAATAAATAATTAGTCAATTTAAATAATGATTAACCTATGCGGGGGGAATCTTCTGAAACGACTACCGAGGTTCCATAAAAGTCTTTGGTGACAGTTGTTTCTAGAAGCATAGTATGATTTATCAATGAGATTACTTTTACACGCATTTGTTGACACCTTCAAAATGTGGAAGCAAATTTTCCTTTTACAGAAGTCACATTGACTCCCTTCAAGTAGGTTTTATTTATTTATATAATTGTTATATATACATGTCTACTAAATTTGTTCTTTTTTTATTGATTCTACTAATTTTCTTGGATTTGTTCAGGGACCTTTCAGTGTTGAGTATAATGTGTGCATGTCAACTTAGTTTAGGCATCAAAGACATTTTGTCTACTTGTATCTCTGACTGCAGTTGATTGAACCTAACATTTGTGGGTCAGTCTAATTTGATGTGTCAGATTTCTTTCATTTTATATGCTTAAAACCCTCTTTTGAAAACTACTGACTAAACTAGCATTAAGTAATTCACATTTTACTTATCTAACCATAATTATCAGTATCAGTCACATAACCATAACAGAGCAAATTTTGCAAAATAAGTGTTAAAATGTGCAGTTGTTACTGAGCAATTTTGGTCCATAAGACAGAAGTGCTTTGAAACACAAGCACGGAAAGGTTATCAGCATGCTCATTTCAAAAAAACCCACCTTTGAAATCAAAGAACAGCAGTATTTTGTACTTACTCATTGCTCATCTCTAATCCACATCTAGCTCATACATATTCTGGCCAGCAACATATGCAGTCTATCCCTTTATCCTGGCAGGCATCAAACACAGCATTTAAAGTAAGCATTTAGACTACAAGCAATTATTTTTAGTCAGCTCCTTAAAAGCTCCTAAATTTTACATAAAGCCATTGATAAGCTTCCCATATGTTTAGCGATGCTGTTGCCATGGCTTCTGACGTGATTGCACAGGGATATTAAGACATCCAGAAATAACAATTTGGGGGGCGATTTTCTGATAGGATATCTAATTAATTAATATTCCTGTTCATGAGAGGAAACTAGTTGTACTGCAGACACATGCTGAGTGGGATTGCACACAGGCTTGACAATTCACGTGACTCGTGACCAATATCTGTTCTGGTCTTGGGGTCAAAGACTGACATTTGTGACAAACTGTGCGCTGATCTGTGCTACAAATATCTCTGATGATAGCTGAAATTAAGCTACAGCTATAGTACTCAATTTACATCACTGTACCCAAAATAGACTAAGGATAAGAGCAGAGTGCACTCACTGACTGCACTGTTTACAACAAGGATGAGCAATCTCAGACAAGTCTGACTTTATACGTCTGTGGTAATGCTAATAATGGACAATATGTACGATTTAAGTAAATCATGTACATATAAAAAATAATAACTGTTCAAGCTCTGGTTATTAAAGCTAAGATAAAAGAAAATACTAAAAATAAAGGTTCTAGCTTTGATGTTTTATGCAGGTAGGGTGCCAGTCAAGGATGTGCAGTCATAAAATATCCTCATGGTAGAGGAATCAAGATATATTGTAAACCCAAATAGGTCTAAGTCTTGTGAGAATTCTAATCATGATTCATGGATTATATTGTCCTGGATTCATTAGGATGAACATACAATTTTTCATGCTTTATCCTATGAAGCTCAACTTCAAAATATTTTTAAGTTAGCCCATCTCTAACTGGAAAACAAAAAAGTTATTTCCTTTCTTGAGACAAATAGGAAGCACTACCAAACAAGACAGAAGAACTTGTAATCCATCTTCCAAAATCATCTATAATGCATGTTCCATTAAAATAAATACTCATGTTATAAAGGTTTGTACCTTCTATGGGTTGTTTTTACTGTATTTCAAAATAGTCAGATGACAGAATGTCTATCTTTCTCCTTCTCTTTACTTTTCATAAAAATTCCACAATGAAGCTTTGCAAAAAAAAATACGTAGAATTTGGCATCAGAGTCTGAGGACTAATGGCAAGATCTCCTTGTAACCACACAGACAAGCTCTGTAAGTCCTATACCATTCACTTAGCATGAGAAAAAAGTTTTCCTTGACTACTGGGTAATTGCATAGCTGACGACTCCCACTTAGAAAAGGCACTTAAATGCATCAGCAATGCCGGTGTTGACATCTGCCAAGGTCATTTTGATGCGGTCTTTTATAATCACTCATTTTCATGAAATACGTAGACTCAAAGTGTGCCTTACTTTCCTTAGAGATAGCAATAATGGAAACCTAACAGCATTTTGAAATGCTTGCATTGTCATGATGGAAGTTGTTCTGGAATTAATATGGGCATCAAGGGAAAGGGACAGGATGCTACACCTGAATTTCAACCATGCTATGACTCCCTGGACTTTTGTGCAGATAGGCTGAACTATGCATTCTATTTAACTGTCTCCTAAATGTACAAATGATGCATTTCCCAGATAACCACATCCATCTTAAAAATGGAGACTCAGAAGACATCTTAGGAAGATCAAATGATTGAAGAGGTGAATACAGACACTAAGAAAAAGACAATTAATCTTAAAGTTCAGTATGTACTACTTGAGCAGAGAGCTCCAAAATGCTTCTGAGACAAATGAGCAAGGATACAACTGACTTCTTCTGAATTTACTGAAGCAGGGCTGGAACTTGACCAAACAGATGCAGAAGCCTTGCTTAAAATATTTGAGAACCACTGACTAACTCATCAGATCGATCTTTTCCACCTGTCAGCTAGTCATCAACTTCTATTAGACCTTGATGATTTACTTGAGGATACATTAAAAAAAAATCTAAAAAATGACTATTTCTAAAGGAACCATCCTGAGAGTGAAACTAACTTTCAAAAATTCTATGATCATTTATCCTATCAGAAACTAAAATTGTTTTTAGATATCAACTCAAAGAACATGGAAAGTGAGGGAAGGAAAGAGAGTGAGACAGAGAGGGAAGCTACGCAAATCTCTCAGGAAAAGAAGTCATACTCTACGAAACATAATTTTGATGATGTAGAGAATGGTCTTCAACCATTTCAATGAAGATTAACAGTTGAAGAATTAAACATTGTTAGAAAACTGTGCATTATTTTTCTATGAGTCATAGAAACCAGCTCAGCTTTACAGTTTCTTACCTGTATTAAATATAATTTAGAGCAATGCTGAAGTGCTAGAATGGAAAAATATAGTTAGCACAACATGGGAGGTTGTTATCACCAAGAACACGGCTATTGTTACGAAGATACTGGTCAGCAGCAGTTATCCTATCCAATCAAAGGATACAGTTAGATATACTAATTAAAAAAGTATCATTATAATCTGCTACTTTGAGTGGTACAAACAGCTGAAATTTCAGAGACTAATATTCATAGCACATTTTCATCTGTTTGGCACTGTAAAAGGTGAGCACATAATGAGGATAAGAGTATAAGAAAGTAAAATAATAGCACCATTCTCCTCTTGGTTTGTGCTGTACCTATGTCTGTTATACAGACTACTAAACACTCTGTATTACAGGACAAAACAATGTACAGAAGATGCGAGCTTTGGTCTCTTCAGTCAGCAACTAAGCCCAATGGCAACACTCTACATACGGCAGCATTCAGGGCACTGAATGAATGAAGCCAAGGATCTGTTAAGATACGTCAGTTCTTTTGCTTACTTATGACTTAAGAACTCATACTGAAAAAAGTGTAAGACCGCATAAACTAAATTACATTCCATTGCTCTGCACAGAGGCATGTTTTATAAGAGTAATGGTGGATGACACTATAGGCTGTGATAGTGAATCTGAAGCATTTTTCTTATGTCAGTAGAACCATGAAAGAAAAATATTGTTATGCTTTTATAACTTGTGCAGTTTGTGTGTGTATAAATTGTAACAGTTTACAATATGTGGGCACCCACAAACACACACAACCTGAATGTCAACTTCACAATATTATCCAACAATTTAAAATACTTATTGCCTCTGAATCTCTCTTTATTTGATTTAGCTCCTGCACATTTCTTTTTATGATTAGCTGTAACAAAAATAAATCTGGAGTACTTAAGAAAACACTTTACTGCAGCACAGTAATTGTTTCTGACATCTTCTGTCTGAAGCAGATGGCTGATCTCAAAGAAAGCAACTGGAGAAAGCTTATAGAATCATAGAATGGTAGGGGTTGGAAGGGACCTCTAGAGACCATCTAGTCCAACCCCCCTTATAGGATAGACCCTCCTCTAGTGCAAAATGAAGACACTCCACTGACTTCAGAAAATAGAGATACAGTCATTCATTAGCAGACAGTGAATAACAGACAGTGAAAAGAATGGCTATTTCACTCTATTTCTGGTATCAAACTCTTGTCTATGTTTACTGAAAATAAATTCTAGTCAAAATATTAACAAATATTATCAAAATGTATACTATAATTACATGTTCATACTAATGATTATCTCATTGTTTTGAAAATATTAGAATGTAAATCAACAGCATTGACTTAGTTAATTGATTACACACTGTACGAAAAAGGGGAGAAATGTGTTGTCTGCAGAGGCACGGACTAAAATATATTTACACAAATCATCTGGTAAATGCTTAACTAATAATTATTTACACTCAGAGATGCTGTGATTGTTTCCTCAATTTGTAGAAAGAAGAAGTAGAGAATTACTTAGGGAACATTGACCCATTCCATACAGCAGTGTTGCCAGCTGCCCTCCAACTCCATGAATGCAGTAATGGTGACTGTGCAAAAGCAAAGGAACAAAAAATGCTTGTTTGACCAACTATGGTTGAATCTGCATGACTGACAGTTAGAAGAAAATTTTGAACCTCAGTCTTGGCTGGTGAGCCAAGTCCCACTGACCCAAAGGAGGCTTTCTGCAGGTGAAGGTGTGTCTTTTGGCTTGTCCAGCATCTGCAAGAAGGAGCTGCAGTGGGACAGGGGCATGTCAAGTATAGTTGGCAATTTTTCACAGACGAAAATGTGTTTCCTATAGTTGTCTTTTAAACTCTTTTGAAACACACACCCACTTGCACAAATCTAGATTATCCCAATTATATGGAACACAGCCTGCACAGTAGTTCTTCAAGCATATAGCATTAATCCCATGGATTAGAAATGGATAGGAAATTAAGAACAGATGTTTCATAGCAATGCTGTGTTACAAATGACTGAATTAGTGCCAAGAGTACTAATATATCCACATGATATCCACTAGTGCCAAGCCTGGGTCTTAAATTACCTTACATATGATATTATGTTTCCAGCTCCAAAACCATCTCATTCAGAGCTCTGGGATTTCTTCACAGCGGTGCATTGCACTTTATGGACACACTCTAGTGTCTCTTGAGATTACTCTCTGTTTCCCTCATTCCACCATCTGCACAGTGCATAGTCTGCTACATCAGGAAACATTTCAGCAAGCAAGGTTAGTTCTACCATCACGAACTCAACTAACACCAAAAGCACACCTTGCAAATAGCAGTTAACATCTTAAAAAGTGTTCTTAGTTCACTGCAAGTAAGGGCACATAAAATCTACAAAGTAATAGAAACAATGATCCTAATGTTTAAAGACTAGAAACTATGGCCAGAAGAAAATAAGACTAAAAAATACATTAAACAAACTTTCCTTTTATTAAAGGTAAAATAGGATACACTGGGCAGTCAGAGACCGCATAGAAAAGAAATTAAAGTCTTCAACGAGCTTTAAATCAGACAGTGAGATGTCAAGCTAAAGCACAACATTGATGTGCTTAAGAGAAATATTATTTTCACAGGGTGTTAAAAACAGGATTATCAGCATAGTAAGATTATAGTTTTTTAAATGAAGAGAGAGAAACTGTAAGAGAGATGGAGGGAGGGAAATACTGCTGCTGGGAATATATTAGAGACATAAATAAATGATGTGTGAGCAGTGATCCATACCAAAGAAAGCATCAGCAATGAACATATGTATACTTTGAAAGGGTTGAAATGGAAAGAAGACAGTTTCAGACACAAAATACAGAATGTTTGTCTCTAAAGTGACAGAGCTTTATGCTTCATTTGGAAAACAGCAAACCATGATTGCCATAACTGGTTAGTCTAAGAAGTAATGCTGGAGAGAGAAAAAAATGACTGACTATTGTCTAAGGTACATTCCTACACAGAGTGAGAAAACATCTCTGCGTCTCACATTTTGAGAAAACTAGGCATGTTTATAAAAATATTTATAACATCAACATTTTTCTTAATTTGTTCTTCAGGAAACAGAATGTTACATTTACTCCTATTAAATATTGTTTATTATTGTATTTGTTTCACTTTTTGTGAAAACTTCGCCTGAATGTTGTTGACATTCATTTTTTTGAATTTTCAGCAGAAAAGGGTTTGAAATAATACTGCAGAAAGCCTTACAATCTAGAAATCAGTAAATCTTACAGCAGAACATTTTTTGCAGCAAAGTTAACACAAAAACTCGATGGAATATATCTCCCAGAGACAGTACAAAATAAATTCAGCAGAAATATGAAACAAAGTCATCTTTCAGCAGCATTACTGAACATGTATTGGAATTAATAGCAGTGTGCACATGAGAGACTCAAATTTCAGCTGTGTAATACCAAAGAATGATACTGAATATCTACATACATCTTTAATGGTCTTTGAAATATCACAGTTTTTTGACACAGGACTGCTACTTCTTTAGATAGTTTTTCTTTTTGTCATTAGATGGGTCTCCATGCCAAACTCAATATAAATTCTTTTACCCCATCTAAAGTGATTAGAATAGCATTTCCCAAAGAATAATGGGGGAGTAGGTCAGTACCTATCTGCTTGACATCAGGATGCATTGCAATATGGGAATTGTCAGGTTTCAGTGAGTTATGAAGCAAGTTTATCTAAGGTTACCACAGCATTTATATCACTAAGCATCCTCTGACATAAAAGTGTAATGTAAACAGTAGAAGACATATATTTTGCTAACTGCATGTGTCTTTATTAGATCTACTTACCACTATTGGTTATAAGGATTGTGTGAAACCTACGTTAGCTTAAGTCTTTATGGACTGAGATTGTAGATGTTTCAAAATGCAAACTATTGTAGTTACAGAAACCTACTATAATTCCTTGACAAAGAAAGGGCAGGTAGACTATAAACTGGCTGAGCAAATAAAAGAGAAGTATAAAAAGGCCAAAGTACTAATAAGAAAAGGGATATTTTTATTACCTAGGTAAATCCTGGAGTACATTGTGTGGAAACGAGATTGGAAGAATGCGTAGATGCACACATGTAATAGCAAATAGTGTTCACATTCAACTTAGCAAATAAATAACAACACAGTGTTTTTCTTGGTATGAAGTAACAAAGAGGATATGTTTGAAGACATAAAGGTAAAACAGAATCTGTGAAAGGACGTAATACTGCTGTGCTTGTAATCAAAGTGAAAATAGAATAAAAATAACACTTCCTTAAGCCAACCTGATAGGTACAAGATACACTTAGTAAACACAAATGATGCATGCATAATAATGCTACTTTGTAAAATACATCAAGTATAAAGCAGAGTATGGGCATAAATAACAGAAAGCAAAGAGTGTTTAGAGAAGATACTCTTTACTGAATATCTGAAGGCCCAGGGAAAGAAAATAGTTATTAGTGTATAGATTGTAGAAAATTGATAAGGACAGTGGCGGTGAAGCAGATAATAAAATAAAGATAACAGTATAAATCAAGATATACAGTAAAAAGTTCTTCTACTTACACAGTTATGGAAAGCAAGCTGAGAAAGGGAAAGAATGGGATATTCTGGTGTTGAAGACCGCTAAGTTTAACATGACTGAAAAAAAAAAAAGAAAAGAGTAAAAAAGTGACAGAAACCAACACCCAAACGGAGGAAGGAAAATGCTAAAATTCTTCCCCATTGTGCACTGAACAGGTAATTAGGCAATTAGAGCTATACTAAGCAGTGAGAGCTCCAGACTCAGAGGAATTATGTTTTAGAGTTCTGCAGAAGGCAGGCAGAGAAATGGGAAAACTACTGGCCAAATTTAATAGCACACTAAGGGCAAAGAGTACTGGAGGGCTGGAGGGCACATAATGCCATGACAATGTTGAGGAATGGAATGAAGAGGATGTGTAAAACTCTTAATACCCGCAGGAGAGATACTAGAGACATGAAGACATCTGAAAGGGCTACACTTATAAAACCACTAATGTGCAGGCAGTATCTAGGCAGTGGCAACCAAAATGGTTTCATATACCAAAGTTCATAGCTGGATTCATATACAAAGGTAAAACAGTAAATATGAAGCCTTCATATTAAATAAAAAACATTTCTGTGCCTCAGAAGAGCTTGAATTACAGACATAGTTTAGACTGTGATTTCATTCTCTCTGGGATCCTTCTGTGTGACTGATTTTCTTGCAATATTACTTTTCAATAGAAAATAGGAGAATTTTCACATGTGAATTTCACTTATTTATGTAGTTTTTGCATATGTAAATTCATCATTAGAGAGGTTTTTACAGTAAAAGCTAGATTAGCAATCATAGAAATTAAATTCAGTTCATGGCTCAAGTATACATCATAAACAAACCATTTCAGCCCGAGCTTAACAGTGTAGTAGTAAGTATACATTAAGCTCATGAATATTTCTTTTTTGTATATAGAAGAGTTTACTACTGAAAAGAACAGAATTCTGAAAAGCATTAAAGCTTGTGAATTACCTGATTCATTTAGATGTCAAGAACATACTTGTATAAGCTTACTGAATAGGAATTATATCAAATGTTTACTTAAAACTAAATGTGTGCCTAAGTTAGCACTCTATTGAAATAGAGTGAAAATTTCTGTGCTTAAGTTCTGTCACTATAAACAGAAATAATAATTCCATTTTTTCCTTACTGTTTTTGTATGCAACATAAATGTAGTGGGTAAGCCCATGAGTCAAGCACTTGGCTTTGGATTGCAAATTTCTAGAAATATCAGTTGTGTATACAAAGAACCACATCATGGGCCCCTCATCTAATTAAGGGCTTGTAGGTTCTACTGCAACGTAGGCAGGCATTTTCAAACATTACAGATTGTGCGTATAACCTTGCACAACCAGAGACTGAATGAAGGACACCAGCCTGAACACCAGGGGAAACTGGATTCAGGGCACTCAGATGAAGTGATGTTTCCAGAAAGTATGATTTGTTTGGAAGGAGAAATTTCAGGACCCTGATACAAAGCTACTTCCTAGTTTAAGATTATACTACGTAATGGAGAGTAAAGAAATGTGACAATCACTGTTGCTTTTGTATACATTGTAAATTGAAGCATGGGCTTTTGTGTGATTTAAAAGCTGTGTAAAATTCATGCCAATACTGTTGAGAAAATACTGAGAAGCAGAACAAATTAATTAATTTTTAATAGTTCTAGTTTATGGACTGATAAATTGTTCTTGCAGTTTATTGCACAGAGTACATGGTAATGATGAGACTGGAGAAAGAATATTATCACAAAGACTCAATTAAAAGCAGTCACCAAGCAGAACACAGACCAACAAAAGGATTTCAGGTCAGCATGGGCAGTACTCTAAAAGATTGAAAGTGCCTATGTAATATTCCACACCACTTCTTCATAATTTATATGGATATATACTACAGGATACTGCTAGGTGTAAACCACAAGTCACTGGTGGACAGACCAATTTATGCAATAAATAGACCTTTGCATATATGCACTTTTAAAAAATCAACCACAGCTGATAGCATTTCTTCAAGAGTAAACTGCTTATAGTCCAGTTCAAAAGAACTTGTAGCAGAACTGTCAGTGATAAAGCCATCTGGCTTTATCATAGGAGTTTTTACAAGCCTGTGCAATAATCAGGAATGTAGATACATAATTTAAAAAATCATGCTTTCCACAGTTTCAACAGCAAAAAGATACCTCCGAGTTTCAGGAGAAAGACAATGATGAAGGCTCTTTAAGAATTTTCTTACCCTTCTTACCAGCTTTTCAGAAGAGCTTAGCCTTTACATTGCCTCGGGAGGAGGGTGAAATAGAGGTCTTTATTTGGTTGAGTGAACGGATGGTTTCATTGAGAGTTTCTAGCTTTGAACAAACCCAGGAGTGGCACACCACCCTTTTTCCCCTATGTGGCATGCTTCGTGCGAGCAGCTGTGGCTGTCTGCTCCTCTTACACTGGACCTTAACAGCATTTGGTCGCACACCTTGTTATGCAGAGGGTTCAACTCACTGTTTAGGATGAGGAGAGGTTTTTTCACATCTCACTTAGAACAGCCTGAATAGAGCAAGTAGATTTCAGCCGCCTTTGAGAAATTTATAAATCTATGAGGATGTAAGAGATTCAAGTCACCAGAATTTATGAGATTTCTGGTGCTCGTATTTTTCCCTTTTCCTCAATCGTCATAAAGTAAGGGCACTGGAGATACACCTATACACAGGTAGATGTCTCTTTTGTAGTCTCTTTTCACGTTTAGGCACAGCTACTGCTCAGTTCAGCCCTCCTATGAAGCTTATCCACACAACCATGAGAGCTAAAGGCTCTTCTTCTGAATGAAAATTCTAATTTTGAAACAGAAATGACATTTGAAAATTGCATATTGCTCCAGTATGTAAAGGAATATTTAAGCTCTGGACATATATCAGAGTATACTTGAACTGTAAGAGGTTTCTGACTTTGAGCAAATTTGTGGAAAAAGGAAAATATTATGGTTACAGAGACAGCAATAAAAGAGTCAAGTTCTTCCTCCCCTAAGGGAAGAAATACAAATAAAAGACTTGTCACTTGCAAGAAAATAATCTGTGCACAGATACAAGGCAGAATGATATACACCAATAAAAATAAAGTAAGAAGGGTAATGGCCAAGATGTGAAACCTTGAGAAAAAATCTTAGTAAAGATACAGAAGATTTAAATCAGGCATCAATGAAAAGAGACATTTAGAAAACAGTGGCCAAACTACAGTTCACCACACAAAACACATCTATGCTATCTTTTTGATGTGGATATGCGCAGGCACTCATACGCTGTTAGGATCTGCACAAACAGTCACATAAAGTCCTACATCACTTACTGATTTACATGTCCTCCTCCAAATGACAGACTGGATATCACTACTTGAAAATATAAATTGCTCTTAATAACACTTGATGCACTTAGGACGTGACTGATCTTCGAGCCGCTTTCTTTCCAAAATGTATGCTGTATTTGGTTGCACAAAAAAACTTTTCAGTGATAAACCAACTAGCATATACTTATTAAAACTTTCATACTAATGTCTCTTATGGCAAATTTGAACTAATTTTATTCATTGGGAAGAATGAGTTTCTTAGGGAAACAAGGCTTGTGTGAAGATACTACCCATGCATATACGTGTGTACATCTGTCTTTGTGTTACACTGCAGTAACTTTTTAGTCCACTGACTGATTTCAGGCAAGCATGAGGAGAGGGTTATATGATCACTAAGTTACATATAACAAAGTCTATACAAACTTGTTAAAAATAAGTCACTTGTATGGAAAATGTCTGTAGTATCCCTTACCGAGGATCCTGTTCATTGTTAGGTTCCTTTCACAAGAAAACTTCCAGACAGGGGTACGACTCAGCTACAACACACAAATCGACATGAAACCACAGTTCCTTAGTTCTAGCCCTCCCACACTGCCATTTGTCACTCATTTAAATTCCCAGGTTTCTTGACACTGGATGTTAGAAACAGTGTATGAGTGAAGAAGATCTTCAAAGAAAAATAATCTCATTTTTAAAATACTTTTATGTTTTCTTTTGGAGTTAAATGCCCTACCACACTGGAGTAGAGACTTTTCTTCTGAATTGTTTCACAAGATGTTGTGTTAATTTAGAGCACTACGTTTTTATATCTGTCTGTCTGTCGGCTTATCTAACTGTCATTGATATTTGTATGCTAACGTGAAATGATGTGATACTTGGGTTTCCATTCCCAAGTCTACCACCATAATTGCCAGCCATTATTGGCAATCTCAATGGAGAGTCCAAAAAGTCAGAACTATGTCAAAAAGTGAGAACGATGCTACTGCCCCCTTAACAGGCTCTCACAGACAGCTACATTTTAGGTTGAGATATCAGATAAAAGTACAGCAGTCTGCTCTGTAGAGAAAACTTCCACCAATTCCATAGTTTTCATGGACAGACTACAATGTGTACACGGCTTTTTGTAGTCATAATCTCAGGAGTGAGTATTTTCAGCTTGTTTCCTGAAATTCTCTGCTTTTCTCCAAGTATGCTAGACTAACGCTGAAGATAATAGATTTAGCTATCCCACGTACTAGAGTACAGTGTAGATACGCCCATGCCAGAACTTAACACTAGTACCAGTGTTGTACCTAAACATATTAGACTTTAATGCAGCATTACACTTTAAAATTTTTATGTGGCTATATAAAATTCATTCTGTTACTCAAAGATCTCTACATCGCGCCATGCACACATACTGTTATTCTCAAAATCTTGTAATGAGCAAAACGGAAATACAACTTAAATGTAATGCTCAGAATTGATTGTTGAAATTATCGAAATCTTAATTGTCTAATGAAAGAATCATTAGTTCTGATCAAATTACAAAAAAAAAAAAAAGCCCAAACAGTGGTGTTACAGAAAAAAAGTCTTAGTAATCAATAATACAATTAAAATTGTTATACACTGACTCTCTGATGATAGAATCACCCTCCTGGAATGAGTACAATGTTTATTGTTTCCTCCTTCTCACTCTAGAACCCACCTGGTTTTTTTCCACATCAAACATAATCTACATCTGTTCTTTCTTCTCTGACCCTACTTCCAAAGTTACTGTATACAATGAATTTTATATTTGCTAGATACCTGTGAGTTTTTATCTTTTTTGCCCTAAAATCAGTTCTCCTCAGCTCCCAGATCCACATTTCTTTAACTATCTCCTGGTGAGTTGTTTATAGATCCCCAGCGTTAGCCTGTGTCCCTCTTACTCTCCTATCACCTCGCTCCTATACACTGCACTCTACAGCGCACCCCACGTCAATTTTGGGGCCTCTGCTGCTATCCTGTTCCCTTGTTCCTCTTCACTCAATCATTAGATTGGATCCATAAACAGTTAATTCTCCAGAATATGAGTAGTCATGACTGCTATCAATATCACAGAATCACAGAATCACAGAATCACAGAATAGTAGGGGTTGGAAGGGACCTCTGGAGATCATCTAGTCCAACCCCCCTGCTGAAGCAGGTGTGCCTACAGCAGGTTGCACAGGAACACGTCCAGGTGGGTTTTGGATATCTCCAGACATCTCCACAGACCTGTGGATATCTCCACAACCTCCCTGGGCAGCCCGTTCCAGTGCTCTGTCACCCTCACAGTAAAGAAGTTCTTCCTCACGTTCAGGTGGAACTTCTGTGCTCCAGTTTGTGCCTGTTGCCCCTTGTCCTGTGGCTGGGCACCACTTAAATGGGTCTGGCCCCATCCTCTTGACACCCATCCTTTAGGTATTTATAAGCATCGATCAGGTCCCCTCTCAGTAATTATTCCAAAAAATAATCAAAAGTAAAGCAAACAGGCATAGCCACTGAGCCATTAGAAAAATTGCTGTTCCAGTTAAACAAAAAAATCCCCAAACTCCAAGCAAGACAAGGAAAGTTTAGACAAAGTAAGCCTGACAAACCTCATCTGTGAAGCCTTGCAAAGTCAGTACAAACACTAGCAATAACAAAATTGTACTTACACGGTACAGTACCCTGCTCAGTAAAATCCCAAGAGAATGTACAAACTTCTTGAAAACTTGACAGAACGTTTCAAAATGTGTTGAGTATGATCCACAGTGATGGACAGAGCTAAAACATTTTATCTTGTTATCCATTGTTGCTTGATGAAGATTGATCAGAGAAGGCCACCCAGTTTCTTGGGTTCGGTACCCTCTGCTTACCTACTTCCCTCTCTTTGTGCCATATACCCTCTCACCAGCTGTTTGCATAGCACATGCTAATTTAAACAAACAGCTGAATGTAAGACACTTCAAAGACTTTTTATGCCCTGCTTGGAAGCCTATCAATAATATTTTTTTTAGAAACATATTTTAGTACAAAAAATAGAATCTTAAAAAGTCAAGTTAACTGAAAGGAGCAGATGTTTACATTGGTGCCCAAGGGTGCCATACCACTTCAGTATTACATTATTGCCTACAATCTACTTCAGACACTTATATACTACTGAGGAATTCCCTGATGGTTATAACAGTAAACATCATGGTTTGATAATATAACCAAGTGCAGTTACATTTCTGATCTATCACTCTGAAATACATAGCACTGTTATTTCATTACAATAGTTCTGAATCATCAAGCCTAGTATTAAAGGAGATCAAATTAAGAGAGATTGTAGCTGACATCATCATTACACATGGGTTCTGATTGTCAGTAAAGATGATAAAATCTATTCTGTTTCTTTGAATTATAATCAGCTCTTTTTCAGGTTTTCCCTCATTACATGTTTTATTTAACCATACAAATATAAATGTCAGTTTTCAGTGAGGAAGCTTATGGCAAGGTCATTAGCTTATTAGACTACTGCAGTAAGTAATGTAAGCCTTTAGGAAATGAGTAAATCTCCCATGTATCTAAGCAAGAAAACTTCACCTTGAGCAAATTGCTTCTTACATAAAGACTTCTCTAAGTAAAACCTCAGATTGCCAAAGAGAATACAACCACAGCAGAAATATACTTTCATAAGTTCAAGTTCCTCAGATGTATTTCTTTGCTATTAGTTTAAATGTGACTTGAAATATTTTATTTAAAATGCTATCTAGAAATAAATCCAATTTTAGATGCTGTAATAATTGCTTTGTTATAAAGTAAAGTCACGGTATCTAAGAGACTGATTGAAAGGAAACTGCAGCTTCCTTAAGGGAGTACATGGTCATTTAATTTAATTATCTTATTCCAACTGGTGATAATATCCAAAGGGAAGCTATTTCTAAATTTACTTTTTATTAAAACTTAATTCAAGCACAGCCAGCTGAATTTATATATACTGCAAATGTATTTTAGTGTCAGTGCCACTGTCACACTCATTATTCGTCACTTCAGAAATCAAATGAGGGAAAGTCCTGTTATTCCAAAATAATAGAAGACAGACAAATACAAAATACTGAGACTGTAAAAAAGGAAATCAACACAGATAAAGTGAATTGGCAATTATATAAGTGATACTTTTTTTTTCTATTTTCCTTACTACTTAGACATTTCTGTGAACTCACAGAAGAGGAAGAAACTCCCAGGGGGAGTCTTCTGGTGCATCTTTTCCTTTCTATCCATTTCCAGTGCCATATTCAGTTAGCAATGGCAATTCCCTATCATTTATCCCCATTTGAGTCCTAGTTGTGTACAACTGGTACCCAGCAGTGATTTTCTAAGAGACATGAATACATACATTTAAAGTGAGAAAAACCCTTCTGAGAGCTGTTGGCACATATTGTAGGGCAAGAAGAGATTGTTATATACAGTATTGTATTGCTTTTCCACTGCTGCTCTTGAGTTTGACCTTGTACTATAATTATCGTTAGTTACAAACACTAACCACTTGAGAATAGATACTCAGTTTGGCAAACCATTAAAAATAAAAGTGAACAAGGCCATTAGGAATTGTTGGCAGCAAAGCTATTCAAAACCCTTATACCTTAACTACATCAGGCTTAATTGGGAAATGCCCACTTTGCACAGCTACAGCAAAGACTTATTTCCTTCTCTTCTAGAAAGTAAATAGCTATTTTCTTCCTGTCTTCAAGGTGACGTCTCCCATGCTACAGAGCAATTCAAAGAGAAGAGATATTTTTAGTTCTCCTTGTAGCTTTTAATACAGTTACAGCCATTACACAGCACATTAGTTTTTTCGCAGGGATGTTCTTAGCCATAAAGTAGGCTTGGGGCCTATCACACTCCATGATTTTGTTCTTACAGCACATCCCTTTTTTTCTTAATGCTTCAGATAACTGCAATCTTGTACTGACTTTTTAGTGCATTTTCTCTGGTTTTTATTTCATTACTTTTTTTGAATCCTTTTCCAAATATTTTTTCCAATACTTTTTCTGTTCCTCAGTTGGTACACAAATATTTCAAAATTGAGGTTCAATACTTTGAAGTTAAGGGTCATTTTTGCCACAGAGTAACGTTGGAAAACATGCCTATGGCATTCAAAAATCCTTATAAAAGCAAGTAAGCTATTGATACATTCAACAGGTGGAAACTGGAATAAACCTGTGCTCTGACTTAACAGAGTTGGAGGCCATTCAATCCATCTAGTTAAATCATCATTCAGTCCGAGTCTTGTTTAGGTGAGATATCTTTTCAGGAAAGCCATACCACCTTGCTCTGATGGCACACCAAAAAAAGTAATCAATCAATCTTGTTGCAGGAGTGAATTGATATCACTATTAAAAGTATTTTTCTAATTTTATTTGTATTCTTGTTTATGTTTCAGCCTTGTTTTTGCTACACATTTCTTTGCTTTCTCTTGCAACTTTTGATACTCTTTTCTCCCCTTGTAAACAAGTTCTTGCATCTCCTCTTTTCATCTTCATTATGCTCTTTAAGACATCTTTTGTAGCTCCAAATCTACTATTCAGCATTTTCGTATATTTTTCCAATTTTTCAATATTCTTTTAATTGTGACAACATCACAGGATAAGGTATTCTTCAATCCCATATATAATGGTAACATTTCCCCTGGTTTCTATTTCTTTCTGTGCTTTTGAGTCATGACACCACACAGGGAGCTCATATTAAAATGCTTGTACATTACCCTGTCAAAATGCTTTCAGAGTTGTTGTTTAGTTGTCCATCATTCCACAGATAGGGGCTTCCTTCCTGTTTTTTCCCTATGGATACAGTTTTGCATTTGGATGCAACCAGCTCAGTACTGATCCTGCTTCTGGCAGTACTTCCAAGTATATATTTACCTTCAAATTTCAACAAAAATGACTTAATATTTTCCTTCAGATTATCCCTGAAGCTATTTTCTACCGTGAAACTCCACTACAAGCTCACCAGTGCAATGCTGACTCTTCACGTTTCACTGTGCAGGGTTATGTCAGCACTGTCTCAATCTCCTTCAAGGTTTTCATTTAACTTGTACCATCTAATTCTTAAACAGTTATTCAGCAGTGTCCAATGTGCAACAGAAGCTTCAGAATATCTACAGCTAATTTTATCAATGAAACACACAAATTTCTAAAATATTGAATCAGATGTGTTTGATAGGTCCTGATTTCCATAAAATCATATCCGTTTTTACTGACTATATAAGCATTGTTTCATTCTTACATTTAAAAATCAACTCCTATATCACTTTTTGCTTATGTTGTCTCTTAGCACTATCAGACTAGACAGCCCAGTTTTCCACTTGCCTTCTCTGAACAGTAGCACAGTATTCTCATTCTTTTGGCATCCTATACTATAACTGGTATTCAATTTATGTTATTAATTATCACCAGTAGGTCATGGGTGTACCTGCCACACTATTTTAGGAGTCTTGACTGGGAGTTATTTGGTTCTGTAGATTTTAAAAGGTTGTCCGGTAGTTCATTTTGTTCTTTCCAGTTATTAATGGACCAGAAAGTACTTTATATGAATGTATCATCCCCATTCTTGCAAGTAAAGAAAGGAATATTTATTCAGCACTTCTGCATTTTCTACATCACTGGTAACAATTTTACCATCTCCACCTATTACTGTGTTCATATCAAGCCTAAGATTCATTTTGTATCTAATATACTGTAAAAACTGATTCATATTACCCTTAGCAATACCAGCTATGGATTTTTCCCTGATATCTTTAGGGTCTTTTTTCCTTACAAATCTTCCCATTTATAACACTTTTTACCTTATTTCATCTTACTTTATAACCCTTTACGGTTTTCTTTACTTCTAATTGCTGTCATTATTGGTCCCTGAAACATGCATAGGCATTTAACAAAAGCTGTCCTCCTTTTTACTGTAGTTGTATAGATGTCAGACATATAAACTTTTCATAAAGAATTTCATGGTTTTATTCCCATTCTCTCAGTCTCCTTTTTTTTCTATAGTCATTCATACTCTTCTGATTTTGGATCAATTTATTATTTAG
>VZSC01001169.1:265344-287676 GCA_013398225.1 Steatornis caripensis
TATATATATAAAAATAATATAATATATATATATAATATATTATTTAGACTTATATATATAATATATAATGGTACTTTCCCTTGCTTGTTTGCAGTGTAAGAAATCAGGTCAGATCATCAAAATTAGTCTCTCGGCGATCACTAAAATCCAGGTGATTTATTTACCTCCAGATTTAGCGCATGTTGAGTGCAATACCTTCAGCATATCAAAGTATTTAATTACATGCAAAATAGTGAATCAATGCAGAATCACTGCATGTGAAGGGTACAGGTTTAAATGTGCACATAGATTTGCAAGTCTAACACTTTTGCTCCTTAGATGTTTTCATTTAAGCTGTGCTTTTCCTGATAAAACTTTATAGAGATGTTTCATTACTCATAGTCTTTCTCTTTCTTTTTTTTTCCTGTATTGCTAGTACTCACTTAGCTTTATAATTTGCATTCTTGATCCTTAGCTATTGTATGATACAGGTTTTTAAATGATTACTACAGCCTTGTTGATGATGCAATCTGGATAACCTGGTATTTGGAGAGAATTTTATTTAATGTAAACTCTGTCTCAGGTATTTACACATATTAATTCATTTGCTCTCAGTCCATGTTGTTGAAATATTATCACCACCATTTCAAGTTCATGTCCTGCTAATGAATTATTTCTGACAGATGGCTGTGAACCAAAATCATGCAGTCCAAATCACAGATTACAGATTTAAAAATCCTGATCCTCTGCTGATTTACTACACACACAGATTGAATAAAGCCTTTTTCATAAAAATGTGGTTTCAAGAAAGAGGGAGCTAGACCCTTCGTCTCCTGTGCAAGCAAGGGATTAAGGAATATGGCTCCCAAATTGTGACTTGAGCATATAAGAGTGTGGGCTACTCCAGTGCCAGTGGTGTCTTTCCCTGGATCAGCCTGCTTCATGGTGCTGTGCAAATTTGGCCATTGGGCATTATTTTGTGGTCAAAGGGACTTGGAAGTTTTCTGTAGGGATCTCCCCATAAAGTCTTCCTTCCCAGGCAAAAGAAACAATGGTTTCATTTTTTTTCCCCCTTCAGGACTTGAGTGTTTGTCTTGGGGCATGCAGGAAAGAAAGTCTTTGCTTATGTTACTATGGCACTGAACCAGGAGAGTTGCTTGGCATCCTCTTTAGTGCTGTGTGCATTTGCAACCAAAATGTGACAGCCAGAAGGACTCTCTCACAGGCCTGAAGCCTTTGCTACAACAAAACCATACTGATTGACAAGCACAATTTTTCTTTCCTGATGTGACTTTGATAGCCGAAGCGACTAATAATTGTAGATATTTCCACAGGAAAGGTCAATTTTGACAAATGGCTCCTTGAAATACACTGAACATCTGTCTTGTCATCTTGCATCTTTATTATAAATTATCTTATAGTAAAAAACATAATCTGACTGCAGTCAGTGTAAATTTGCCTTTGGAAAATACTTAACTTATTCAGCCAGTCTGCCAAGTTTTTATCTGTATTAAATCTGTATTATTGGTTTTCACTAGCTGAGAATCTGGCATGCCATTTTTAATAGCAGAGACGCGGGCAGTTAATTAGAACTGTATTTAAAGAAAAATGGGAATTAGAAGCCTTTGAAATATTACGCGTGTTCCCCAAAGTACTCACCCAAACATGCAACAAGTACTTCTGTACTATTGTTCTCTTAAAAAATCTATTATGCTATGCTGGCAAATCCCATGGAAAACAGATTAACATAGAAGCTTAAAATCACTGCTAGTATTTTGAAGTCTTGCTGTATATGGGGAATCTGTGTGAAAAAAGAGAAAGCTCAAAAGTCAGGAAGCACCCCACAGTAACCAAGATGGATTGACAAAGCTGAACTTTTGCCTGGCCCAGGCTGTAGACAGAGAAAGAGAGGAATACATAACTCTCCTCCTGGAGCTATGTATCCAATATGTTTCTCAAAGAGTTCACCCAGACATTATTTTATTCAGTTGCCTAACAGTCAGGCTTACTGCTCTATATAGCCTAGGGATAAAGGAAGAACACCACAATGGTTCTAGTCTGTTGCTCTTGGTATGTTATGTCATATCTTAATTGCAGTCAAATGCTAAGCCATAACTTCATTTACTTGTTTGCTTTAAGCCATAACTTCATTTACTTGTTTGCTTGTTGTGTCTGTCTCATGTTTTGGCCCAATCATTTTTAGAAGAAACGTGTCCCTGAAAGAAAAATAAAGAGATGGTTAAAGATATGGTTTTCTGGTGAGTTCACTGTGTTGAATTTCTTTAGACACATCGTGGAAGCAAAGTCAAGCCTCTCCCATCTTTGACTAGAACCCTATTTGCTTTAATTGATATAGTATAGGATGGGGAAGAAGGATGATTCTTGATCAAAAGGCAGGGAGAATAAAAATCACCTCCTTTACTTGCACTTTTTCATGACCCACTATAGTAAACTTGCTTCAAGTGTGCCTACATGACTGGAACTCAAACACAAAATGGATGGAAGAAATGTCTACACTGATTCCCAATAGGGTTTAGGTTTGAACTAAAAGCTGACAAAATGTATGTGCTTGCGGGTGTGCCCAGAAGCATATGTTTACATGCCCTGAAGGACTTTTGAGAGAAATTAAAGCACCAGGAAACTTTTGGTGTCAAGGGTCTTAATATTGAATGTAGATTCCTAGCATGATACACAGGAGCGCAAAGAACATGTTGCTGTACAAAGGTTTTCTTCTGAAACAGAACTTCATGTTAAACTAACAAAATGAAGGAGACTTCTGAAGAAAACCAATACTCAGAGATTACATGCCTTTCAACCTCTAAATAAATGTTTTACCCTAGAAACAATGAACCACCATCATATGCCTAGGCCTTTCTTACATTTGTTTTTAACAAGATCCCCTGTCCTGTTCGGGACTTGCTAGTCTTAACCAGAGACTTTTAAAGCATGTCAGACCAAGGGAGTTATGATGACAGCACAATAGATGATGGAACAGTACTTTGACCTGCTTATAACTATTTCTGGAAATGTCAAGAACCCAAGACTGAAGAGAGTAAATTCAGAAAATAAAGCCTACACTACAAATCCTTAAATAAATCTGAGTCTTTAACTCACTGTCATAAACACGTGTAAGGTTAATTGGCATTACATGAAATGCATAATAGATCTTGGAAAAGAAAATCCTTCCTATCTGGAATCCAGCCTACCTCCTCATACTCTATTAAGTCCTTAAAGGTAGTATTCTCCTTGCACTTAAAAGCAAAATCAGAACAATTTATTTCAAATTCATAGAAAAGAAACCCTACCTCCCCTTTACTTCAGGTTTTTACTGTAATCCTCAACTGATATCTAATACTAACTAGTACTAAAGAACATAGATTTCCCAGCTAGATTCCTATAGGTTTAAGGTACAACCCGGTTTTTATTTTGAAATAAAGCAACATCTTCAAATCATGTCTTCTGAAAAAAAAAAATCTTTGCCTATGTAATGAAGATCACCTATTGCTATAAAAACTCAAGCATTTTGTAAGTCCATTTGCTTTCCCCTTTGATAACTCATTGCTTTTATCTCAACTTCAAAAAAAAAGAGAATCGAATACCTTCTGTATGCATAAAGATACCTATAAACCAAATCACAGGAACATCCGCATGCTTCATTCGTTCAATTTTCCTGCCTGTGCCCCACCACACTTTTGCCCAAGGCAGGAGGGCAAGGAACCCCAGCAAGCCACCCTGTGCTCAGAGCAGATTCCACTGCACACTAGGGATGTAAGGTGGAAACTCTTTGTGGAGCAGTGGGGATAGCCGTGTTCATGGTGTGGTTCACAGGGTCCTTTAGAAGGTGGCTCTGGCACATGTGTGTTGAATAGGCTCCAGAACTTTTGTAGTATCCACCAGAACCCTTTGCTGAGGTCTGGAAGTGTTTGTCATCAATCATTTTAATGACATCCCCAAAGAATAACTGGTAGTAACTAATGTTTTGTGTTACTGTCCCTAAATGCATGTCTGATCGTTGTCAACACATGACAGCCAGCATCAGCTTTCTAAAAAGAAGGTAAATAAAAAGATCATTTCAGAGTTTAAATTTCATTCTTTACAGATTTAACGTTATCTTTGAGACAGTCAATCAGTTAATTCGGTTAGTATCCTGCTTTGAGCCCAGCCGGCAACAAAGAACCACGGGGTCCCTCACTCACTCCTCCACACACACAAGGATGAGGAGAAAATGTAAGGAAACCTGGTGGGTCGAGACAAGGACAGGGAGGGTTCACTCACCAGCTATGGTCATGGGCAAAACCAGATTCAGCTTGGGGGAAAAATTAAATTGAATCGGTCATCAGTCAAAACAGACTAGGATAAGGAGACATGAAAAAAACAGATCTTAAAGCACAAATAAACACCCTTTCCCCCACCCCTCACTCCTTTCCGGGCTCGAGTCCCCTCGCTCCCGATGTCTCTCCCTCCTCCCCCCTCAGCGCTGCAGGGGGACAGGCAATGGGGGTGCAGTCGGTTCCCCAGAGATTGTCTCTGCCGCTCCTTCCTCCTCAGGCGGGGAGGGCTCCTCACACGCTTCCCCTGCTCCAGCGCGGGGTCTCTTCCACGGCAGACAGTCCCTCATGAAGCCCTTTGACTTGAGTCCTTCCCGCGTGGTGCAGCCCCTCAGGAACGCACTGACCCAGCGGGGGCTGCCCACAGAGTGACAGTCTGCTTCGGGAGCAGGCATCTCCCCTGGCGTGGAGTCCTCCACGGGCTGCAGGTCCCTCTCTGCTCCACTGTGGTCTTTCACATGCTGGAGGTCCCTCTCTGCTTTGCCGTGGTCCTTCATGGGCTGCTGCACCACAACCCTCCATGGGCTGCAGGGGCACAGCGTGCCCTCTCCCCGCGGGCCGCAGGGGAATCTCTGCTTGGCCGCCTCCGCCGCCTCCTTCCTCACTGACTTCTGCTATCTGCACAGCTGTTTCTCTCACATCCCGCTCCTTCCTCTGCTGCAGGTCTCCACAACGGCTCCTTTGTCCCCTTATCATCGCAGAGACACACCTATTGTCTCTAAATGGCCCGGCCTCAGCCCGAGGTGGGGCTGCCTTGGTGCTGGGGAAGCTTTGAGCAGCTTCTGGAAGGGGTCACCCGCCCGTGTAGCCCCTGCCCCTGTGGTCAAAGCCCCATGGCACAGACACAACAGAGTTAACATGTAGGTTCTCCCTTTGGCAAATGCCTCATCAACACTGCAGTTTATTTTTCTTGCATGTGTTTTACCCTTATAGGGCAACGTCCCATCAATTGTCTTCTTTCCACAAAGTTTCTACCATGCTTCAGACAGCTTCCTGATTTTTTTGGTTTTTTTGAACAAACATCCCAGTTCCCCTTATTTCTTAGAATGACAACATTCATGTAAAACCGTATGCATCATTGTCTAGATTCTTTTATGACAACCTGTTGATGACAATCTGTTTGTCTTCTATTCCCTATTTTGTTATTTCTGTGCTCTTCACTTGACGAAACAGGTTTTCGATGTCTTAATCCACAACAGAAACATCGCCCCAAAGACTGATATCTTCTGTACCAGTTGTCTCCTTGACTTCAGTTTGAAAACTCAAACACAGCTTTGCTCCCTCATGTCTGTGCTGAAGTCTATCCTTCCTGAGCAGGTTCTGATTATCCTAAAACTATTTCCAGTACCTGAAGAATCTGAGCCCTCATTCCTCACACTGAGTAAACTTTCAGTAGCCAAAAGGTGTAACAAAAATAATTGGTAGAAAAACATGGAAATGAAATTTCATAGAAAACATTTTGCATGTCAATAGAAGTGCATTTTTAAGCTGAGAAGTGCTAACTGAAGCCTGGGGCCAATCAGACTTTTCATTAAAACCAAGGGATGTGCCGAGAACTCCTTGAAAGGAGTAACCAAAGTCAATTTTTTTGTTAAGCAAATAATGGCCTTCAGTTGCCTAGCACAAGTGGACAAAAAATTATGGTTAGAGTAAGATTGGCGTTTCCTGCTTAACCAAAGGTGATAAACAGAGTTGCAGCAGGACTTTCAAAAGACCTTAGGAAACACCACCTTCTGCATGGAGTGGATGAAAGCTCCAGATAACAAAACATTGGCTGCCCTTTTTTTTTTTCCCCTTACACGTTAAATGAAGTAGAACTTTGGAAGCACTTTTAGCAAATAAACAAGATTATAACAAAAATATACATGGTTCAGGCCCTCGAGTTCTTAGATAAAGAAAAGTTTTTGGTTTACCATTCGAGTCAATGGAAAAACACAACTGAAGTTCAAACTCAATTGGGTCTAAAATGAAAACATATCTAAAAAACAGTCTTTCAGACCATTAACATTTCTCATCCTTTTTTTTTTTGTGCAGTTAGTACAAAAAATAGCCTGCCATGTTAAACTATGTGGTCAGAACCCTCCTCTCTTTTCTTGAGACAATAACAATGTTAACTGAAACCTACACAATATTGTTGCAATCATGGCTACAATAACTCTCTGACAGGCTGTCATATTAAGGTATCCCCCATGAACAGGAAACCATCTATTGTTGAATAAATATTTGACAATTTCTAGTGAGTATGACTCCTACACTATTTAATACAAAGGATTTACAAAGTTTTTGTATCTTTTCTGTCAAAATTGTAATGGAATGAAATTATCACACATTTTCAGAGAGAGTACAAGAAATGCTTCCCTTGTCAAAATTCTTCTGCTAATCATAATCTACTGCATGTTATACTAGCGGATATGTGGGCCTTGAATACAATTTCAGTGAAGATTATTGTATTTAGATATTGAAAAAGAACATAAAACAACTCACATTCACTAAGCTCCTGAACTGTTTGCTGTTCAGTCTTATTGCAAATATTGTTAATAAATTTCTCAGTTAAGTGCATGCAGCTGCTGATTTAATATCACAGATATTTATAGATATTTAATATTCAGGTTATGAGGGAAGATAGTTAAGAAAAAAATCTAATTTGTGTATAAAAGCCTATATCACCTGGATTTTATTTCCAATTTTTTTTTACAAACTACATGAACATTAATAATATATCCATTCAGAATTATAAACAAATGCCAAGTGTGCAGATTTTTTTTAATTTAAACTCTACAACATGGTTAACATTGTAGATATTGTGAATTAATTCTGCTTTCGAGGCTCATAGTGTTGATCAATGGCAATTCTCTATAAATGCATTGGTAATTTATTTATTAATTCCTGATTAGTTTGGATTTCGTTAGTGTAAATACATAGGGGTATATACTATAACCCCAGATTAAGCTGTCATGGCCTTATTTTATATTAAATTAGAAATTACACTAGATTAGAAAATTATATTACATTAGAAAGTTACCTGTTTTATTTTGGGGGGAAGAAGAACAATTACTTAAATACTCTATTTAAATAAAGATGAATAAAAAATATAAAACAGCTAGACAAAAAATAATATTCATTCTGTTATTGGTAAGCAAAGTGCCAGAAGTCACTATAATCATAAACTTCTAAAAAGGGCATTTTGAGTCGAAAATTTCACAAGAGTTATGACTTAGCTAGATAAAATTTTATTTTTTAACATTTAAATTAGGAAATCCATGTGATGACTGGCATTTTGTCTGGATGATCAAGCAAATATTTCATTTTTACAGTTTCAAAATACCTCTGAAGTTTTCAGTAGAATAAATAAGTACTTTTTGTCTTCGTCATCTTTGACCTTAAAACTAATCCTTGGGTTTTAAAGTCTTTTTTCCCAGGTTCCTTGGCTTACTGGAGTATCAATTTGATCAATAGGAAGATCAATTTGAATCTAGAGAACTTATTTCTTCTCTGCATTTTCTTTTAGTCTAAATAGCTGTGTTATTAATTATCTCAGAAATAGGTACCATTTGTCTCTATTAGCCTTGCCATTTTCTTTTTGTCCTCCTACAAAACATTCCTGCTTTTTCACCTTCTCTCTTGTAAGCTTGGGAAAACAGATCCCTACAAACCATTCTGTTCACCTTCCCCACAATATACCTCTGCAATGAAAGACCCAAGATACTGTCCTTTGGCATGTAGAGAGAAGCCGTAAACTGTGATCACTTAGCTTCCTGTCCTAAGTAATATTCTCTGTATCTGGAAACCTTCCCATTTAGCAGTTCAGGAGGCACATAAGTTCTGTGACACCTATTCATTACCTATCTTGATCACAATTTCACGGACTAATCAGTCTATTTGTATTTATTATTTAATATTGTATTTCTTTAGCGGTTGAGACTTGGCCAAAATTCAGAGTAAAAACTGTGTAGAGAGTAAAAAGTTCATACCCCAATAATAATACAGGTTAAAGATTTTGGATGTTTGCTTTATTTTTTCCTTTCATTAAGTGGACTATAACCACCACAGGTGATTTATTACACTGCACCAGACACACATTGGATTTCCATCCCAGCAGGGCTTCTGCTCCCACATTCAGGAAAAGCCAAATAAACACGCGGTATCCTGGACTAACGCCTGCCTGCTCAGGCACAGGGAAAACCAAGAGAGCTGCAGAGCCAGATTCAGGCTCCTTACACAGAGAAACCGTCAACACTACTTTCCGAACTTTCCCCCACCTCTGATTTCAACTGCGGGAATGCAGGCTGACACACGGAGGGGTGAGAACCGCAAAGCAGGCTGCACAGAAGAGCTGAGGGTCAGACAGTGCAGAGAAAAGGTCCTGAGGAAATGGCATACAATTCAGTGGGCTTAAAAATACTAGGAAAGGCTGCAGTAAATTCAGGTGAATGATAAACACTTTCCTTCGCATGAAGAAGGATTAAAATGATCTTCTGTGATGCACGAATTATATTCTGCAATTGTGGGGACAGAATTGTTTGCGCTGGGGCACATTGTGCCTCTGCTTTCCAAAGGTTAAGCCTGTGTGCCACCACTAGGCACGCACACAGCTACAGAGAAAGAGCTGCCTTTGTGCAAATGGATTTTGGGGTTCTATTTCTTTTTAATCATAGGAACAGCAATTGATAGCATACAGTGTTAAGTGCTGCTCCTTCTCCTTCTGTCTCAGCTCCTGTGTAATAACTTCAGCTTGTGGCAGGGTGGGGTATAGATCAACATTAAATTAAAAGGTTCAGCCAGAATCATTTCTAGAGTCAAATGCTATATCCATGAAAATAAAGACTTGGCAGTGGAAGTGCTGACATAATTATAGCAAAGTAAGCAAACATTTCCATACTTAGAAGTATGTAAACTGACGCTTTTAAAACCGCTTCCCTCCCTCTGGGAGACCAAGGTGGCAGGGATTCATATTAAACACAGAAATCAGGACTTTGGAGGCTCAGCTGTCATTACTTTTGTGCAGAATCCTGAGTTTCTCTTACTTTAGTTTCATATTTACAGCACTGCAGGGTACGTAGTGACACTCAAACACAAAATAAATATACATGTATTTTTTAATCCCAAGCTGAATAGGAAAACAGCATGTATAGAAACTAATAAGGTGTAGCTCAAGTCTAGTGTGAAAATGAACAAATCACAGGCAAGCATTTTTTTCAAGCTTAGTTTCTGATGTGTTTGTGTTCTCTGATGAAAGCTGAAAGGTACAACAGTTTGCTTTTTAAGAGACTAATGGAGTCCCAGGAAGACAGGTGACAGGAGCAAAAGAAAACAATAGAAACATCAGCTCTACCTGCCATACTTTAAAGAAATTTTGTCATAGGTTATGATTCTTTTCTATCATTATGAGACAGTGATGGAGGAAAGAGGTCCTGTGTTCATTTTCTGATTCAAATTTTGGGTTTCTTTGATTGCATTTCTTAATTAAGGAGGAAAACCTAATGGCATGTTTTGTGGGTGCGATGGGACAGAGACACACATACTATAAACACATATGAGCATGACTGTGAGTCTAAACTGGCACTAAGAAACCAAAAAGGATTTTAATGTAGCCCTAACTAATAATAGGAAATGAACAAGCTGCCTTTTGTTCTGACATCCTTATAAGATACTTCAGTAATAATTCTTCTTTAGAAAGCCTTTACTTTCATCCCATAGAGACTTTGACACAAGGGAGAAAGATGCTATTCCTGAAAGCTGTATGTGACTTACTTAAAAATAGAGAGAGAACAAAGCTTTTGCCTTTAAACTCATAGAGGAATGTTAAATAGCTTATTACAGACACACAGAACAGAGGGAGAACTGTGCCTGAAAAGGCCTTTTCACCTGGCCCCAAAGGTTCAGACCCATGACTTAAAACCTCTTTTTTCCCTCCCTAAATCACAAAAGACTGGTTTAAGATATGAGAATATTGTTTTAATTACAAAAAAAAAAGTGGTAGGAAGAGTGAAATAGTTTCTTGCGATGCCTCTGAGCCATCCTCACGCTTTCCTTTGCAGCATAAAAGCCAGACATACGGCTATAAAAAGTTTAAGTTCTCAACCTTTTGTGCAATAGCAACAGTTCTAAAAGTGAGACTTAAAACATACACAACCACCTGACATTACAACAACTGATAGTTTTGAATGGAAGCAGGGAATTTTATTTATGAGTATTCATTTGCAACATACAAATAGGTCCTCAGAACAACAGATCATTTAGACAGGTACCTGGTAAAGCAAATAAGAAAATTACAAGAAGATTTACTAGTCCATTGCCTGTATCAATAACAATCCTTATGTTTGGAGGATTATGTGGTCTGTCATCTTAGAGCTCCTACAGGAATTAAACAGTACTTCAAAGCAGGGAGGGAGAATTTGGAGAGAAAAGGAAAGAAGGGAAAAGAAAAACAAATAACTCATTAAAAAGGTTGTTCAAGAAGACATGGATCAGTCCACAAATACAAATGTGAGACAAAGAGTTAGGGCAAGACTTGTTTTAGCCCAAGTACCAGGAGACTTACAGCTTGTATTATTACTTTTGGCCTCGAATGGTTTAGACATAAAGCACTAGACCTATACCAGGAAGGACACGAGTCCTCAGTGTCAGAGACTATTCAGATACAAATGCAATAGCACTCATTAACAAATCTTGTTCATGTCTTACTGCCATTTAATTGACTCTAATGTGTTATTCTCCACATTTATTAAGTCATTCTTTACTTTTGAATGCCTTTACATCTCTGTTCAGGTCATGTCATCTAAACTAAATACTGTAAGTCCCACAAAAAAACTTATTTTTAAGTTAACTCATTGTTAGCTAGGTGCTCACAAAGTTTTAATTTTGGTAACAACTGCAGAATCTGTCTCCAACATCCAGAATGTATTTTCGTATTCTTGCCAGCGCTACTGAATTTTCAAGCAATGACTTAAGATCCTAGCTGATCTCCAGGGCCCCCCAAGCCCAACCAATCTTGTCAGGCATTTACTTCAAGACAACACTGCATAAAAAAGGAGAGGGTCTATCAGATCAGTGAAATACTTGGTCTAATAATAAACACATTAAGTTTTTAATTCCTTCTCAGTGTATGAAAGCGTTCAGCCTTGATCCCTTGCATCTTGCATATGCACAGTGACAGGGCCTCCTCTGCAAAATGCAACCAGAATTTGCACTGCTGTGTCTAAATATATTCTAAGACAAACGAAGTCACTGTAGCTGCTGAATTACAAGCGTTTTGTGTCCAGAGACCCTACAGTTAAGAAGCTGAATGGATTAATTATTCACATTGATTATGTTCATCCACATGGCTTCCCTGATCTCTCTCCAAAACAAAAAACAAAATATATACTCCTACTGAATTTGAACAAGCTTTAGAAGGATATAATTTATATCATTATCTTAATTTTCTTAGTTATTTTCAAATAAAATTCTAAAAAGAAGGGTGTTAAGTTTTCTTTAATGTCAAAATACCTTTCTTTAAAACGTGTCTTAATCTAATGAAAGAACTTTGACTTTGGAGATCCAGGATACGTTGTATACTTGCAGTCTCTATCCTAATATAGGATTGTCACTGATAACTAGTTTCTTACCCAGCTTCTAGTCTAAAATCCCTCTACCATCCTCACAGAAAACCTTTACGAACATGTTACATGGCTTTTGAAGCCAGGATGTCTCAAAGGTTCACATGGATCATGCCAAGATTTACTTTAAGGCAGTTTTTCAACCATTTATTTTACAGTGGAAGTATAACTGGGACCAAAATATTAAATTTATTTTCCTCTCCAGTGTCATTTCACAATTGCCCACGTTTCTGTTTGCTGTTTGTAGTGCTTATTCTCTAAGGTCCAATGCCCTGGAGGCCACCCGTGGACTCATAAACAGCTGGTTAATCATTCCATTCAGCCAGCTCAATTTCAGCGGTCCTCGCCTCTCCATACAGAACGATCTGCCTCAGTGCACTGTTATCTTGCCAAAGGATCACAGCCATGTTGTCATGCGAGTTCAGCAAACACGACTGCAGGTAATGCACTCTCCAGCAGCAGCAGCATGAAAGTATATTGAAAAGCCTGGCAGAGGCAAAGTTTCAATGGAGAGCCACACAGTGAAAAGAGCATTTTAAAAATTTCAGGATGCCTGTACAACAGCAAGCCCTGGCATGCTTCACCTCTGTCCCTCTTCTGGAAGAAGTTCAAATGTGTACTGGCCCCAGCCTTTGACTTGGAGCTAATTGTTGTGCATGGCAGGCCCTCTAGCAGGGTTAGTCAGATGTTTTGCACAAGAGGCAGAAGGTATTGACAGCATCAAAGGGGAAGCCCATTTAAAAAAAAAAAATTGAGTAAAGACAGGGCACTTCACCCCTGAAACAGATCATCCTGCTGAAACAGACCCTGAACCTGGACAAGCAGCCTTAAGGTTATACTCTGATGGCCTGATTAGAGAACAACAGGTTCAGAGAGAAAAGTGTAGCAAAATCAAACCAACAGCTGAAAATGTAGCTTGGTAAGCAGCCAACACCACTATGTCTTTTCCATAAGGTATATTGGGGAAGAACATTACATGTTAGAAAATAAAGAAATTCAAGGCAATCAATGAGAACAAATTTTAAACGGTCCACCTTACAGCTTACTTGTCTGCATTCCTCAACAAGTTGTGTATGTGGTCATCAATCTGAATCTACTCTCCATGGATAAATAACATTCCTCCCTATGCTACAAAATTTGATCCTTTTTCTGCTGAGAGTTATTTGCACAGGATTTGTCTCTGATGCTATCCCAGCCCCCAAAATAATGCTAGCAACAGGTCTTTGGTTTCAGCACGTTCCCTCCATCCCTCCAGTCAAGCTGACTGTTTTTTACCTAATGAAATCTGAAATTCCTCCCGAAGTGCATGCAGGCCAGCAGTCTCACTAGGAGCAACTCAGAAAAACCCAATGCTTAGAAATGAAATACAGATGTAATAAAGAGAGCAAACATTTATGCTGTCTAGCAAATCATACCATGAATTTAAAAATACGACAACAAATATTCTGTCTTCTGCCAGAAAGAGGTCTTTTGGTCTCCTGAAAAAAGTATACAGCAGGAAAAGAAAATCAAAGACCAATGACCACAATTAGTCTTTAAAGAAGCAATAGTAAACTAATGAATAGATAGAATAAAATATCTCACAGCATTGCATTCCCTCAGGCGCACCTGGAAAGCAAGAAAATACCTACACAACACACTTCTCATTTTCCTAGCACACTGAGGACTAGGCACAGGATGACAAGGACATCTCATAATGACTTGCACAAGGGCAGAAAATCCTCTGTGCTTTAATGTCATAACTGGAAAAAAACCCCCTCATTCTCACAGATTCTGTGAACCCATGCTCTTGATAGTATTGCTGCACCTACACCCGTGTAGTGATGTAGGCAGTGCCATCTTTCAGGCTGTCAAAAATACAGGCTACGACCACACTGCAAAACTGCAGTTTCTTCTACCAGGAACTCTGAAGCCAATATACCATGCCACAATAATGGGCACTATGCAACGATTGTCTTCATTTTCACTCTCAAGCTACTGTGCCTGGTTTCCTTCCTGATGTCCTCTCTGCCTTCAGAAATCGTTGATGAAATAACCTCCCTACCATCTCTCATGGCCTTTGTGAGCGTTCTGCTCACCACCTGTGCTGGTCCAGATACTGACCATTTGATGTTGGTAAGAATGATCAGAAGTACAGTGTGTTCAGAAAACATAAAATATCTTACAACGTCTTTAGCAAGTGTGTTGTGTCTGTGTGGCGGGGCTTTGGCAGCAGGGGCAGGGGCTACACAGGCGGGTGGCCCCTGTCAGAAGCTGCTCCAAGCTCCCCCAGCTCCAAGGCGGCCCCATCTCAGGCTGAGGCTGGGGCATTTAGAGACAACAGATGCGCCTCTGCGACAACGGATTTAAGGAGGGGACAAAGGAGCAGTCGTTGAGACCTTCGAGGGAGGAGCAGGAGGTGAGGAAAACAGCCATGCAGATACCTTTAGTAGTGAGGAAGGAGGGGGAGGAGGCGGCCAAGCAGAGATTCCCCTGCGGCCGAGGTGAGAGGGCAGGCTGTGCCCCTGCAGCCCACAGAGGGTTGTGGTGGGGCAGTCCATGGAGGACCATGGTGGAGCAGAGAGGGACCTGCAGCCCGTGGAGGACTCCACGCCAGGGGAGATGCCTGCTCCCGAAGCAGACTGTCACTCTGTGGGCAGCCCCTGCTGGGTCGGTGCGTTCCTGAGGGGCTGCACCGCGCGGGAAGGACTCAAGTCAAAGGGCTTCATGAGGGACTGTCTGCTGTGGGAGAGACCCCGCGCTGGAGCAGGGGAAGCGTGTGAGGAGCCCTCCCCGCCTGAGGAGGAAGGAGCGGCAGAGACAATCTCTGGGGAACTGACTGCACCCCCACTCCCTGTCCCCCTGCAGCGCCGAGGGGGGAGGAGGGAGAGACATCGGGAGCGAGGGGACTCGAGCCCGGAAAGGAGTGAGGGGTGGGGGAAGGTGTTTTTAAAACCTGGGTTTCATATCTCCTTATCCTAGTGTGTTTTGATTGATAACCGATTAAATTGAATTTTTCCCCCAAGCTGAGTCTGGTTTTTGCCTGTGACCATAACTGGTGAGTGAACCCTCCCTGTGCGTTTCTCGGCCCACCAGGTTTCATTACATTTTCTCCTCACCCCACCAGAGAGGAAGGAGNTCTCAGGCTGAGGCTGGGGCATTTAGAGACAACAGATGCGCCTCTGCGACAACGGATTTAAGGAGGGGACAAAGGAGCAGTCGTTGAGACCTTCGAGGGAGGAGCAGGAGGTGAGGAAAACAGCCATGCAGATACCTTTAGTAGTGAGGAAGGAGGGGGAGGAGGCGGCCAAGCAGAGATTCCCCTGCGGCCGAGGTGAGAGGGCAGGCTGTGCCCCTGCAGCCCACAGAGGGTTGTGGTGGGGCAGTCCATGGAGGACCATGGTGGAGCAGAGAGGGACCTGCAGCCCGTGGAGGACTCCACGCCAGGGGAGATGCCTGCTCCCGAAGCAGACTGTCACTCTGTGGGCAGCCCCTGCTGGGTCGGTGCGTTCCTGAGGGGCTGCACCACGCGGGAAGGACTCAAGTCAAAGGGCTTCATGAGGGACTGTCTGCTGTGGGAGAGACCCCGCGCTGGAGCAGGGGAAGCGTGTGAGGAGCCCTCCCCGCCTGAGGAGGAAGGAGCGGCAGAGACAATCTCTGGGGAACTGACTGCACCCCCACTCCCTGTCCCCCTGCAGCGCCGAGGGGGGAGGAGGGAGAGACATCGGGAGCGAGGGGACTCGAGCCCGGAAAGGAGTGAGGGGTGGGGGAAGGTGTTTTTAAAACCTGGGTTTCATATCTCCTTATCCTAGTGTGTTTTGATTGATAACCGATTAAATTGAATTTTTCCCCCAAGCTGAGTCTGGTTTTTGCCTGTGACCATAACTGGTGAGTGAACCCTCCCTGTGCGTTTCTCGGCCCACCAGGTTTCATTACATTTTCTCCTCACCCCACCAGAGAGGAAGGAGTGAGTGAGCAACCGCATGGTTCTTTGTTGCCGGCTGGACTCAAACTGTGACAGCAGGTCATGAGTATTTGCACACAGGAAGACAGGAAAGTTTTCTCTCAGGCTTCTGAACAAATCAGTACCCACAGAAATAATAGTGCAGAAGCTAACCACAACAGGGACAGAGTGCCCCACGCAAGCTCTTTGCAAGCGTGAAGGTACATGTACAGACCCAGGTAGACTCTGCAATATAGACATACTCTCCTTTCTTTTAGAAGAGTTTGTACAGATGATGGAAGCAGTAGTTAGAATGACACAGAGTGGAGAAAAAAACAGCTTTTTAACACTTTTGTATGCATTGTGATGATAATACACTCAGTTACATGCCTTTCCATTACCTGGCACAACAGCTGTTTTTATTTTTCTAAAGCTTATAAAATCTTTCATTTCTCTCTGGATAAAGTTCAATGATAAGCAGCTGTTTTAGCTGCTATTTCTACAGAACCAGTGCTTAGCAAGTATCAGGAAAGGGATGTTTTCCTGTAAGCGTCCAATGCCTTCTGGATTTTTTTCCTCTGCCTTCCTTCTGCTTTCACTTTGATTTTTCATCTGTGATGTGGCTTTAAAGAAGTCAGTGGTGAAGCTGGGAATAGACTGTATCAGCAGAAATAGAATCATCTAGCCATGATTACCCAGCATGACTGGGTAAAAATTATTTACGCCCAGAAAAACAGATGCAAAGTCGTCATTGTTTTGTGCAGGCTTAAGGACACAGCAGGTACCTTCCTTTTATTTTGTAGTTCCCTCCATTTGTCTTTTCTGTCCTGAATCAGTCCTTAGCCTTGTCTCTCATCTAACATGATTTTAACTGAAGGACTGAAGCTGTATGTCATGGTTTAAAGCTGGGCTGGCTATTAAATGAACGACAGGTGCTCTTTGTTAACCCCCTTCCTCCCCAAAAGTGGTGGAAAGAGAAAAGGGAAAGACACTTATGGGTTGGAAAAGTTAAAACAGCTTTAATCTAACCACAGTAATAATGTATTATAATCATAGGAAGAAATAACAATGAAATATTTACAAATATACAAATATGTACAAAACCGATATCGAGCTCCCCCCCACCAATGACGAATACGTCACCCGGACGCTGCGGGGCACACCCCAGAAAAGTCCCTGACTTCACTCAGCAGCAGGCAGGAGTTGGATTCAGGAATGCACAGATCAGGATCAAACGCAGAAGAACTGGACAGAGTCCTCCTTGGACACCGGCCATAGAAGAAGAGCGCGAGACCCTCGTGATCCCTCAGCTTTATACAGAGTATGACGCGTGTGGGATGGAATACTCCCTTTGGTCAGGTTTGGGTCACCTGTCCGACCCGCTCCTCCCCACCGCAGGGTCGCAGGTGTGACCACTTCTCTGCTCTTTCTGTTCCGGCGCACAAGAAAGTCAGCAGAAGCAAGCATCGACCTTGGTCTCCATAGGGATAACTATAAGCAAGGGCCTTTCTGCATACCATTCCTACTGGTGTTCCAGCGCTAACTATAAACACCGAGCCTTATCACTGCTAGAAGCAGCTACTGTCTGGAAAAACATGCAGTTAATTTCAGAGAGTGCAACTTCTCAGAAGAGACTTAACTAAAAAGCAAAATTGCTAAAAGAAAATTGGTTCTGTCCTAGCCCAAACCAGGACACTATAATAATGTCATTATACTGGCTTTAAGTTCTCAGATTTTCTTCTTCTTCAGAGGTGTGCCAGTGCACTCATCATAGAAGATGAATACTGGCACACGAACTGAGTAACAGTCTTTAGGACTTGAACATACAACACATCATCAGTACTGGGCTATTTCCAACACTGGTGTGACTACCACAATGACCATGAGCCTGTCAAAGACAAATCACTTCCTGCCTTCACTCAAATCCTTTTTGACATAATTTTTTTTATATTATTTTGATATTAATCATGATTTTGATTTGGAACCCTGTTCTGTAATCAGATTCACCTAGGTATATACAGATAAAATCTCCATTTATTGAAAATAAACCAGATCTTACATTCATATGAATACAATTCCAGCAACTATTGTATGGGTGGAATTCCCTTAATGACACTGAATCCATCAGGAGGTGCATATTAATTGTGCCACTTAGAAGCCAGCGAAATCTTAGACTTAAAACTTTGGTAATTGTAACCATAGTTTCAATGCCTCCTTCTTCTCTGTCTGGCAGCGAGCAGAGGTCAAGGAGAATCTTCTGTGTGCAGTAAACATCAGCTTCCCACATGATGAAAGAAATGGTCAATATCATCTTCCTTGTCAGATGATCCCCACTCAACTCGAACATTATCTTTGGAGCATCTTTCCAGTTCATACTGCATTTTTCCTTTCAGTGAATAATAACTGAGAACACAAAATGAGGAAAAAATGCACTGAAAATTGCCTAAGTAGGATCCTTCTTTGACATCAATCACTGTTTACCAGGGGAACATATTGTTGTTACATGGATCTAATCCATTATGAATTGAAGTTGTTACTTTGAACACTTGATCTGCAAAATGAATGCAGTAGACAGAGCTAGCAGATGCTAGCTAAGAAATCGGTGCTCTACTTTCAAGTACACAGGTGACTGTAGATGACCCTCAAGATAAATCTGAGTAAGACAGGGCTGCTCAAGAGAAAAATTTCTTAGAAGCAGACATTTTACTTGGAGTAAGGCTAATTCTGTGACTGAACCCTCTGGAACAGCACACTGGAACCTCTTCTCCCTGTCGGTTCTGCTATTTGCAATCTTTATGTTTTAACATTCTGATACCTTGGTTTGGCACCTCTTTCCATGCAAAATAAACCCTGCTTCGAGTTAGCAGGAATGAAGTCTAAGGTGAAAGTGCATTATATATTTTTGGATACAGCATCAAATACCTAGGCACACAATCTCCAAAATGTCAATGTAGCAACGGTGTGAAGGACCATAATGTTGTTGCAGTATATAGGGGTCAGTAAGGTGATTGGCTCGCTGCTATAGGAGATCTCAGTAAGGCAACTAAAATGCTACAAAATAAACATGGAATTCATGTCTCAGGATGTTACTAAGAGCAGGAAATTTTTGGTAAGCAGCTTTATTTTTAGTTGTGTTTCTAAAGATTCTTTCTTGATGTATATTCTTTGTTCTCTGCTATTTAATACAATTATCGGTTTCCTGGAAGGCAGTGACCTGGATCTAATGGTATTCTGGAGACATGAGCGTTTCATTTCAAATTTCAGTTCATTTCAACAAGGCCAAATGTAAAGTTAGACAGGGTAACAGCAAAAATCCTCCATGCTACTATAGTCTGTTCTGCCAGATAGTGACTCTAAAAGATTAAAGTTACAGCGACTAATAGGCTGCATGTGAGCTTTTAATATGATGCTTTGTCCAATAGAATAGCACAACCCTTTAGATGTAAAAGTAGGTGAATACCAAATAAGAGCACACCTACCTAACACAAGTTTGATTGCTGTCATGTCTAGTCTTATATCCTCAGATAAAGAAAAATGTTGAAAAGGTGTTACCAAAGGAGCAGAGAACGACTGGAGGATGAAAAATATGTACAGACCAAAAGTCTCCAAGCACTAAGTGTATTTATCTCAAAGAGAAGCAAAGAGGTAAGTTGATCACAACCTGTACGTGAATACACAGAGACAGAACACCTCAGTCTAGCGGATGTAGGTTAACACGCTTCAATGGCTAGAAGCTGAAACCAGACAGTTTCAACCTAGAAAGTGGGTAATATCTGACAGCAATTAATGATTAGGTTTCTAAGAATTGTGGAAGGCTTTTATTCAATATGGGATTTTTTTTTTTTCAAAAGGTGTGCTCTAGTTCAAATGTAGCTGTCTAGGTTTCAACAGGAATGAATACTGCCAAGTCCTACAGCTTTGTTAGGAAAAAGGTTAGATTAGATAATCACAGTAGGTTTTGGAAGCCTTTAAACATATTAAACCTAGCATGACGAGTTTGAGATTGTTTATGACAGGATAGCATAGAGAGCATGGAAAAGGATGAACAATGAAGAAACTTTTCTTTAGGAAATAGAAATGACTTGAGTGAACTACAGAAATAGTTTGTGTCAGAATTAATATTTAGAAAAGATATAGGGCAGATAACCCCCATCATTGAGGGCATATCTCTGTGAAATATTCCTGAAAGGGGATTATTCTTATTAAAATAGTTATCTAATGGACTCCCACAATGAGGTTCAACATCATAACTTGCAGCTGGTGTGTTATCATGCTCTGCTCACTGAAAAATGCTGGTATGCACAGTAATGGCAATAGGTAACCAAGCATGACACAGGAGTCGCCCTCACCCATCTTAGTAAAGGAATCTGCACAGATGGCTCTAACCCTCCAGTGTTCTCTGCCTCCTAATATATGTCAGCCTTTCAGTGTAATAAGAGACATTAATCTTTTGAAGACATCTATGCAATTTCTGACATTTAGAATACAAAAACTGAATCTTGGAATACAGAGTCAGGACTGTAGCACTTGCAATCTGTTCCTCTCAAAGTCAATCTTTACAGAACTCAAATAAGGCCAACTGTATTGCCCTCATGTCACTACTCTGCATTACCCTCATCTGAATTCCAAGCCAGGGCAACAGAAAGTGATATCAAACTAAATAGTATCAAAAGCATAAATCCATGCAAAGCCATCAATTAAGAAATATGAGGAACATTAGTGGGAAATTCCTACAGATCCTAACAGTTCTGTCCACACGGGTTTAAATACAAGCACCTTAATACCTTCCATTCTGACTGGTCAAGAGAAGCCTAATAATAGAGAATTTTTTACCAAAAAGCCTTGCTATGAAGAAGAGAAACCTCTTCCCTTTCTCCTCAGCTCCTCTTTCTGCCTCCCTCAAAACATTGACAATTTTCATGTATGTTTTGAAACGAGTCAAAACAAGCTGTTTCCCTCTAGAAAGTGGAAATTAAGCATTTTATTTCTGGAATGACTTGAATTGTTCTTATTTTTTATGAAATAAATGTTAAAAAAAATGTACAGTGTCTTACGGGAGCTGCAATCTCTGTGTCCGTTCACTCCTATCGTGCAGACTCTATCAAAGGCTGTAAGAAACTAAAGAAAGAATCAACTAGAGAAAAAAAAGAATTGACCAGCACCCCCTGTATTTAATAGCAGGTGACTTTGAACACATTTAAGACAGTCTCCTGGTTGAGAGTTTCTGTAGACATAACATTCTTACATTTTTTGCCTTTCCCAGAAAGTAGATTAAAAAGCTGACAGTTTCGCTTAACTTTTAGGTCTACAGTTACTTTTAGGTGGCCCCTCCAACAGTTAGTGATAAGAACCTTGTTCACAAGTTGTAAATAATGGAAACAAGAGCTCTTTCCTATTTGATACCTTATCTGTATCAGGATTAGAAGCATTTTTCATTACTATTAGCAGCTACTGTTTACAGAGAAACTTGCCTGCATTCAGCACAAGTTAAACAAGCTCTAATTTTTATGTCTGTTTAATCTGTGGTCATTCTACTTCAAAGGCACTTTGCTAAACTAGAGGCAAGGCTATAAACAGTTTCTTGCATGGCCATGTTCTCTAGATAGATATCTAGCCTTAAGTTAAGCACCACAGGCATGTAATTTAAACTTGTAATAGAGATCGGAACAACTGCCTAAGTTTCAGTCTTCTTCTTTTCCTTTTTGCATACTCATCATCTTCCTGAATGAAAGTGCCAAGCTCAAGTATGGAGGAAAGAAAGAAAATACAGGAAGAAAAATCTGAAACTGAAATTTAGGAGATTTAGGAGATGCTTAGGCTTCACTTGGGCAAAACAGAAAACACCTGCCAAACTCTTTGCATCTGCACTAACACACATATATGGACTCCATAATACCATGAATATTTTCCTTAGTAACTGTGGCCACTTACATGTGTTTAACTCCCCAACTTCATTCTTGGAAACCCATTCCCACCAGCGTATTAACTGTACAATCTGTAAACACTTTTGTTAAGTGACTTTAACAAACCTGTGTTTGTTAAAGTTCCTGTGTTCCTGCAAGAGTATTTTTAACCTATGTCACTTACTGCATTCTGTTCACAGTGCAATCCCAGGAACATTTTTGGCACAGCTGAGGAAAGAGGGTGTGGAAAAGAAAAAGAAGACAAGAGGTAAAGGAGATCAGGATCTGTTTAAGGTGCCATTGCCACTGGGGAGAAAAACTATAAAATAAATTCTAAAAAAAGGTACCTGGAACCACCATCTCATCATGAAACACCTTTCCCAATTGAATGTTCTTACAAATACTTTTTCTCTCCTTTCTCTTCTGAGACAAGCAGGAAAAGTAGGATTCACCTACCTTCTACCAGGTCAAACATCTCAGAGACTCAGAGAGGAAGGATTTCCATACTAGCATACTAATTGCATACAATTTGCAGAGATAATATTTTACACTAACTCTACTATATACCCTAGATTTGAATAGCATTACTAAAAAACTGTACA
>VZSC01001169.1:306234-335279 GCA_013398225.1 Steatornis caripensis
CAGGACAAGGGGCAATGGGCACAAACTGGAATACAGGAAGTTCCACCTGAACATGAGGAGGAACTTCTTTACTGTGAGGGTAACAGAGCACTGGAACAGGCTGCCCAGAGAGGTTGTGGAGTCTCCTTCTCTGGAGATATTCAAAACCTTCCTGGATGTGTCCCTGTTCAACCTGCTCTTGGGGCACCTGCTTTAGCAGGGGGGTTGGACTAGATGATCTCCAGAGGTCCCTTCCAACCCCTACCATTCTGTGATTCTGTGATTTAAATATATTGCTGAATGAGCAATATCAAGTTCAAAGTAAAGAGATTTTAATAGGAAAGGTAGCATAAGCCATTACTTTTCAAAACAGATTTTGATGTCTGGAGCTGCTACAGATATGCTTGCTTTACTACAGCTCAATCTTTTGCTTTTTGTGGCCATGACTCTTCAAGAAAAAGAAATAGTGCTCCAAATTCTTCTTTGCAGTACCCAACAAAATGTGTGTGCTTGCTTACAGTTCGTAAGTGTAAACTCTGCTTGCCAATTAAGGACAAGATGTTACACTAAAGCTTGTCACGAATCTAAAAAGTTTCCATGATAAGTATCTCATGTTATCTATCAAGTATCTCCTATTATTTACTCAGCATTTTGGAAATATATAGAAACTTAGTCTATTTTTAGCCTTTCTTATGGTGTTCTTTCAATGTAATTTGGGTTTTTATGTGTGTATTTGTCTTAGGTGTGTGTGTGCAAAAGAAATTTCCCATTGCTTCGAAATGCATGAACTATTAAGAGCTGACATGATGAATCCTGAACCAACATTCAGTCTTATATCTGTTGTCTTGTCTTCCATTGTTTACATATGCATTAGTGCGTCATAGTTAGTAGCATCTTTTTCTTTCCTTTTCTATCTGAAAATTGAGCATGTTTCTCTTCAAAGATGCATGCTCCAGAATTTGCGTTTCAATTTAAAATCCAAGCAAGTACTTCACAATTCTCCATCTTCCAAGTGCCTTTAAAACATCCATTGTCAAATGTAAGCTCAAAAACTTATATTCACTCCTTCACCATGTTTTCAAAAATGTTATCTGATCATCTCTCCTCTAGATCTAGTGACAGAGAAGCTAGTAACTATTTAAGAGGATCACCCCTTTTTCCAAGAAAAAGCAGCATACAGAAATTTGTTAAGCTAGTATTGCAAATGTAGGTGTGACTATGCATTATATATCCTTTATCATCTGATAAAAAATGAATTCTAGCTACATATTTGGAAATTAATTTTCTTTGAAAAGCACTTTTTTTTTTTGCCACTGCACATAACTGTTTACTTGAAAGATAATCTTTGACAGGGAACAGATTTTTCTAGACTGGCATTTTCAGAATGTAGTCAGATTGATTCATTGGCCACAAAGAGAAGTTGTAGAAAAAATATTGTAAGAATAATTTGAAGAAAACTCATTTTCCTTGCAATTGTGCCCTGAAAATTTCAAGTGCTGATCTTACACAAGCTCAAGGAAAAAGGTGTGATACTACTCTGAAAGACATAGAATGTGGTTTTCATTTTATTATTTATTTTTTAAGTCCTCCTTTAAAAGGTCAGATACAACAGATATAAGACTGAATATTCATTCAGGACTCTTTGCGTCAACTCTTAATAGTTCATGCATCTCAAAGCAATGAGAAATTTCTTTTGCACACACACATATAAGGCAAATACACACAGAAAAATTCAAATTATGAAAGAAGACCATAAGACTATTGAGGAAAGCTTTCAAATGTTAAGAAATGCTCATCTTTAATTTTCCTGTGCATCCTTCACTCAGCCCTCTTTGTGCATATGCTTCATGACAAAATCTAATTATGTGATCACTTTTCCACAGGACCTCTGCTTCGTTCAGTGCACAGAATATTCACATAATGAGCAACTACTCAATATTTTGTTTTCTCCTCATTTTTCAATGTGTGACCTGAGGCCTTATTTACTGCACACTAGTCAAACCCTTCTCTCAAGACAGAATTGTTAATTTCCTCATGAGTTTCTCCGGTGCTCATCACCACAGTACCTAAACAATTAAAAATATTAATTAACCAGTGCTCACAACACTCCTGCAAGATTAGAGAGAACTGAAGAGAAAAGAAATTAAGGTCAAGAAGGTCTACTAATTTGGTGCCTGTAGACAATAGTATCCTTCAGTGCATATTTCTTTCCTCTTGTACAATGACTTGGACCCTTTATTAAAAACATGTATATACTATACAATTAAAGCCTGCAGCACAGTACATTTGCAGAAGGTGAAAGTATTATTAGAAACGTAAGGTGAATTCTGAAATGTCCTGATTATTAAATGATTTGGTTCTTGCTGTCAATAAAATTCCTACCTGAAACTATCTAAAATTTTAATGAAAAAAATCAAGTTCTATCACATGGTATGAAATTGAGAGCAACAAGAGTTTATATTAGGATAAGAAAGCTTTGTGCTACTTGAGCTGAAAGGGTAGCTGACAGCAGCAATAATTCATCAGCTTTTGTATGGACCATAAGCAGGAAGGACCAGGACACTGGGTGAGATTCATAGACACCTGCTTGTACCAGGGGAATGGCATGAAGTGGGAAACCTAAGTTCCACTACAGGTTTTGCAGAGCAACACATTATTTGGAAAACATGATCTTTTTTTATCTGCATCCTTCTTCCCCCACAAGAGTGATCCAAACCTCTTCCTAGCCAATCTTTTCTTCACATCTTTTCTTGTGGAGAGTTCTCTTTTGCAGGAACTTCATGTTCTAAGACATGAAGGATAACATCATATAGCAATGAAAGTGTTTAGTGAAAGCCATTTAAACCAACCATAACTAACGATACGTAATATTAGTTTTTCCAACAGAACCAAAGACGGATTGCCAAAAGTTCTTTCATAACTTTTAATCTCTTGGCTGAGAACTTTGTAACATTTGTCTTTTTGGTAGGTTTTATTTTGTACCAATATGTCTTGTGAAACATTTCCCATCAAAGACAGAAGGTCTCTGAAAAAGATGCATCTGTTAAGATTCAAGCCATCAGTGTGCATTAATATCTGACCTTTCCTCTGCAATTTAACCTATTGCTTGGACTCCGAATTAAAGCTTATTTTCTAAAGGAACTTAAGTTTTCCAAGTCATTCTCTCTTACAAGGGCATAACCACCTACTTATCTGAAAACCTAGCTAATTTCCTTATATCAGGCCTGGATTACAAAGGTAGGTTGGAGCAAAAGCAAAATGAAGCAATAAATCCTTCCCTCTTTCTATGTATCACTCATCAGTGAAGCACAAGCTCCTGCATCATGAGGGATAGTCTCAGCTGAGCACTTGCACTGTCACCACCTTCCCCATTTATACTCAAGAGCAGACGACTTCTTACCTACTGCTACCTCTTGAGGGTTTTAACTGTAGTAATGTAAATCAAGTGCTCAGTTTAAAAAAAGAAAAAAAACTCAGAGCATAGTTAACAGATCCTTTGAAATTGTTGTGTTTAGTGACCTCTAGTGCTAAGGGTCTGAGTTCATTTTCACATTGTTTTCTTCTAGGATAAAACACATATGCAAATACATGCTGTAATCAGACACAGTTGTGTTAAAGGATGCCTATGAACATTGTTTTCCTCTCCTATCCTAGTCTTTAGATATCTATTCTGTTATAAAAGAAAGATATTGCTTGTGCTCGTCTAAACTTGCCATAGTGTTAAGCACATTAGTGATGAATGTAAAGATTACTCTCTCAGACCGCAAGTGTTAAGGCTCAGATCTCAGATCTGCTGTGTTCAAGAATACAGGGAATATGAGATGATTTNCTATTCTTTTATAAAAGAAAGATATTGCTTGTGCTCGTCTAAACTTGCCATAGTGTTAAGCACATTAGTGATGAATGTAAAGATTACTCTCTCAGACCGCAAGTGTTAAGGCTCAGATCTCAGATCTGCTGTGTTCAAGAATACAGGGAATATGAGATGATTTAGAGAAGAATCTGTAGTTCCAGATATTAGTCTGCTTATTAGAGAACAAAATTAACTCTTTAAACCTGCCTTTAACGAAATACACACTACCTGACACTCCATGACTGTGAGCACAAAAGAACCATACAAAAAACTCTGTATGCCAAGTCAAATGCTGGCATGCTCTGAGTAACCAAGAAGGGATTTTCATTTGGCTTCATGCATGATAGATGCAGGAAAAGATAGAGTTTGAAAGCAAATAAATGGTATTTTTGAATAAAGGAATATGCTTATACAGAATCTCAAAATAAATTACCTCCCTTTTCTGTTCATTAATTGTTCTGAACAGATTTGCATACATAGGTGTAACTAATTCTACTCTGAAACAGAAATTAAGAACTATTCTCCAGGGAATCTAAACACTGATATTGGATATGCCATAACTGTAGATTAATGGTAGAAAAACTACGGGGTTTGGCTGATGTAGCTTGCCCATCAAAGACTAATATCTGACGGGTTTGATGGGACTGTAGTTTATATGAAATTAAGTCTTAGATATTTAACACTTGTATGGAGAAACTTGAAGTAGAAGTCTAGACACCTTGCATTTGAGATTAAAAGAAAATGTTCCAAATCAAGGCAATATTAGGAAACACTGAAAATGTAGAAAAGGAAATAGAAAAAAATTGCAAGCTCCACTGGTAGAGTGGAAAACACGGGAAAAAAAGAAACTGTGGAATACAAGGCCAAGTGAAGAGGGACCAAATTTCTTAAATTCCTAACAATGAAAATAAAACACCAAAAAAAAAAGGAAAGAATAGCAAAAATGAGAGTTCAAAGAACAATATGACAACAACAGGCAAAGTTTCAACAGCAGTGATCTGAATGAAGCACTAGGGACGGCTAGGGGAAGGATGAGATAATGTGGAATGAGAGTTGCCAAAGAGATCGCAGCCAGTGAGAAAATTGAAGCAGCTTGGGAAAATTTTAGCTGCCTCAGCAAATACAAAATGATTGAATCTTCAGCACTACTTTGGGTAGAAAGAATTTGCAGATAGCCTAGACATGAAGGATGAACAGCAAAGACAAATGAGTTGGAAATAACACAAGGTATGGCTTCAGCTGTCAGGGAATATGGTGTTACTGTAAATATGCTAGAAAACCGGAAAAACAGGGAAACTTTTAAAGACAAGCAGGGAGTAACAAGCTGAAATATTTGATGGGCTGGAAGAAAATAACTCAAGATCTGGAAAGAGTTTGTTAGCCATTGACACATTCTGTAGTGCAAGAATTGCTAGGACTGATACTAAAAAATCAAACCAAAATGTATAAGATCAACTAAAGTTGTAAAGTGAAGGGTACTGAGAAATCTAAAAAAAATTAAGAATACTCAAGGAGGATGCAGCCCTGGCAGCAGACAACCCTTCCAGGAAACTCAAGGTAGGAGGATATGACAAACTTTGTCAAAAACAGAAAAGAGAAACTTCTTATCTGACACCAAAGCAGTTTTCATAAACTCACTTGAAAGTGTTGTAATTGTTTCATTCAAACACTAAAAAGGCAAACAACGAAAAGAGGTTACTCCCAAGTGTGGGATGTTAATGACAGGAGAATGTACTGGGAAAAGCACTGGAAGAAGGTGGCTAACAGCTCATTGTTGTTATCCATCTATCAACCAGATGGTGCAGAAAAGCAATGGGAAAAAGGAATCGGAAATGACATTTCTGTAACTCCACACTTTGGACATAGTAAAGTAGGCTTGAATCTTTATTTCTCACTTAATTGCAAAGAAATTTACTACAATATATAGCCTTGAAAACATCATGTAGTTTAACTAATGCCATTATAAATACTATGTTTCTCTTGGTTTGCGTTCATTTTCATATTATTTGCATTCCTCATAGGCCTGCTTGTGACATAATTAATATGCCTTTATTTTTATGTACAGCACATAAATAGGGGAAAAAAATCCCACACACCAGGGAAACTTAAAAAGGTCTTCTAAATAAGGAAATGGAGAAGAGCCAATCCAGCTAATCAATAGGCTAAATATTTTTTAAATAAAAACAATGGGCAAGAGCCTCAGACTTAATTAAATGTGTCATAACTCCGGTAGCACAATGGGCACTTAACAATGCTTTAAACAAGCAGCTAAGAGATTCTCAGAGCAGGGAGTCCTCGAACAGCATACAGCTAGGGCAACAAGTTTATATTTCCTACTTTAAACCCCTGGATGTGGAAAATGAAGAGGGAAGAAAGAACCACTCCAGGACTGTGGGGGAGAAGGCTGGCTGTGGTGCTATTCTTGCTTCAGTAGCTTACCTGACAAAGCCATAGCCAACTGAACCAAGACCACTGTAAGTCACAGCCCCACTACCTCACACCTGAGTAATGAGTCAGTAAATGGAAAAAATTGCTCTCCTTTCTGCCATCTACATCGTTTCCCATCACTCCAACATGATTCAGATTGATACCTTTCACAAACACACTGGACGCAAACATATACCCAGTGCAAAGCCATAACTTCGGCAGAAAAGTAGATGTCTCACTCATCTTACAGTCTAAACATGGGAATGAAAGTTTCCTCTGTTACCTTTGTGGGAATAAAACACACTGTGAGATTTAAACTAAAATTACATGATTTTATACAAAAAAAAATTATTAGATCATCTTTTTCAATCATACTATGCTCAAATTTCTGAGTTTTTATTTGTATCTTCAGGAAATGCCACAACAGTTGTCTTAAGGTCGGTTGGACCAATGAGATTTAGTAATTTTTTTCCAACAAAGTGCTAATTCCCAGTCTTAGAAAATAAAAGAAGCAAAACAGTAAGCACAAGCAAAAATATGTCCAGTAAGAACATGAATAAACTCTGCTATCCTATAAATATATGTCCCACAGACATTCATAATTAATTAGCATATTACATTATAAAAGAACTGTAGAACTTTTCCTGTTATGATTGAAATTTGCATGTAAAGCACGGATGCAAATTTATTTACAGAAGTTTTTCCTCTGCTTATTGCAATGGACCCTTAACTTATGAACAAAATGAATATTCAAGTAAATGTAAATCACTTAGAGTGATTTTTTTAAAGACGTCTTTAATCTAGTCATTCACAGAACAATTGCAGAAAACAATTCTGGATTTCTAATATAGTAAAACTTAATCGCTTCTACAGCTGCATTAAAATGAGAGGTCCAAACTCAGAGAATAAGACAAACACTAAGTGACAAGTGCTGTTAGATTCGATCATTTCTATCTACCTCAGCTGAATGGTAAATAATATTTCATCAAAGGCTAAGGAGCCATTGCAGTAATTTGTTGTTCATGCATCTTCTACTACTCGAGGTTTTAAATAGTGTCCTAGTTCTGTATCGAAAAAGAACAAAAGATAAGAATAGAATGTTTTCCGTGTATCTGCTAACAGTCAAAGGGAGTACCTCTGGTGCCAAAAAAGGTTATTTGGCTTCTGATCTGCCTTGAGGACTGATAACAGGATTTTTAGAAGGAAAATGTCATAGTACTTAATCGTGCCCTAATGTTGATGTGTTCACCTCTCCTAAATAATTTCCAAGTCAGTGAGATGCCACAGACATGGAACATGAAGCTGAGAAGGATCTCTGTCCCCTGGGACACATGGCAAATCTGCACAGACTGAGGAAACCTGCACGGCCTCAGAGCTGTCAATGCTCGCTTGCACAAGCAGGGTCAGTCCGACCTTAAGGAAAGCCAGTGCTTCCAATCCGTGATGTGCACATCTTCAGTAGCACACAAGATGCTTTTCAGCTGTACATGAGTGTTGCCCAAAGTATCAGCTGGTGTGCATGTGTTGCCTGCCATCCAGTATCCTGTATCCCCAAAAATTGGGTCAGGAACACCTCATTTTGTATTACAATCACTCACTAGCTGCAAAAAGCATGTGAGCAATTGTCATTTGCTCTGTGCATGTTTGCAGTGTTATTGGGACTGTGTGGACTATTTATAATCTTGAAAAGTATCACTTTAATTCAAGTATGGGGACTAGTTTATAGCAGAGTATCAAAGTATCGGTCTGCTGTTGAGCTGTGTTTCACAACGCCGATCTATAACACGGAAAGAACAGCAGCGGTGAGATCTTTTAACTAGCACAGAGTCAAATCGATACATCTGAAACAGCAGGGCCATGCCATGCTGACTTGCCAGTTCAGGTCATCAGCCTGTATACCCTGAGGAGGACTACATTTTCAAAAGAACATACCTCCTATTCTTGAATGTTCTCCGTAGTTCTGGAGTACCTTAAATACTGTATTCATATTCTCTTCTGTACAGCCTAATCACATCTTTGCAAATGCATCTATAATTCTCAGTACCTCTGTTTCTCCATCTGTCAAGTGTGGATAAAAATACTCTTAAATTACAGAGCTGCTGTGAAGCTTAATTTATTAATGCTTGTACTCTCAGATTCAGAATTGAAAGGAATCATACGGATGAATTATTATTATTATTATTACTGTTCCATTTCAAAAATATTTTGAAACAATAAAAGAACCAGCAAAAGATGGCAGTTTGAAAACATCAGTTGTTAAATTCTTTTGAATATTACTGTGTTGAATCTATCAGACAAATGTATTTTATCATGCAGCAACAGAACATGTAAAATCATTATAACCTATGCTTAGTTCAAAAGAACCAGAGTTTTCTTCAGTCATGAGTAAGTCTTTTTCTTAACTGTATTAAAAACTTCAGACAGTGAAAGCAGGCAAGGTAATCATGATTTCTCTTGAGAACTCTTGATAATAATACCACTATCTATTATACAGTGCACGTGTATGACAGTTTGGGGTCTATCAGAATTTCTGAAACAACTCTTTTTGCATGAGCTTTTATAAGTTGGTTGAACATTGCACCAGAAATGTTAAACTATGGTTCTGTGAGCAGCTAAGTCAAAATAGTCAAATTTAAGAGCCTGAAGCAAATCACAAAAGCTATATTTAGGACTCTAAATCAGGGGCCTTATTTTGCAGATACTTAGCATTGCTAGTTGCCCTACATGCCATAAGCAATCTCATCATGGCAAAAGTGCCACCACCAAATACCTTACACATTTGCATGCTGCTGTTATCCTCCAGAGCCCTGAATCTTGTGCACTCACAGGTGTGCAGAACAGCACTGCTTTCTACCAAATCAGTTTCCATAGCTGACTAGGACTTGCTATTTATATCTTAGTAGCAGGATATTAGCTTTATGAGATCCTACACACAATTACTGTAAGAGACAGACTGTTGTATGCATTATATTACAATTGAATTCTGAATATACACTTTTTTCCAGAGGAAATATATCCAAAAAGGAACGTGTCACAAGATTAGCCTATAGAGGCATGTAAGTGAATATTCACAGTAAACCCATTAACACAAAAGTTTTAGCATGAACACACAGTAATTCACAGGAAAACTTTCAGAAGAGCTCCACTTCTACCAGATTTACACTGCACTCAGTTTATATTGTAAATCTTAACAGCACTATTAACAGACTTGATTGATTAGGAAAATTGAGTGGCAGAGTTTAAGTATGTTCAGGAAGCGTACTATAGATCTGTATAAATTTTCATAATATTTTGTTTTCTCTTTTCTCAGCTGGTAATAGAAATTCTTGCAAGCAGCAGTAGCCACAGCTGTTGCCCTTAAATATCTGGCAGTTTTGCTTACACTAAGATTAAGTTACCTCAGAATCTGCAATATTGCCTTTTTCTTTGTACATTTGAAATAAGAAATGCTCTAAATATTGCAAATAGTTTACTGTTAGTTTACTGAAAATCCTTAGGGCAAAGACATATGTTGTGAATGTAGCTGGAGCATTTTGAGAGATTACCACCCCCAGCTGTTTACTACTACACCACAGCTGGAAATTACACTCCACACACAGTTGGAGCACCCTAATTGTCCATTTGGGCAGTCTTAGTAAGTTCCCATGAAAAGTAGACAGCTTTGCTCCAGTCACCTTCAAAGGAACAGAAGAAATCCTGACAATGGGATAGAATAATGTGAAGATGGTGAAACCGTTAATCATAGAGCGTAAAGGGTAAAAACTATCAACATTTTGTTAGAAACCAACAGGAGCGTGGCCATCCCTCCTTTGCTTGGGAGTTGTATTTTAGCCAAGACCCTCACCCTTTAACTTGCCTGAGCTATGCTGTCAATATGTCTGTGTTTATACCCATAAACTGTGATAGCAGTCCCAAAGCCCCCAAAATCCTAGCCAATGAGAAATCTGGTCTGCAGAACAGTGTAACATGGGCAGTAGAAAGGAAACATGGGAAGGCACCATACCCACAGCCTTCAGGCAGCAGCACCCCTTCAGAGTCTGGCTCTCACAGCCTTACTGTACCCTGTGTGTTTCTACCACATGGAATGGGATTTCCCCTCCAGCTCCAACCACCTCACAGAAACTTGTCAACTGCTTTTCAAACGCTTACTGCTTGGGAGAGTTCACAGCCCTCAGCCAGGCACTCTGGCTGAGAAAAATATAAAGCAGAGGGAGAATTAGCCCTGTGGAGAGAGGAACTCGACAGAACTTTTACACTGGAAAGAGGGTTGCTTATGCCAGCTTACAGGAAACTTTGAAGAGCTGGGGAAAGAGAACAAGTTCTAAAATAAATCTGGTGGAATAAAATCTTTTCTCCCATTTACCTTCCATTGCCAGGAATCCTTCTTGGATCAATTGTCTTAAGACATTGCCCTTCCAAAAATTTAGAAATAGGTACATGCAGGTACTGCCATCCAATGCCTGAAGGTTATAGCATTCATATAGGCTATAAAAGACATACATTGAAATACGACCATAGAATCATAGAATGGTTTGGATTGGAAGGGACATTTAAAGGTCATCTAGTCCAGCCCTCCTGCAAGCGCAGAGACATCACTGACATGGATAAAAACAAGTATTCATTTCCCTTTTTCTGAGACAAGAAGGTGTCCTGTAAACAAGATCCCTCAATCTCCCTTTCTGAAGCTGTTTTACTGCATTTAAAATAAAGAAATAAATACATGAGCCTGCAGAGTGAGAAGTATTCGAGACTCTTGTGGGTACTACCTTCTCCTGGGAAACCTGCATTTCAGTCAGTGCTTCCATGAATATTTACACAAAAAGCTCCTAGAGGAAGGATTAAAAGAGATTCCACTGAGAATGCCCTGTTTGGGAATAAGCCCCAGAAAGGCACTTACGCACTGCTCATTGCTGTCAAGAGTCTACAGTACATTGGCCTCAGAGAGCAAGCCAACCGAAGAAGTTCCCATGCTGTCTTCTTACCCCTCTCATTCTCTCCCACATTCACACATCCTCAGGTATGCAGGAATGTTACTGTGAGGCCACACTTCTATAAAACAAATCATTACCACAGAAGAACAACAACAACCCCAAAGGTGATGTTTTGACCAGAATTATTTCACTAACCTGACAAAAGCATAGTCCAAATCAGCTGTGAGAACAGGAAGAAAGGCTCAGAGATTTGCAGTACACAGGTGGGAACAAGTAGGATGGTACTTTTTAGCACAGAGAAACGTTGACACGAGGGAGAGAGAGAGAAGTGTGTATGGATCTGCACTATAAAGGGACTGAGCTGCCTCTGGGCAGCTCTGGGTCTAGGTATCTGAAGACTATCAGAGGGAACTTAGACACTTGAGTGAGATTAATTTCATCTGTAACTGCATTAGTGTTAGACACTCCGTGTAGCAGCAAGTTACAGTATGTCTATGTTCCCTATACCGTCTATGGAGAGATGAAGAGCATTTAATTTCATCTACCTTAGCTATCTGTTCAGGATGGAATGAATCATGCTCTGGAAGAGCATTGCTGTCTACATTGGCTATAAAAGGAGACAAAATAAAAATACTTAAACTAGACATTTGATATTTGTATTACTGAAGTTAGATGACTTCCAGTCCTAGGAATTCATGCAACTGCCACAGTAGATGGCAGCTGAGAAAATGTTTCCTTCATGCCAAGCTTGTCTACAGGATGGTCTTTCTTCTTTCAGGTCCCTTTTTCGTTTGTGTACGTGGCCACAATCTTGCTTGTTATCAACTTCTAATGAAGATGATGTTAAAAATCAGTGTTTTGCATTATTGGTACGCTGCTGGAGATATTGACTATACCTCCTTTCTGAGAGGTAACAGCTACTGTAAAACCTAACAATATTGTGTGTATATAGTTACAGTTGATTTTCCCCATGTGAATCACATTGCACCTATTACCCATATTGAACTTCAGCTAACCTTTCACTGTTCAGTCACTTAATACAAGGGGATCCCTCTGCAGCTGTCTCGCATTGCCTTTGATTTTTATTGCCTTAGATATTGCAGTTGTGTTGGGTCTGTGCGGTGGGGCTTTGGTAGCAGGGGAATGGGTTACACGGGTGGGTGGCCCCTGTCCGAAGCTGCTCAAAGCTCCCCCAGCTTCAAGTCGTCCCTGCCTTGGCCTGAGGCCAGGCCATTTAGAGACAACAGATGTGCCTCTGTGACAATGGTTTTAAGGAGGGCATAGGACAAAGAAATGGCATTTGAGACCTGCACCAGAGGGAGGAGAGACATGTGAGGAAAACACCAATGCAGATACTGGGAGTCAGTGAGGAAGGAGGGGGAGGAGGGGGCTGGAGCAGAGATTCCCCTGCAGCCTGTGGGGAGAGGGCAGGCTGTGCCCCTGCAGCCCATGGAGGATCATGGTGGAGCAGCCCATGAAGGACCAAGGCAAGGCAGAGAGGGACCTGCAGCCTGTAGAGGAACCCACAGCAGGGGAAGCGCCCGCTCCCGAAGCAGACCGTCACTCTGTGGACAGCCCATGCTGGGTTGGTGGTTCCTGAGGAGCTGCATCACACAGGAAAGACTCACGTCGGAGGAGTTCATGAGGGACTGTCTGCCGTGGGAGAGACCCCACTCTGGAGCAGGGGAAGCGTGTGAGGAGCCCTCCCCGCCTGAGGAGGAAGGAGCGGCAGAGACAATCTCTGGGGAACTGACTGCACCCCCATTCCCTGTCCCCCTGCAGCGCTGAGGGGGGAGGATGGAGAGACATCGGGAGCGAGGGGACTCGAGCCCAGGAAGGACAAAGGGGTGGGGGAAGTTTTTTGGTTTCTAAGATCTGTTTTTTCTATCTCCTTATCCTAGTGTGTTTTGACTGATGACCGATTAAATTTAATTTTTCCCCCAAGTTGAATCTGGTTTTGCCCATGACCATAGCTGGTGAGTGAACCCTCCCTGTCCTTGTCTCAACCCACCAGGTTTCCTTACATTTTCTCCTTATCCTGGTGTGGGGGGAGGAGCGAACGAGCGAGCAGCCGCATGGTTCTTTGTTGTCGGCTGGGCCTAAACCACAACAGTAGTATTGCCAGTAAATTTTGTCAACTCACTTCCTTCTCCTTTTCTTCATTGTTTATGGACATGTGAAATAGCAAAGGTGTTGGTAAAGGCTCCTGTGGGTCTCCGCTGATAACCTTTTACCACTGTAGAACAACTCACTTAGTCCTGCCCTCTTGCTTCTGTTTTTCTGGTAGAAATCCACAAAACGACCCTTCCCTCTCGCCATAAGGACAGCTTTGATTCCATACAAGCTTTCAGCACAGGGCCCTTGTTAAACACATTTTGAAAATCCAAGCACAGCCTATATACTTGACTATAGTAACTTGAATCACCCTTAGCTATAGTACATCTGTGAAATTACTCCCATGTTTACAAACTCCGTATTATCCGGGTGCCTAAGAGTGTTGTGGAGAGTGTATTTATGGTTAATTAATCTATAATACAGATTTATTCAGTCACTAATACAACTTGACACTCAGTATTTTCTTTTTTAATAAAAATGTCCCATAATGTTTCTTATATTTTAATAAAGTAGAGATTGTGCAAGTAATCTTGTCTCTTCCAAAGTCAAAATGGGCCTCATAAAAACTGGCATTTGGATGTAGATTATATATTACGTGGAGATAACAGATGAGGTTATCTGTTCTTTTACAATTACAAAGGAAATGTATCGATAAAAACTAAACAACAGAAATTAAACTGATTCTTGCCAATAACACCTGACAATGATGGGTCCCTGTTTGCCCACCTGTTTATATTAATCTTCTAGGCAGCATGAAATTAACAGCCTGTGCTCCACTTATAAAATAATTTTATTGATATACTGTGTTTTAAAGGGTTTAAATTCCTCTTCTGCTTCTATTTTTTAAAGCGCTCTTCCAAAGGGTTCATATTTTAGCAAAAATTCTCTCATTTTACAGTATGACCTTAAGCAAACCATTCCGCACGTGTGCCTACTGTGCCATCTTCAGGATATTTTTGGAATAAAGTTATACTAGATTTTGCAGTCTTTCTAAACTAAAGAAGACTTTTTCTTTTTTTGAACGACTGAAGTCAAGACTAAGAAGTTTAATTAGGGAAGTTTAGAAAAAGAAAACCAAAAACCAACTTGGTCTTACCACAACATAAAACAGTTTCTTTTTCTTCATCTTGACAAAAATGGCCTCAGGCTGCTACTTTTTTAGTTGAGCTTTCATGCTGTTCCCTAACATAATGAGGTGATTTGACGGTTGTATTTCTCTGTTTCAGCAGAATTTATTGTTGAAAATTGACGACTGTTTTCTGACCTGGAGTAGATGAAGTACTGCATGGGACTTACACTGCAACTCTTGCTTTTTTTTTTATTATCCTCTGATTTTGCAGCACTCATCATGGAGGAAAACAATGTTGCACCACACTCTTTTGGTGAATGTCTTCAATTTTATCATGACCCTCTGATTCTTCAGTGGATTACTGTCTGGAACTGAGCTGAAGCTTTCTATCTGCTGGTTTTGTTTTCTGTTCACTGTTTATTGCTAGTATCACCAAGTCTTGGCTGAACCAAAGATGATTTCCGCAAAATGTATTTCTAAAGGCACCTTGACTACAACAGGGAATTTTTCCTTCTCACAAAGGAGTAAGGAGTATGAACAGCCTGTACCTTAAGATTCAGCACAGCTCTGAGGACCTGCAAGCCCTGACAACAAAGGACTGTCTATCCTTCTGGTGCAAACTGATGTAAATTAACAGCCTCTGTATGAATGGGAGCTATGAATATAGCAGGATCTACTGATCATGAGTCTAACCTCCACAGAAAGGAAATGAAGAGAATACCCATTATTTTTACATTAACAAATTGATATTGTTAATGAACTATCACAAACCATCTGCATTTAAACGAACTGATATTGTACTTGCCTGGCTCTCCCACATGCCAACACGGATCAAATTTGTCCTTTCTTGCAAGAGGAAATCTATTCCTCATGAGGAGGCTACAGCCTGTATAACTTGCAGCCTCGATACCTGCATACAGAGAAAAAAATGTTAATTTCCTAATAAATGCTGAAAAAGCAAGAAGCTCAGAAGGAACCACCAGGTTGTTAGTGGAGCTATACCATGACAACAAAACTATGGCATGACACAAATTTCACCTTATGCAGTTCAAGGAAACAAATAGAAAATAAATTCAGTCCATGTTGGAAAAGTCTATTAAGTATTTCTCACGCAACAAATTAATGATTACACCTGGAACTTCTGTGTAACGTCTCGTAACATACAGCAAAGTATGAGCTTTTCTTCTGAGGTGATCCTAAACAAGTTCTATGATCAAACTAAACCATACCACTCTTTTCTACCTGTGAGGTAAACCACGTCTTCACACTTTCTCTGAAGAAAACCCATCATGCCTTCTGAGAAAAAAAGCTTTGTCTTAGACATGAAACCAGTTCAACTGAAAATTGAGGTGCTCAGAAGCATGAATAGTCAGGCACCATAGACCAAATTTGTTCCTTGGATGAACTATGGCCATATTGCCAAACCACATCTTTGTTTCAAAATATGGAAGGTAAAGCAGTCAAGCTACATTGACCTTCCTAGCTGTTTCAGTCAAATGAACAAAAAAGAGTAGGGAAAGAAATGGTATTGTTCATTCCCAAATAGAAGACATCAGAGGTCTTTCAGCCTTCCTTTCTATTCTTCCCCCCGCTACTAAATCTGCTTTCAGCAGATTATTATCTTCACAGTGCAGAGAAGAGTACTCTAGATCAGTTACATAAAAATAAGCCAGACTGTCCATCTTACATGTACTCACGCTTTTCCTTCCTCTCAAATATTTCCATAATTTACTGTATCCATTGTGGATTTGCTTGAGAAGTGGCTTGTCTGCAAAGACCTGAGTGATTGCTTGTCTGAACTCACATGTGACTCTATTGGCTACTGATTACATTGTGTGGAATGCACTAGGAACAGCGTATCATCCAGCAGAGTCAAGATTTATCATCCTTTTCACACTAAACAAGTGATAGTACTTTAAAGTTCACAAGAAGGAAAAACTTATCCCAAACATGTAGGTCCTCTGAATTGGATTTTACTAATACATCTGGTGTTATATATCAAGCAGTCCAGAAATAGATACACAGAGGTAGGGTTTCAGTGTCTTGAGAGATTCCGGGAAACTAGTTTGATGAAATGGAGAATGTTTCAAATCATCTTCTTATCTCATCCAGAAAATATAGGGGATTATCTCCCACTCTGCTCAACCAGATTTCCTGGTTTTCGTAATGAAATGTAATGGACTTGATCCAGTCACACCAACATAAATCTGGAATAAGTCCACTCTAAATACTTAAGTTATGAAAGTATAAAGCTAAAGTAAAAACAGTATTAGAACCCAACAGTTGTAAGTGACTCTTAAATTTAAGTTTTTCTGTAAAGAGTGAATACAGTAATACTTGAAGAGATATTTTTGTAAACAACTACATGGGGGGGTTTCAATAGGGACATTTATCTTCTACATTTTATGTGTGAACAACACAAGTATTCTTATTATCACTCACAAATTCTACATATCTCAAAAGCAAGACCACCTTTCGTTGAAAGCAATTGACACTTCATTGTTCTTTGCAGTCATCTTCCTTCCAGAAAATATAGTATTTGCTTTAACTGTTTAACTTAAACTAACTTCAATGACTCTCACTATTCACTGAAAGTATTAAATTATCTGATAGTACAATAGGCATGATATTTATTACAAATCCCAGCTGTTAAAAAAAAGCTTTGTAAAAACAGTTGTCTACCTTCTACGTATTCAAACAGTTTAGATTTCTGACTGTAAGATTTGATTATCTGCATTTATAACGGACATCTTCATCTGCATGATGGATGCAATCAGGAACAGCTAAAACACCTCATCAACCCTTACCTTAAAACAAGGAGTCTTCACTTTATTACCTACATTCATAATGTTCATGAACTCCATAGATGAGAGTGTAAAAATAGATGACTGTATAACATATGCACAATGGTTCAGGCTGAGAGCAAAGATGGGAAAGCATTTCTCATGCCAGAAAAGTGCATGAGTGTGTGTAAGAGCATGTGTACATAGACTGAGATTCTATTAATCAAAATATCCACACATTAGTCACTGTCATCATCCACCAACCACTGTTTTTTGGTTTACTATACTGATTTGTTTTTCTTAACTCTGAGAACATTGACATCTTACAGACATTGATGCCAGCAGAAATTGCACAGAACTTTGTTTCATGTAGATTACATCCAGGTCTCTGACAGACACTAAAAAACACAGGAAAAATATTACTCTATTAAACTAACCGCTATTGCTTAAATTAATAAAATTTTGCAACTCTCACTTCCCTCTCTGTTGTCACACTTCCTTCTTGCATACATACACACATACTGTTCATAAGTACATTACTTTCTGAACAGTAAGAGAAAATAAAATCTTGGAGGAATTTACACCCTAGAAAGCAAGAAAATAAAGTAGGAAGCTGTATAGTAGATGACTATAGTACCGCTTTTAGTAATTTCTTTCAAATTTAAAGGCTTACCGATCAGAAAGCAGGCTAGGAAAACCTCATTTTTAAATGAGTGACTCTGAAGTTAGAAACTTAAATACTAAACAGTGAACATGAAAAAATGGTATTTTGGGATAAGAGACTAAATTCTTACTTCCTTTTTTGGAGATCAAAACTATCTTACTGAATATATCATTACATTGCAATCTCACACTTGGAGTTGTTAGTCAATGTCAGGAAACATTAATCTAATGTTGAGTTGGTTTTTTTTGCATCAGGCTTTTATAGTTTTCAAATGAATGGCATCAAATGAATAGTTATAATTCTTTCAAATAGAAATTTATTTTTATTTTTACCTAAATAAAATGACAATATGGTGCAGAACTATTATTTCCAGATGCTTTGAAAATTCAAGACAATATTAATGGTAACTGTGCTAGCATTGATAGTAGAAATACATCTTATACATGAAATAATGATTAAACATTATGAAAGGCTTTGCAAGAGTAAGTATCTGGCAAAACTGAAAAGTGCATATGAATACTAAGCCTCAGATTATCTAAATATCTCTACAAAGCAGTGAAACCCAGTAGATAATCTACTTATTGCTCAGAGATGAAAATTTGTTTTTCTTCCATTTGGCAGTGTACTTGAGGTTAAAAAATTGCTCACAGTTCTATTTTCCAAATATGCATTTGTCCAAAGTTGGGATCTTCTGATACTGTCCACTTGAGACATATAAAGATAATATTAAAGTCATATCCCCTGTTTTGAAAATCAGGATGCAGAGTGTTTATTGAGAAGGTAGAATGTTGGAAAGCCAAAAATGTCACGGAGTGGTTCTTTGCCAAGGAAATCATAAATTGGAACCAATATTTTGTCAGATGAAAGCAATCCCAGAAAAAATGAAAGAAAGTACTTATCTGGGCTTTGCATTCAGGGCTGAAAATGAAAACCTTCATGAAACAAAAATAAAGAATGAAAACTCTGAGAGAAAGAGAAAAGCAGATTTTCTGATGCCTTTAACCCAGTAAAATAACAAAATCCTGTGCAAAGAGATTGTGAATTGATACTAGCCTACGCCGTAGTGTTTCATCTGCCTTTTGTACTCACTTGGCAACTGCAAAGCAATAGTGCCTTCACGCTCTCAGTTTTGTTCTCATCTGCAACACCAACTCTTTTATCACCGAACTTACTTTGCAAATCAGTTTTCTTAGTTTTAAACCCAAGTTTTGCATATGTCTGCAAGAGTGTGATGTGGCGTAATTTCTTTTATGAACTGTCTGAAAACCTTCCATTAAGCATGATTATACTTTTGCGAGTATTTTAATTTTAAGGGTATGTATGTAGCCACTTTTCCCTAGCTCATACATTTTTTTCCAGAAGAGGCTAGCAATTTTCTGTGAGTTATCATTCTAAGTTCCTTGAATTCTTAAACACAAGGAGTCTGAGAGATGCTAACCTTGGAGACTAGCCCTCAAAACACACAGTACCCCAAATCATATTTACAACCTCAGTACATGACTGCTACTTAGAACAGTTAAATCAGAGCAAATGAAAACTCAGCTGAACAACTGCATAACTTAAAATGTGTCAGCTCTCCTCACTTACACAGCACAGAGAACCCAAGTTAACCAGGTTAGATTTATGTATTTATATGTATTTATTTATGTATTTGTAGATTACATTCTCAATTGTAAGGTTCCTGGTATAGGAACTAGTTTCTGACAGTTGATTTGAATGAATCCAGTTCTCACACAGCATGTTACATATTCCATTTTCCAATTATTCATTTGCTTTAGTGTATCTTTCCAGCAATGTAAAAAAAGAACTAAATCTGAAAAGCTCTCTTAAAAAAAACCTCATCGCATTCAGCGAATGATTTCTTTGAAAGGATTTCTCTGAACATCCTGCCAAAATAATTGCAGCACATTTCAGTCCAGTATTACAAAACAGAATTTCACAAGGACACATTTCCCTATTGAATATAACATTTATGTTTATAGGTCTACTCTGACCTAGCTGATTGCTTACTCTCATGTATTGTCCTCCGTGCTGCACTTCTCACAGGTGAGGTCAAGGTCATAGATCTCGATCAGCTTTCCCATATACGAGAGACTAATGAGTTCTTACCATAATTGTTCTGCACAAAGAAAATCTCTCCAGTTTTACTGGAGACTCAATCCTTGCTCCTTTCTCATGCTTCCATAGATGCAACATGTCCAGAAGAGTCAGAGACAGACAGATGTTGACGCAGTCAGGATTTTTTGCCATTCTACCCCATGAGAACAAGGAGTTATCGCTGTAAGAACAAGGAGTTCTCACTGCCTCACTGACTCAGGCAGTACAAAGAGGGAAGGGCAGCCAGCTAATTTGCAGTGATGTTGTTATTCTACAACCATTCAACCACACTGCATTTTTGTCACTACTAGATTTGCAGCCGTTTATGGTCCAAGGCATTCGTCAGGCATGTGTGAAGAGCTCGCTGCTGTAGGAGCCCACATCCACATTGCAAATGGACTGTCAGTCTGCCACTTCAACCTTTCTCCTGGCACTTGGGAAACCTCTTTCAGCGTACCAGAGTAGCCCTTTGGGGGACTCACTTCAGCAAATTCTGCAGAGAAGTTTACCTTTCCTTAGGTTTTTCACCTATCACAGTTTCCAGCTTTACATGGAATTCATAACTCTCAGGTGAAATCAATCTATCAGTTGCCATAGCTGCATAGTTGGAGATTTGTTAGGCAATTTGTGTATAAAAGACCTTTTCTAGTGTTTTCTAGCCTCCTGACTAACAGGAAAGGGGAACTTGATAAATGGCAACACAGGAAGCTTAAAACTTCTATATGTGGAAGGCTCAAAAAACAGGAGATATTAATAAAAGCCAGAATCCACACCTAAATCCTATGCATCATTAAAGACACACTTAAACTCTGGCTTTATGGGTGACCTATACAAAAGTGTGCACTCATTTTGGAAAGCTCAGCTTCACAGACACACAAATATAAGCACATTGTCTGCACCTGCATGCCTGGACAGTCAGTAATGCAGAACAATTTGGTTTTCTTCATGCCCTCCTGCATATTAAGGGTCTTGTTGGTTTTGCATTTATCCAGAGACATAAAATACTAAAAGAACTTTACCACCCATTCTTAAGCTTGAAGAAAGACATTTTGTTAAATGCATAGTGGCCAAAGAATAAATCCTTCTATCTAGTCCAGATAAAGGTTCTTTCCTTCAAGAGTTCACAGTTTTTTAAAATCAGGTTACTAAGGCATAAGGTTTATACGTGGGTTTCCCAGCTGAGCTGAAATAACTTTTTATCAATTGTAGGGAGTCATTTCCATCCTCTTGATATTTAATGTATGTATAACCTTTTTTTTTCACTATATTCTATAATTTAATAAGTAATAGTATGTTTGTGCTATACTTAAGCATATATTAAATGCTTTATAAATGCAATCAAAAACGTTTTAAAAATGGCAGGGCAGCCAAATGACTGCAATAATTTCATCTGCTGATTGATTTGGTTTCCAACCTGCTTTTACTGCAAGAGAATGAAGTACCATTACATCTGGGAATATGTTTTCTCTAGCAATGTTTTGTTATATCTAATGAAAGACAGTGAATTGGGATATTTTTCTGAACTTCAAAAATGTCACTTTTCCTAACAAAAACACCATAAGAACTCCCAATTAATTTTTCCAAATATAGTCAGTGTATTACAAGGTAGTTCTGTCTGTGTATAAGCAATGATGATAGTAACCAGTGGGGAAGGTCATTAGGAAGCCTTCCTGGGAATACTTATCAGCTAGATATCCAACATTTTGGGGTTTGGAGCCAGGATAACAAGGCTGATAGGATAGTAGATCATGGACTATAGATTATTTACTCAGCATGGGATTGCTAGCTTCAGCAAATAGAAGGAAAGGGAAAAGAGTTTGAGTTCCAGTTAAAATATAGTTTGAAAAGTAGGCCAAAAAGATGAATCTAACAAAAAAGCAAAACATGCTGCTGAGTGTATGGCAAAAGCTTTTAAGAGAGTATAGTTATGAGATCTAAAGTCTTTTGAAAAGCAAAAGGTACCAAACATTGTTCCATATATTTATTTCACCACTTGAACAGCTCACAGGCATTTAATGTGCATTCTTCCACAAAGGCAACAATCTTCACAAACTTTACATTCAGAAGTCAAGATATTTTCTCACTACAAGTTGGAAAGGCAAGGTTTTGAACACAATAGCAGCAAACAATTAAGAGCTCAGGCTTCTATAATTAGGAAATACAGAGATAAAAGAGAAAGAAAACATTGTTTTTCATGAGACTAAGAGAGAAAAGCCTTTGTTTCTAGGTGTCTTTGTCTTTAGGAGCATAAAGGATGCCCAGTCAATTCATTTCTAATATGCATATGATAATTTTGGTAGTACTTTGTGACCTTCTCTTCTTGAATACCTAATACAATGCTAAATGATTTTAATGGAATTCAGAAAATAACTTAAGAAGGTCAGAAATATGAGACAGATTCTAAATTATTAAGATACTAAATGATCAACTTCTTGCTCCAATTTTACAATCTCAAAGATATTTTCAACCTTTTCTTTATAATGTGGCTAATTAAACCCAGCTGATAGTGATCTTTTTTTAAATAGTACATCTGTCATTTCATAAAATGCTTTGGATTTTTTCTTGATTCTGAGCTGTTTATAAAAGCCTTTCAGACAGGAAGAAACTGACTGACTGTGAAGGAAACAGAGAAACTGTCTATACATAGAGGAAAATAGACCATATTTTTGTAAAGCTTCTGTGGTCTACTGATGAAAAGTGCTGCATAAAAGCTAGGTATTATAATTATTACAGAGAGCTGTCAAATGCACAAAGTAAACCAATCAAAAAATAGAGATTTTTTTTAATTAACTTTTTTCAATTATACTAATCTTAGCTGTTACTTATAATTACACTCAGTAACAATTTTTCAGACAGCACTGTTATTTTCAAGTTGATTGTGTTCCTTTAAATAATCCCATCATGTGCCTAAATGAACCACATGGCAGAGAGCTGAAGCAGGTACTTAAAACCCCATGCACACTGCAGATTCTGTGTTTATGAACTTTTCAGTCATGATCTCAGTTCAGGATTTTCTTGATAGAGATATAAAAGATATTCACTAACTAATTGCAGTATTTCTTATTATATGTCCATCTTAGAGTTCACTAGATTCTTCTAATTTTGCACTTCTAAAGGTCAGAAATGTTCCTCTGATACGAGAGAATGCCCACTTTATTCACTAAATGGATGGGGATAAAAAGAACATATATATACAAAAACATGAAGCAGAGGGGATGAGGCAAAGATCAAAATGAAAGTGGGGCTTGCATTCCTGAGACTTCTTATAGAAATCAATATGCCTTCCCAAACTAAATAAATGCAGATTTTATGCCAGAATATCTTTCAGCAATAATTTAAATACCAAACAGTATGTGTCACAATGTGGGAAAAAAGGTCAGACAATATGCTAGAGGGTGACTGAAACAAAAAGAGAAAGCAAACTAAAATGGTAATACAAAGGAGATCAAAGTTATCACACTGCAGTCAGAAATAAGACAGGCAAACCCAAGCTACACGTTTAAAAGCACAGAACTGTCTGCGAACTCCACTGGGGGTGCGAAGTCACACTATCTTTACAGTCTTATACAACATTGCTTTCATCTGTCATCGGAAAGTAAATTAGCAATGTTTTCCCATTCCACCATACTTTCCCATCCTTTTGCATAAATTGTAACGTCCCTTGGAATTCAGGCACATGTCCTCCTATTTTAAATCCTTTCTGCTGCTTGGCTACTGCTCCCATATGGAAATATTCTTTCCTGTTTGGCCTTTGATTTCCTAACACAGAATTCAAGCTGGAAATTATGTGGAAGATGGGGTGACTCCACCTCTTAAGAGCCACGCTGATTGTATATTCTCATTATATTTGATTGCAGTTCTTGATAAACTAATCTGAGAAAAAGGATGGCAGACGATGCCAAGGAAACTCCCATATGCCACAAAACAAAGAGGCAGGAACAATCTCATGAAGCCACAGATTGGAATTTGGATCTTGCATCTGTTCGGAAATTGTCAAAACCCACTCTTGAACAAGCGTGTTCCTCCATGGACGCTTGTATTCAGATAAGAGCCACCCCAAAATTCTTGCAAGGCTAAAGAGTTGCACTGTTGGTAGCTATTATCTGTTGATAATAAGGTAGACAAGCCTTTACTAGTGAGGAAGACAGTTTTAACCTTGTAAGGAAGAAATAAAGGAGATGCTCCTCACATACCTCTTGTTATGGTTTTTATTGTGGGCTGCATTCTCTATCTCATCTCACCCTTTTCCCACCCTCTTCTATTATTAAGAGGTTGTAAAATGGCCTTCTGGATTTCGATCCACATTTAAGTGGAACCACACCATCCACAAGTTCCCTGAGCCATGTTCTGCTAATCCTCTCTTTTAATCTGCTTCAGGAAATGACCACATTCTGCCAGAAGACAGTATAGTGTATTTCTCCAAGTCCATTCCTTTTTTACTCTCATCAGTAGATTCCCAGACTCACAGAGTCCTTCAGAAATCAAGAACTCGAGAGAAGGAGGAGTGCAAATGCGCAAAGTGTCATCATCCTGCTTTCCTGTGGCCAGTGACATGTTTGCATAAAAAGTTCCTTTCCAAACATTTGTATGATGGGCAATGATCTGGCTCTCCCTTATGCACAATTTCTAAGTTTTTCTTCTCACTTACATGTTCAAGTGTGCTGTCAGGGGTTGGGGAAGTCAGCTAAAGACTGGCAGTATTATTAAACTTTGATTCAAGTTATATCAAGGAAAATAGCTTACATGTCAAATGTTCCTAAAAGTTTTGTTCCCTGGTTAGAGAACATGAGAAACTACTTCTGGAACAAAGAATGGAGTCCTGATGCTGCAGTTTCCTGTTAGCAAATTAAATACAACATTCTTTATCAATGGATCAGTTTTTTAGCAATTAGCATTCAATTAAATGCACCTGTAATATCTGTGACACTAGAGCTCATACCGCTGGGGGAAAAAAAAAAAAAAAAACAACTGAGGGAGATGGAGACCTATAACTGCAATGAACTTCTGCAAAAGGTAGTAACAAGGCTAGGAGAGAAAGTGTCATTAAACTGACAACACAATGCAGTCCAGTGAATGGGTAAACGGACTAGATCCTATTCTCAACCCTGGCAATGGAATTATAGGCAGAAATAGTGCAGGTAACCAGGCAGCAGCAGCCATGGCTAAATGCTTGCCTCAGCTTAGCATATGCTCTGCTGCAGCAGGGAGGGTGCCCAGCCATCTCCCTACCCAGCCCAGCCACATTCAGAACAAAACGTGAAAGCATTGCATGAGCACGGCACTGGAGCCAACTAGACATCTGCTACCTGCTACAACTAGGTATCTGCTAAGATCTAGAGAAGGTGCTGCCAGACGTTGAGAAAATATACCAGCAGTTCTGCAGCTAGTCTGGGAAGCATACTACAGACATGACTTTCATTGGAGCAACAGTTGCTATAATACCAAGGAGATAACATTTTCCTATCAGTACAATACTCCTCCATATGACTCACTAAATGTTTTAGGCTGTCCCCCATGTTTTTTTTCTTTGTAATGAGGTAACCGCTCCAGAAACCTCTGCAGTGAATTGCCGAGCAAGTTGCACCACTTCCAGGAGATACTAGTTAGTATGGAAAATCTGTAGAAAATCTGTCATCAGGAGAATGATACAAGCATCCAAGTGGGCACATTGAGATCTACTGAAAATGAGCTCAAAGTTTTAAAGTAAACCTCCACCTACTGTAAGCATCCTTAAAGGTGGAAGAAGTGGCTCCGGAAGAAAAGCTAAGGCAAGCAAGCATTCAAGTTAACTCTGCAGTGCAGACAGACCCACACCTAACGATTCCTAAATAATTAGGAAATTAATTATGTCATTTACCTATGTTGCCAATCTCCACTTACTTCAATAACAGTTAATCAAACTCTGAAGTGCTGACCCTTTCATTCAAAGAAATAATCGTGCTTAACTTCCCTTTGTTGCCTTTTGATGTGAACATTTAGTTACCATTCATTTAATTGTTCCCCTTTGAGAAATGTCAGGGATGTCTTACACAAATTATTGAGTAACAAGCAGGCTGAAGCATGAATTTACTGTGTACTAGCTACTCTTCATACATGCTATGGATGTGGACACTCTTAATCCACTGAAACGGTACATTGCTGCAAGGTACAAGAAAGTGGCTCCTCATTAATCTCCATGTATAGACTAAATGTTTCTAATTACACCATACTACTTTAGGGCAGAGAGAAGCTGAGTGTTTGTCCTCATGTGAATGCTGAAGTCCCACCTGGCAAAATACAAAAACTGTAAGCAAAAGAGTGTGCAAAACATTGCGCAAAACACTGCTTTTACAATTGTATTTAATCAAATGGATGCAGTACAAGGAGTGTTCAGAGCATGACATGAATATTAGGACAACATTTGACTGGAATGGAAAAGCCGTCATCAGGCATTTGGAAAAGGAATAAGCCAACAAGAGGCAAGCACAAGAGAGTACTAAAATTTTAGCTCTAACTTCTGGATAATGTCAACAAAGATCTGCCACTTCTGAACAGAAATTCTGCTGCTGGAAAAAAAAATTTAATATAATCTAAAGAAGCAACGAAGGGAGCTTCTTTTTAGTATTGAATACCACTTGGATGTAATTATGAGCAGTCCACTCTTACATAGTAAAAGCGAGCATAGATCCATTTGCAAAAAAAATGAAAGGCAAAAAGTAAAAATTGCTGAGGATAAGACAGAGTGCCTAGAAGCTGGGAGTCCAGGCAGCATCGCTCATGACACAAACTTTAGCTCTGACACATTTCAAGCCAGGAAATCACTCTAATTTGTGACATTGATTGCAATCAGTGAAGAGGCTACTGTACATAATAGCTGCTCTTCAGCACAGTACATTTTGTGCTGTACTTGGCTGATGCAAGCCAATTTATAGACTGCTAGGTACTAATCCCCAAAAGGGAGGCAGTCTTACTGCATTTGTCCTCTAAAGCAAGCTTTTACTTTTCTTCCTTTGTTTCAACCCCATTTGTAAGACCTATCTGAACATTTCACTGTTCTCTTGGACCCCAGCATAACCCAACATTACTTAGCTGGCAGTCAGTCATAAAATGCAATATGGGGATGATCCAAAGAGCAGTGGATCAATGGAAGAAAGCCTACTGAACCGAGGTTCAGGGGAATGAAGCAAAGAAGGTGGGTAGCACAATGCATAAAGAAGGTCTATTTTAGGTTTCTGAGTCTCCAAAATATCCGTCAGTGTTAACAGGAATAGCAAAAGAAAGGACATGATTTTTGCTTTACTTTCTCTACCCTTTTGCCTGTTACTCAGTGTTTGACAGGCATATAGCTATATATAAAACATAATAGATGAATGTATCTAATATACCAAAATCAAGCTCTTAACATTAATAGTAACAAAGTAGAAATTATAATGGAATGACAATCAGCCTTTCTAACAGGGAGAAAATGAGAAATGGCATAATGCTTTCAGAAAGCCATACACAGCCTTACAGATTCTTTCTTAAAAAATAGCCTTGTACCTCAGATTTGAAAAGGTGTTTCCTAAATGCGTAAGTTTTGAGGTCAGAATAGACTCTTATCACCATCTAGTCACCTCAGCCTGTTTTATTGCACAAATGACAGAATTTAACCAATTCCTACCCCATGACAGAACTTCTCATTGATCTAAGACAAATGCTACATTTAAGAAAAAAAAAAAAGCAGCCCCCAAAACAACAAAAAAGGTGCTATTCCTGATGCATTGCTCTTGGAATAACTTCTTTCAGTTCTACTATTCATAATACCAACAGGTACACTCCACCCACCAGCAGCCAAATTGCTTATGGTGACCTACATTTTAAGTTCACTTTATGTAGCCTGTGACAGCCTGGCATAGCAGCTTCATTCCATTCTGACTGACACTAAGGTTCTGCAGAGTTGTAGTACGTATACTATGAATGCTTTTTATGTGAGAAGAGAGAAAGACCTCAAGATAGTGAAATGAAGTTACTAAATCTGAGCAGAACGCATGAACGACAGCTCTGGGCAGTAACTGATTGTCCAGCTTTGCTAAGTACCAGATCTGGCATTCCCAAGACATTCCTGACTCATTCTAACTTCTTCATGATTCAGCTAGAACCAAAGCACGGTCACTTTCGTGTCTCTTCTCATCCTAGTCCTCACCACCTAGTAACCAGCAGCAGAGTATGCAGCAGGCCGTTCGATCAGATCTAGGTTGGGTGAAATCAGCCACTTGGCTGCAGGTTATGTTCTGCACTGTGGCATTTTGCTAGCTACAACACCTAGCGGGGTGTCTTCAGATCCTCATTCGAAGTTTGAACTATAGATATCAGGATCTGAAAGTATGCATCTCAGAAGACTAACTTAAGAGTCCCCAAGCTTCAAGACTGCAGCCCTCTCCACCTGTTGGCAGGGCTGTAGTCTAGTTTCAGTGGTTCGAGGAGCAAAGGAGATGGAGAGAGACAACCTTTGAACAGCCTACACTCACTGTGATGCACCCCTTTCCCTCCGCTTGTACCACATTCTTGCTTTTTCACTTTATCCCTTCGCTTCCCTCTTCTCTGTAACTATGACCAGCAACCAAAATAATATTGCTTTAATATTACTATAGATTAATAACATATATTTTAATATACATTTATATAAATATATGTATTATTATATATATTAGAGAATCTGTCAAATGTAGCTCCTTCATGGAGACTTTCCTTCCTAAGACTGTCTCTTTTCTGAAGCATATTTTGGTCTCTTGGATGGGGACAAGAGCCGGAGCACCAGGTTGTGCTGCCTTCTGGCCGCAGACGAAAGGTGGCCTTGCTGAGCACCACAGCGAACACTTTTGACCAGATAAGTACTTCTTCTTGTGAGCTTGATCTGTCCTAAAGAACCTGCAAGGTGCTAAAATTGAAACTAGTGGTTCAGTGCTTAAATTATCCCCAAGGACTTCAGCAATGCAAAGCCTGAAGGAGGAAAAAAAAAGACTTCCAGACTTCAAACAGAAATAATGAAAAGAAGAAAAAAAAAGTCTATGAGGTGAAATTATATATACTACAAAGAAACGAGACTCTTTGTCTTCCATTTGCCACAGCTGAAAAACAGTGCAATTCATTACAAGACAGAAAAAAAAAA
>VZSC01001169.1:335382-366598 GCA_013398225.1 Steatornis caripensis
AAAAAAAAAAAAGTGTGTTTACAAAGTCCTCAAGAATGGGGTTACTCCAGCTGTTCAGTTCAATGTGAGGTTTATTTTGAAACAGTCTTTTAGCAGCATTAGGAAGGACAAGTGTTGCTGTCTGAATATACGTATTATAATTACCAAAAGGAAAGCACATCTCTCTTAAGGTGAAGTGTAACAGCCACTTCACAAGGTACACTTCGTTCAGTGTGGCACATTGATGCTCTGTGTCTGCAAATTGACTGATTCAGTAAGTACAAATGTAATACTAATTTTTTTAAATTCAGGAATATCTTTCTCCTTTCTTTTTTTATCTCTGACCTCCCCTTTCAGCCATTCCTAAGTAAAAAGCAGTCTACTAGTTAAAAATACACACTTATTTTAGATACTGTTATCCTTCCATAATTTTCCACCACAGAAAATTTATCCAGATTCACTTGACATATGCAGTAAAATCTGCATTTGTAAAAACAATTACTGCTATACAGTATGCTATCAAAGCACACTAATGTGTTAAAACTTATAAGATACTAATTATGCTCAACTAGTGTTAATCTCAGTATACCCCTTTGGGAAAAAACATGTTATCAACCACGAATAACAATAATCTCAAACCAGAGGATTGGTTATGGAACATTAATGTATTTGGGGTTTTGTGATGGGGTTTTTATGATGTACAACAGAAGACTTCCTACATGTGATTTTTTTTTAGAATACAATAATATCTAAAAATACATATAAATACAGACAAATATAAAATTTATGAGTAAGTCATTCAACTTTTATTGTGGACGGGATTGCTTAAGAAGAACTCCTGTCATTAGCTGTCTACTCAACTAACATGTGTTCATTCTAACCATGTTAGTGTTCCTCAGCAAAAACAGAGTTGGGATTTACAGTGCATTTGGTGTACCTAACATGGCAATTGGGCAGGATTTTTCAGAAATACCTCATGATTCTGGGCGCTTCAATTTTTCAGATATTCAGCGGCGGCAGAGGATGGCTTTTTTTTTATTTAAAAGAAAAGCTAATCAGTCATACGCTATAAATGGAGAGGATGCCCTGCTGTTTGTGAGTTTCATGCCTGTTGAGGGGAGCAGGACTAACTGTATGTTAGGTATTAGGAATGTTTAAAGTGTGTACATGACTTACAGGCAAGCAAAGAAAGTACAGTAGGGTAAGGTAATGCAGCACAGGCATTAAAATCCAACTAAATTAAATCAGTATATTTCACTGTTGATAGGCATCGGTTCTGTTTCCTCTCCTGTAAGCGTAACTCATAGGATTTCAGCTGCTTTTTCAGAGAAATAAGGAACCAGCTGATTTCATGGTGTCTGTGCCTCTGCAGAGTTGTCAGGGAAACACTCATATTTCTGAGGGGAAGGGGGCCAGTTCCTTCCACAGGTGTTCTGCACTTACCAGACCTATGAACTAAGCATTTCTGAGTATTGTTGAGGTTTTTTTCCTCATTTTTCACTGAGCTCCTATTTGCTCTTGAGTACAAGGCACCAGCATCTCATCTATCCGGACCCTGATCAGCAGGATTATGAAGGTTAAGCAGCCCTGCAATCTGAGGGCACCCACAGGTTCATGGTGCAGTGCAGTGCTCTGTGCCCTGCACAGGACTGCAGTGACAAGAGAGGAACACCATATTGTCAAGTCCCTCGTCCACGAGGAACTGTTGTGTCTACCAGTAACATACTGGTTGGGAAACGGTGCAGATGGTGGGTGTTCAAGAAATCACAGATTTTGAACCATAGAGAGGAGCTCTCAGCTCCCTTAGCACCAAGTTCCTTTCCTGTCCTGTGCCATACAGTGGAAAATAAAAAATATTTGTACTGGAAGCCAACCCTGCAGATCAAGGTAACAAGTAGACTTGTTAGCAGCAGACCTCTGACAATACATGGTCTAAGAAGGCTCAGCTGTGTTATCATCCATCTTAGTTTACCTGGGATAAACCCCCCTTACTGCATTCCATATGCCTATCATGCTATATAAAGTAATGCTAACATTAACCAAAATAGTGAAGAAGACAATAGAATGTTGTACTAATGAAGAAAAAAGAAAGGGGGGGGGGGAGAGGGAGGACCCCAAAGCAAAACCGGTAAACTTTCTCCAACTAGCCTGTTTCTTTTACACTGAATTCAGGGAAATTAATTCCTTTACATACGGATAAAATATTTCTACAAACTCTATGAAAGCTGACAGCAGAAACTTTGGAAACATCTCCTACTTACACAGATAAAACAAACCCCTAGACTGCAATAAGAAGTCCAGAGGAGGTATATCTGTGTACAAGAAAGTCTCAGGAGTTAGAACTACAGATGTGTGTATGAAAAGGGAATATTTAGGCAGTAGGTTAGTTCAAAATTTGACAAAAGACAAGTCTTGTGAGGTTAACAAGCAGTTTAGATGAAAGGAAACAAATCAGAAAGCAATTGTAATAATGACAGAGAACCAAATCCTGCTTACTTTACTCAAGTTCAATATGAAGATGAAAGAAACTGTATGAACAAAAAAAGAAAAATCTGATCTAAGATAGTAATCCTACCCTCCTCCCACTGATGGAAGCAAGTTGAGAGCTGACATGAGAAATTCAAGTGAGTGATGTTACAAAGCATTTAATAAAGAAAAAGAGTATATCGGTATGCAAAATCATGGCCTGAAATTCAGTTTTACAAAAGGAAGCTAAATATTAATAGACAAGTAACAATGTAAGATACATGTTAAAGCGTTGTTAAAAGGTAAAATCCCTACAGGTCATGTAGATTTCAAGTAGCTACCCAAATCATGAAGTGAAGAACATTAAGTAGAAGGGAAAACAAACTGGGATAAAATACTGAAAGAGCAATACAATGCACACAAAACGTCAAAGAGGAAATTGGAGAGGAAGTAATCACAGAATCATACAATGGTTTGTGTTGGAAAGGACATTAAAGATCATCTAGTTCCAACCCCGCTGCCATGGGCAGGGACACCTTCCACTACACCAAGTTGCTCAAAGCCCCATCCAGCCCAGCCTTGAACACTTCCAGGGACAGGGCATCCACAATTTCTTTGGGCAACCTGTTCCAGTGTCTCACCACCCTCACAGTAAAGAATTTCTTCCTAATATCCAAACTAAATCTCCCCTCTTTATGTTTAAAACTGTTACCCCTCATCCTATCACTACATGCCCTTGTAAAAAGTCCCTCTCCACCTTTCTTGTAGGCCCCCTTCAGGTACTGGAAGGTGTCCCCAGAGCCTTCTCCAGACTGAACAATCCCAACTCTCTCAGCCTTTCCTCATAGGAGAGGTGCTCCAGCCCTCTGATCATCTTTGTGGCCCTCCTCTGGACTCGTTCCAATAGGTCCATGTCCTCCTTATGTTGGAGGCCCATGGCTGAACAGAGTACTCCAGGTGGGGTCTCACAAGAGTGAAGTAGAGGGGGAGAATCACCTCCCTCGACTTGCTGGTCACGTTTCTTTTGATGCAGCCCAGGATATGGTTGACTTTCTGGGCTTCAAACGCACATTGCTGGCTCATGTTGAGCTCCTCATCAACCAATACTCCTAAGTCTCTCAATTCATTCTCCATCCAGCCTGTAATGCACAGTGATATTTTGAAAAGCAGAGACATGCTCAGGGATGTACAGCAAAGGTGGAGGAGTAGCTAAACAGTAATCATAAACAATATATGTTTGTAAGCAGGATGATAGACATACATAGGTGGATATAAAGAGACTACAACTAATTAGAATAAATCTTGAAGGCACATGGAAGACACAGAGGGAAGTGGATGGGATACAACAGTAGAGGGGAAGGGTATAAGGGGGGAAATTGAGAATGCAAAATAATTAATATATGCCCAACTGCTCTGCAGCTTTTCCCACAACTTTTAGAGAAAACTAGAATGATGAGTAAGCAAGCACAAAGAGGAACTGAGAATAAAAAACAGATTAAAAAAGGATTATAGAATTAACTGAAGTTTGCAAAGAAGCCCCAAGGAAAAAATCAGAAGACAAGAATGGAGGTTAAATTGCACAAGAGGTTAAAAACATGCAATAAAAGATTTTTAGAAATTTAAGAAGGAACCACTAAAGGTAATTGTAACAAACTAGAAGTGTTTACCCAGTCCAGCTTCTCTTTGTCATTAGCAGATGTTGAAATCAATGAGATCAATGGGTTCAACTGAAGCATTTGAGTCATTCTTACTCTCTAATAATAGATGACAGCTGTTTTAAGCTATGGGTTAGACGACTGATGTAATGCCTGAAAGCAACAGCACATGAAGAAATAAAATGCTTTCTTTACAATGTGTTTATTTCGTGTATTTGCCAGCACTTGAGAATTACCCATATCACTGGTTTGCTGAAAGTTTGTGCCCTTTCTTCATCTCTGCAAAACAAAAGTGTAAGACAATAACAGCAGTAGCAAAGCTGGAAGTGAAAAGGTAGCAAAAAAGGCATGTAATACAGAAAAGTGTAAACAATTTATGCCAAGAAAAGTCAGGCATGTTGCAAACACAGGCTACCCTCAAATCTAAACTCTGCAGAAGAACTGAATGACATGGTGTGACTTCGTGTAGCGTAGGAATGTCACACCCGACTATGTCAACAGTCACAAGCCCGAAATATTAGCTCTCCTGAAGAGTCAAAAGTAAAACAGTAAATACCACCANTACTCCTAAGTCTCTCAATTCATTCTCCATCCAGCCTGTAATGCACAGTGATATTTTGAAAAGCAGAGACATGCTCAGGGATGTACAGCAAAGGTGGAGGAGTAGCTAAACAGTAATCATAAACAATATATGTTTGTAAGCAGGATGATAGACATACATAGGTGGATATAAAGAGACTACAACTAATTAGAATAAATCTTGAAGGCACATGGAAGACACAGAGGGAAGTGGATGGGATACAACAGTAGAGGGGAAGGGTATAAGGGGGGAAATTGAGAATGCAAAATAATTAATATATGCCCAACTGCTCTGCAGCTTTTCCCACAACTTTTAGAGAAAACTAGAATGATGAGTAAGCAAGCACAAAGAGGAACTGAGAATAAAAAACAGATTAAAAAAGGATTATAGAATTAACTGAAGTTTGCAAAGAAGCCCCAAGGAAAAAATCAGAAGACAAGAATGGAGGTTAAATTGCACAAGAGGTTAAAAACATGCAATAAAAGATTTTTAGAAATTTAAGAAGGAACCACTAAAGGTAATTGTAACAAACTAGAAGTGTTTACCCAGTCCAGCTTCTCTTTGTCATTAGCAGATGTTGAAATCAATGAGATCAATGGGTTCAACTGAAGCATTTGAGTCATTCTTACTCTCTAATAATAGATGACAGCTGTTTTAAGCTATGGGTTAGACGACTGATGTAATGCCTGAAAGCAACAGCACATGAAGAAATAAAATGCTTTCTTTACAATGTGTTTATTTCGTGTATTTGCCAGCACTTGAGAATTACCCATATCACTGGTTTGCTGAAAGTTTGTGCCCTTTCTTCATCTCTGCAAAACAAAAGTGTAAGACAATAACAGCAGTAGCAAAGCTGGAAGTGAAAAGGTAGCAAAAAAGGCATGTAATACAGAAAAGTGTAAACAATTTATGCCAAGAAAAGTCAGGCATGTTGCAAACACAGGCTACCCTCAAATCTAAACTCTGCAGAAGAACTGAATGACATGGTGTGACTTCGTGTAGCGTAGGAATGTCACACCCGACTATGTCAACAGTCACAAGCCCGAAATATTAGCTCTCCTGAAGAGTCAAAAGTAAAACAGTAAATACCACCAAATGCTGCTAAAATCAGAAAATGACTGAATTATCTCAGGAGGAGCTACACTTGTACTCCATTCCTAACAGACTGTTTGTGCCTACTTATGTTAAGTTTGATAAGATTTGCACACACCATTGAGTCTTTTAAGAAAGAAGACCCCTACTCTGCTTGAAGGATTTTGAGTCCTCTTCCTTCTCTCAGCCTATTAATGACTTACTTTTTTCTTAATGATGGTGGGAAATGTTCAGCTCTTGAGTTTTCAAGAAAAAAAATCTCAGCTTTTTGATAGTGTGGCTGTTTACTCCAAAAGCTATACATTTAATAGGTTCTGCGTTTTGTTCATGTATACGGATAGGACATAGTAAGATATTTCAAACAGTGATTTGGAAGTGAAACTTTTATGTAGAAAGGTTGAGAGGTATAAAGCTTGAGAAAAGACAACATCTATAAAATTTTGACCAGATCTAGGGTGCAGAGGGGGAAAACTTATAAAGTCATAGCATAAAGCTTAATAGAATTTAAAATATTCTGTAACTCACAAAGCAGGGAATCAAATATAAAATGGAGAAAATAGATCCCGCACTAGGCAAGTAATAGAGAATAAGATCATATTTGGAATAATGGGCATCGTTCTGGTCACCTTATTATGGAAGTGCTGAAACCTCATTGGCTGACATCTGATACGAGGTGGTTTTAGATGTCGTCCTGTTTCTTCCATTATTAATTTTGTGCTCAAGGGTAAATGCCAGCAGAGCTCATTTTAGTTTTTACCTCCTGCTGCAACTTCAACTGTCAGAGAGACAGCAGGAGTCAAAAATGAAAGGAGCCACCTTATAGAAATGCTGTGCCACTATGTCATTTTTAAACTGACAGCTTTTTACAGTCCAATTTCTCAGGGAAAGAAAAAAGGGACTTTCATTTTCACCTCCCACTGCTGCTTTGACAGAGAAAGACATTCACCCAGGTTTGAATGCTGGTGGGAGGCAAAAATGTAAAACTGCGGCAGAGTGTTTGTAAGTGGGCTTTGACTACCCCGTAGAAGGATAAGCTGATTTGGGACAAGTTGAACTCTAACCTTTGCTTACCAGGTGGCAAAAGAGAAAAATGTGTCCACCTGCCCTTAATGCAATAGACGGAGACTATTCTGAAGGATATACGCTAATATAGAAGAGCCAGATAAACCCAAGGATTTCAGTTCATCTGAAAACATAAAAATCGCTGTTTTAATAGTCTTTGGCCTTCAAGAAATCGGCAATTGAGAAGATTCTTCAATGAGAACAACTATCGAGGAAGGTAAAAATTACTAAAAGGAGGAATTTAGGAAAAAGACAGCATGTTCCTTATATTAGTAGCGTACAGTACGGAAAATCCCCCCCAATCAAAGGACTCAGAAAAAGAAGCCAAGAAAAAAATGAATGCTGAAGAACTACACATAATAATTTTCCTACAGTTATTAACATAATAGGTACCAAAGCAAAATATTTGTGATGGTGAAAGCAAAGGAATAGGGAATAGTAATATTAAAGTATATCTATGGGAGATCCATCTAGCATCCTAATCTATCTAGTTTCCATGACATGTACAGTATTTAGAAAACTCAGAATCTAATATAATAATATAATGTAGTAATAGACTGTAAAAGTAGAAATAGCGCCCGGTCACAGTGTGCTCCAGTTTTTCATTTTCAAAGTATCTGCTACATATTCTTCTGAGCTCAGAGATAAAACTAATTGCAAGTGACAATGTTATTCAGGCTAAAGAAATTAATCTCCTATCATTTAAAACTGTCTATTGTTAAGCTTGTATTCCTTGTTTTGGGTCTCTGCTTCTGACAATATCCATGACCGTCTCAGGCTTAGAAGGATGCACTTGACTAGAAGAACATGCAAAGTGTTTGGTTCTCAAGGACAAGAACACTGAGTATCTCCAAATGCATTGTTTAGTGAGACTATCTAGAATAGCAACAAAGCTGTGATATCTGGAAAATGTGCATACTTTCCAAGAAAAACAGCATATACATGTATGGGATATACATTTACATATACACATATGCATATGTGTATATATATATTAATTTATAAAATACTGTGCATTAAACACAGGAGCTGTACCCAGGATTTTCTAATGAAAGTTTGAAAACCTGAGCCTTGTAATGAAAACACATTGTCAACTGATACCACCATTATGATATCTCAATTTCTAATTAATGCCATGGACTTGATGTTTGGGGTTTTTCTTTTCCTCTCATGTGCTTAATCCAAACTTTTCTCAGTTTCTATCTGAATTCAGGGTAGCTTGCTATGACTCAATGCCTTCCCCACTTACAATACATTTGGGTTGTTTTTCCACCGCCTTTCAGAGTCAGTTTTGAACATTAGCTTCAGAAGGGGGCATATCTGTGAAGGTATCTGCACACCCAATGATTCAGAGGAGGGCCCAGTGGAATTTCACCTGTTTTCCAGGAAAATCCTATCAAGCACTAAAAGAATCAGATGATTGTGAAAATTTTGTGCTATGTACCCTTTTCGGTTTAGAGTTCTAAAAGCTCTGGTTCTTAACTAGGCTGATAAAGCCAGAGACCAAGTCAAACTGAGTGTATGCTGGCTGTATACTGCAAGTAAAAGGAAGGGGTAGTGGCAGGTGAAAGAAAATGGGAGGAAAAAAAAAAAAGGAAGAAAAAAACTGAAACAATACTGGTTTAGACTTTGCATAGACACCTCCTGATAAGAATTTTAATACAACATGTATGAAGTCCAAATTCCTCTCTTATTTGCACTGATAGCTAGAGGAAATGTTTTGATTGACAAGAAGTCAGTTCATGTTCTGATATACAGCTTTTCATTACTACAGTATTGTATAGGTTCAGCATGAATCCCCGAGAGCAAATCCCTAGTATATCCTAGCACATTGTTCTTTTCACTCCTGACGGCTGAAATCCTAATTGAAATCTTATGTTTATTTATTTATTTTATAAATCTTTCTTTCTCTCACTGAAACCTCAAGTGATTTCATTATGATTTCTATCTTTTAATGACTACTTGACCATCTCTGGGTCTCACCTTGTTCACACTAATGCAAATACTCTGATGAGTTTTATAGGGCTAACTATACTGCAAAGACTCACTTCAGTGTGTTTGCAGGATTGGATTTTTGGTTGGTAAATTATTCAGGTTCAACTATTAAAGATACTGTGTTTTAACTGGCAGATTGGTTGAATGATATAACTTCAAGGAGCTATGTTTATTTCTAATATAAATCCCATGATGAAGTGGCTGAGCAACGAAAGTCATCAGGATATGGCTGGGGTATTGTTAGAGGTGAATCAACAGCTACAGAATTCACTTGACAAAGGAATTGCAGTGAGCCAGCAAGAGAAAAGTTTGCTGTACGGCAGGAAAGCATATGCCAGAGTGGCCAGTGAGAAATAATAATGAGAGCTCTTTATATCAACACCCTCCCCCTAAAAAATCCAAACAAACCAACAATACCAACAACAAAACAGTAATTACACTCCCTATTTCTACCAAAAGGGGAAATCTGCTTTTCCCAACTGATCCACCAATGCATTCTTGGAGTGCTAACTATTTAGAAATGTGTTTGGAAGAACCATGCCTGAAAAGAAGCCTGCATTGCCATTTCTGCAAGTGGAAGAAAGCTCCAGGTGTAAATGATCCTCTTTGTATCATCGAAGGGAGAAAGTTTGGGATTTTTTGCTATGGATTATGCAGTCACACAGAAAATCCTGTCTCCTCAAGGCTAAACAGAAGAGGGGTTGAACCCAAGTTGAACCTCATGATTGCTTTTTAAGCAAAAGGAAAAAAATGTCCTTTTATTATATCATTACACTTCTGATTTGCCCAGAAATAGTTACAAAATTTAAAAAAGCAATGATTTGTAGGGTTTTGGTTTTTTCTGATGGAAAGAGAGAGAATAAAAAAAGAACTCATGAGAAAGCCTCTTCTCATAATGCAGTCTTCTATAACCAAGAGGTTCAAAGGTTTGGATAAAGACTGACATTTTTACCCTTTTGTCATCAGAAATGAAAAATAACTCTCTTATTTTCATTTCATGACCACCCTGCTACTATTATAATTAATACATAATATTATACCGATATTGTAAGGCACAGACCTACTAGTTATTAAGCAAATCTAAGCATCTTACAGCACCAGACTATACTGTTGTATGACTTACTGAGTTAGTGGCATCTTCTTGTACCACTAGTAGTGGTGAATGTTGAAATAATAATAATGAAGGCCTTAAACTAGTACAGAACCCTTTCATTCCAGAAGACCACAGCTACAAGGTTATTCCGTTGTATGTAGACACACATCTAAACAGACACGGACACACATTTAAAGGTAGTTGGATAGAGAAGGTTTTAAACAGAGCACAAAATTCTTACCACAGGAAGAGACAACCATACGGCTACTATGAGGCTGAGGAACTGCATCAGACTTTAATAATCCTATTTTTAATGTAAAAAAAAATTCCCTTCAAAGTACCTGTCAGTTCACCAATCTCTGTTTTGAAAATCTTGCCCAACAGATAGAGAAGAGAGCCCAGACGCAGAGCAATTAATTTCACTTCACTGGTAATACAGTTAATTTCTGATTCTGCCAGAATTATGCACAAAGAAGCAGTAAAACTGGGCTGCAATTCTGCAGCATTTAAAAGAAAACTTCTGCAGTTTATGGAAAAATCACACTATTGCGACATTGATGATGAGCTTGTTCATCTTTTTATGAAAGTCTAGAATGCCCCAAAAATGCTGAATGTCTTCTAAAATCATCTTGATCTTGGAATAGGTACCTTTATTACATCGGAAAGAACCTTGGGAGCACCGATCTGTATTTAAAAGAATGTAAATTACACAGAGCAGCCAACATTTATATGCGCTGCTTTCAGCAGTTCACTTGCTATTAATTAGTATTTTAAAACCTCAATAATAGCATGAAGCATAATATTTTTTGTACCAAGCATAGTATTTAACTTGTGCACTTACTTTCAGTCAGATCTGTAAAGATAAGATGTGAAGTAAATTGAGGCAAAGTTCAGTTGCTATCTCTCACAGCCTAAAAACCACAGAAAAAGAAAGGTAAAATTGTCAGTGTTTTCTGACTTTAACTCAGTTGGGAGGCATCAGTGGTAAGTTTCAACTGCTGAGATGTGTTTGATGAAAATCTTAAAAGCAATTGAGTAGTCTAAACTGTTGACTTTTATGAATTTGTATTGCGAATTACTCTTTGAAGGCTCTTTACCTGGGAGGCTTTGAACTGCCATTGTTGTACTAAGCTTCCTGTATTTGGAGATAACAAAAATTAACTTTTCAAAGATTCAGTGGTCTGGAAACTGGGAAGTTATTTAAAAGGTTTAGCTCCAAGAGTACAACAACACCTCGAACCCTTAATTATTGAAGACAATCTTTAATGCTTATCATCCAAATAAGAACAGGTCTATTCATTATTTTTTTAAAACAGATAATCTGAGCTCTTTCATTTGTCGATTAGTTGGACATTTGTTTTCACTGAATTTTATGCATGATTTGATATTGCCTTTGAAAGGTGGTGCGGCATTGCTGTATTTACTTCATTTTCTTTTCACCCCTGTAGATTTTTTCACACAGTCATTAGGAGCACAAAAGTAGCTTCACAGTGAGTTCATCCCTTTCATTTTGTAAGGCTTATATATCTTTATGGTAAGATATATAATTTTTTTTATTTCTAAACAAAAAGGGCCTGATCCTGCATGGTAGTGAGTGCTTTTATCTCCCTTCAAAGCTAACAGGCAGCAACTTTGTTCAGCATACTGCAGAAGATACCCAGCAGGATGCAAATTTGGGCTCAGAGTGATTTAAAGACAGTATGTGTTTCAAGTCCCATTCAAACCATATTTCTGCACAAGAAATTCATTTTGACATGACTGAAAGACAAATCAAACATTTACTTTCTTTCCTGTGGCACATGAAACCATAGATTTAATAAACTCAGAAGACACATTGCTTACCGTAGCAAGATGGCCACTGCAGCGCTAGCCTGTATGCAATGCAGTATAACATACACCGAGAGGACAGAAGTCCACAAAGCAGAGGGAAATGAGTGAAAATCCTTTCCTCTCTAATTGACAGGACCTAAGGCCAGATGGCCCTGCCCTTTAAACAACTCTTCAAACACACATGCATAGTCTGGGAGGTGAGGAATGGACAGAGTGTAGCACTACTACTGATTTCCAGAGTTGTTGATGAGGGGAAATTAGACCATCGGAGTTTCCCCTTCCTTTCACTATCCCCTATCTCCCCCTCAGCCTGCAAACGTACTGCCTCATGCTTTGCCTCTCAGAAGTGATATGTGCTTGGACTGGCTGACAAAAAACAAAGAAAATGCGTGGCTATTCTAACTACTGGCCCACATTGCAATTATGTCTTAAGAGAAAGGGAAAGAAGCATGAATGATATTTACTATGCAGGCTTAGGAATTTAGCTAGGTTTTATCACGTCTTTAAAATAAAAAGTAAAAATCCAGGTATTGATTCTGACAAGCTGGCCCAGCACCATGATCCGAACACCATGATGTCCGCACACCTTAACTCCCATGGTCTCACTGACCAGGGGTATTTCTGTATTCACCATAGCATGAAACTAAGCAAAGCAGAGTAGCAGGAGAAAAAGCTGGAACAGGCTAAGCTAAAGACAGTCAAAACCCCATTCAAAATCCACACACCAACCAGGCAGAAATATATTCAGGCAACGCCACAAGAGAAAAAGAAATAAGGAGAGGGGTTTTTTAATTTTCCTCCACACAGCTGCAAAATACTGACTGGTGGGGATCAATATCAATTCACTGGATGAAAAGCTGGATTCACCAAACCCTGGAAGATGAAAATGACAATGCTAAGAGTAAAAATATGCTTCAGAAAACTATTGGAAACTATTGTTCTTTTCCATTGAAGACAACTGCCCTTTGTTCATCAAATGTCCGTTTAACTTGCTACAACTTTCATAATCAGGACTCATGAGTAGGTGTAAATGAAAGAAGAATCTCTGTTATTTAAATTGAAATCCTGTTGTAATTCCTTGGTATGTAAATTACAGATTATGTTATACACTGATAGAGATGGTATAAATATATCTGGCAGAGTCTAAGGGGACCTCTTGAATTGTTCTAAGTCACATGCGCTTGAATTTGGCCTTGAATACAGACAGAGGCAAACACAGAAAGGAAGATTTAACTGCTGATCAAGAAACTTTCAATGTGTCTATAGGCAGTGCAGAACCGAACAGGCACAGCAAGGAAGATGATACACCCTCCCTTACATTCAGGGTCAAACAAGAGTGTCAGCAAAGAAAGATATTGCACTTTATGTGGAAAAGAAAGTTTCACCAAACCGCTTAACACCCAACAGGACCGTTAGCAGTAAAATGTCTCCAAATGACAGCAAGACCTAACACCTTGTGAAATCCAACCCTGCTTAGTACCAGTGGAGATGTAAAGCACAAGAACCATGAAGGCGATACAACACAGGAAACTTTCAAGTCTGTAATGGTGATAAGAATATCTTTATCAAAAAAACTTCCACAGAAGTATAAGCTTGTTAGTCTTTGGGGACATAACGTATGGCCTAGCCTTTTAAGACATCCTTGCTTCTTAACTGAGAAACCAAGTGCTTTAGACCTGAAGTTGCAAACTTCAGCAGGTCTGCTAATAACAGTACATTGAACCTGTGTGAAAGTTTAATACTTGGCCGCTCCTCACCTGCTGTAGATGATATACACTCTGCTGGAAGATAACTTTTTTTATATTGTCACAGTCATTAAAACTGCAACTGACAAGAAGAAACTACAGGGTGGGCTAAATAGAAAGGGTATGCATCACCCTGGCTTTGAAAGGAATATTACATATGCATGTCATAGAATATCTATCTTGAAAGTTAACTATTAGAAAATAACAGAAACGTAATATACAGTATCCTAGCCATGAGCAAGGATGACAGAATGATAAAGCACTTAAGGACAAATCTATAAGGTTATTTAGGTGTCAAGCTACCTATATTCATTCATTTCAATGGAAAGTAAGATACTAAACAGGATTTAAGTGAATAGAAGCCAATGTGGATACAGGTATTTTTTCTCTTCTTTTTTTGACTTTTTCTGTTGATCAGATGATGTTTCCCACTAATCACGCTTAGAAGTAGAAACATGTTTCAAAATGTAGGGTCAGTACTAAAGATGCAAGCATATATATAGCATGAGCAGCATATAAAGGTAAAAAGAGGGAAGGACAGGGACAGAAACAAGACAGAACTGTAGCAGCCAATAAACTTGCATAATAATTTTCAAAGCAAAGCTATTTTTATAAGCTGTTTTTGACAAAAAGATCTTGTTTGCACAGCAAATTCTGTAGGCATTTGTGTGAAGTACACAATCAATATAAACAAATTGGTTTGCATCCTATTCCAAAATATAGAAGGAAGAGCACAACTGCATAACTAAAGCTGTCTTTCCTATCCTATCTGTGATATATAAAAAGTGTAGGTATGGTAGGCATACCCTTTTGACAGAGAGTAACATCTGTATTAGAAACACTTCTGGTATCTTGTTAAATTTCTTTGCATAAAAATCTTCTCATGACTCTTAAAAAAACAGAAATGCCAACGCTATTTGAAAAGCTCTCTTGTAAAGTACTGGGAAGCTGCAACCCTGAAATAGTTAAAAAAAAAAGGAAGCCTTAGAATGTTCTATTAAATATATCCTGACACAAACAGAGATGTTGGTGGCAGAAAGAAAAGTTAAGCAACCCACCACAGTCTTGACCTCAAGTCAATGACAAGACTGACACTCCAAATCTGTTCTGGCAAAGTGCATTCCACAGCTGCATGAAGAAGCTATGGGACACAGTGATTTATAATTCTCCCTCTGAACAAATGAAAGCCCAACATTTTTACACTTGAGTAAAATTGGGCCTGGACAATAGGGAACCAAAAGCTCGTTTGGATACATGTGGTGTTTTAAAACACATCACCAGGATCTTCAAATCGATCCAGTACCTAATGGCAGGCAGCACTGAGATCTCAGCACAGAGACATATGATGACTGGCTATTGTGCATGTTTAAAATCTCAGTGGTTGTATTATTGTACAAGTTCTTGTTTTGTGAAAGGAGGGCTGAGTGAGACCTGCAAGCAGGGAATTACTGTAATCCAGACAAGATGTCACAGAAGCATGAATTAACGTTTCAGTATCTCTATGCGACAATGCTCTCAAACTTGTTATATTTCTAGGTTGATAATAGGAGTTTTGTTCCCCCTGAATGGACATGATCCCCAAAGAAAAGCCCTCAATTAAAGTTTACCTCTACATTTTGCACAGATGAAGACCAAGCAGTATTTATGTGCGGTAGAGTGAAGGAACAAATCTTTAGACACAGTGTTAACAGCATTATTAAGCACAGTGGTCTCATCTTTTTCATGTTTAAAGCAATTTTGGGGTAGTCAGAACTACACTTCATAAGAAATGGGGATCAGATGCTCCTATTGAGTCTGTAGCAAAATAATGTAAGTCTTCTTTCCAATAGCTGTGCAAGCTTTTTACTTTTAGTCTTCTCATCTTCCCCTGGATCTTATTATCCCCTTTTGTCTACGATGCTTAATCAGAGACACAGCAGTTCAAACTGCTATATGACCTGAGAGATGACTTCTTTATCACCTCTGCACTTTTATAACATAAGTAAGTGACAGATAAATTATATAAGAAAGCCTAGACTGTGACCTGAGCTAATAATTTTTGTTGGCTAAGTCCTGGCATTGTAAGTCTTGCACAGTGCTTGTTCAGGCGAAACCCACATAGGAGTGAGTAAGAGCTTTATCAGGGTCAAGCCCGAATAAAAGCAGAGTAGAGACCTCAAGATTTGGCCCTTTTTGACCTTCTACTTAAGAGTTTCTTGCAAGCATATTGGGCCACATTTTCAAAAGCATTCAGAAGAGTGAAAGTCCTCTCTATGTTATTTTATAAAACACTCCAGTTCTGTACCTACATTATCGGGGTATTTTCCAACAAGGTTCCAAATAAATCCAATATGCTACATAATAGCACTTCAAGTTTACCAATAAAATAATAAAAAAATTTAGCTTCACAAATTACTTCAGTTAGAAGAGACAGAGTTAATACTGAAATACCTCTAATGCATCTTAGGATTTTATAAGGGCTATGCTTTGCAAATAAACTTGGTGGTGCTTACAGTACTAAAATACGCCATATATTCAGAGCTACAGTCGCGAGTCACCAGTCTTTGCTGAGAAAATAAAAAATGAGCACATACTTTTTATTTCTCTTCATCAGAATATCCCAGGAAAAAGGGCTGAGAGTGCTCTCTCCCAGGACAGGGAGGATGCTGCCGGCAGGTCCAGGGAGGTGATCCTTACCCTCTACTCGACACCAGGAAAGCCATATCTGGAGTAAGGTGTCCAGTCTGGGGCTCCCCAGTGCAAGGTAGACATGGACATACTGGAAAGAGTCCAGTGAAGGGCCACAAAGATGATTAAGAGACTGGAGCGTCTCTCCTAAGAGGAAAGGCTGAGAGAGCTGGGACTGTTCAGCCTGGAGAAGAGGAGACTCTGGGGGGATCTCATCAAGGTATATAAACACTTGAAGAGAGGATGTAAAGAGGACAGAGCCAGGTCCTTTTCAGTGGTGTTCAGAGACAAGACGAGAGACAAGGAGCATAAACTGAAACACGCAAGTTTCCATTTGGACACCAGGAAACACTGTTTCACTCTGAGGGTTATCAAGCACTGGTGCAGGTTGTGCCCAGAGAGGTTGTGGAGTCTCCATCCCTGGAGATACTCAAAAGCCATCTGGACACAGTCCTGTGCAACCTGCTCTAGGTGGCCCTGCTCGAGAAAGGTGGTTGGACCAGATGACCTCCAGAGTTCCCTCCCAACCTCAACCATTCTGTGATTTTGTGAACTGGAGGGGAGGTGCAGCTGTGGGAGTTTCTATGTCTTGGCCTTCACAACTAGAGAGACTGCGACCCAGGAGCAGCTACTGGGCCAACTGAGCATCTGAGCCTCACTACTGGAGGCATGCACACTGCTCATATATATATTCCCCCCTTCCCCCCCCACCCCCAACAGACCTCTACCCTGCCCAGCCAGAGAGGGGATCAGGATGAAGCGTTGGCTCTGTCTGCGTTCATGTGAGTGCTCTGTGTGCCTGTCTGTGGTCTGAGCGGCCAGTCATGTATGTACGCAGGTATGTGGTGTATTCAGGTGCTCTGTGTGCTTGTGCATACTGAAAAGACATTTTCAGACTCACTACTTGTGGGACCTGGGGGCACTGCAGTAGCTTCACCTTCCTCCAGCTGTCAGATCCAGCATGATATATTTTTCTCTAACAGAACCAGTTAAGATAAATTCGGAACTGTTGATTTTGTGGCTTCCCTTTATCTTCTGTATCTTTGACTTGAGTCAGCTTTTTTTTTTTCCACTCTACTTCATCTCTTCTGCAAAGTCATAAAGCTACCAAAATGTAACAACAGCTCTGCTCAGCTCAATAAATATGGATCCAAATGTATAAAAAAACCAAGTGGTAGTCATTTTTTGTTATTACCAGTTACATGCTTCATCAAGATCTTCTGTTACCAATGCGCAAAAGGCCTGAGAATCCTTGCAGTAGCCTCTGACTAATTTCATTCCGCAGTACGCACAATGTAAATACTGTTGCTGCTACATTCTAGGAGTGCTAGTCATTCTTAGGGGACAACATTAGGTTTGTACAGATTGCACAGTGCACTAACTCTAACCTTACCAGAAAGCAGCTGTTTTGTTATCAGCACCTTGGAAAGTCAGCTTCATTGAAATTAACAATACACAGGATAATTTTGCCTGCTACTATTTTTGTGCTTTTCCTCCACTTAAAAGCTCTTTTGTCCGTCTCCTGAATGTCCAGGATTCAGCAATCACCCCCAATGCAAACCAGGCAGCTTTTCTTATACATCATAATAATTATAAAATACATTTATATTTGTCTTTTACGTACTGTCTTTAAAAGCCTTTTGGTGTATTAAAGCCATATCTTCAAACTTCCCTCTCCTATTAGGAAGATAAAAATTTATATTTTTTTTTAGCTGAGATATGAGATCCTTTCTTGATAACGACTCTCAAAGTGAGCTTTTAAGAGAAACTACAAATATTGCGAGGCTCACAATGCAATAATGATGGATAGTGTCATAGCTTAGGCTTTAAATTAGGTAAATATATCTATGTATTGTTGCAGAACCAGGGCTACAGTTACTACAGTTTGTTGTCTCCACTTCTTCCATGTATGGAAGGAATGCAAAGGAAGCTGAAAACAGACAGTAAACTTATTACTAGGCATAATAACCTTCTAATTTAATACAAGGTACTTTAGCGGAAGAAAAAAAAATTTAAGTCAAATCAAGAGCAGATTCGAGAAATGTATGTTCTTCCCGTAAAAAAAAAGTTTTGCATTTATATTCCTCCTGTAAAAAAGTTTTGCACTTCTGTTGGCCAATATAAAGCTAATAAAACCCTACTCTCCAAATATCCAGTTAAAACTTTGTAAATTCAATCTAAAAAAGACTAATTCATATATGTATCTAAAAGCTATGGGAAGAAATGCCTCGCTGATAAAAAAGAAACTTGGATACAGTCATATCGGGAAATTGATTCCTGTTCTTCAATGCAATGTATCAATATTTATATCCAGGTCAATTGCTCAGAGATAAGGGGTTAATAATCAGTTCCTGTGTAACTAAATTACTTCTAATTACTCATTTTGTGGTCAAAGTAGATGTGACTTCAGAACAAACACATTTTAAGGATTCAGACTTAACTCAGGTAAATAATCCAGGTTTCTATTTGACTTTCAAAGGAAGTTACTGGTTATGTGACTGAGTTTTTACGTAAGTAAGCAAAAACGCTGCAGGCAACAATTGCGTGAGTTATTTTACCGGGCAATACATCAAAACCTTTAGCTAAACTACAAAGATGCTAAAACCAGAATAATTTCACACTATACAACACTCTGGATGCCGCCGCTGTTGCAGTAAGTGCCATGCTGTAAGCTGGCATTTTGTAACAACAGGTTCTTCCTTATGTCACTGATCTTGAATGAAACTGGAGAAGCCAGGGTAGGATAAGAACAAGACCTCGTAAGTCAAAAACATGTTTCACAGATGTTGCAAGTAGTGGCAGCTTTAAAACTTGTTGGATGGTAAGAATCTCAACAGAAAAACTTCTAGTAGGCTTGTGTGCATGTGCTTGTGTGCATGTCTAGTAGGCATGTGTATCTGTGTTTCCATGCAAGTAACTCAAGGGAGACCTCACTCAGGGCTACTGGACAGGTTCAGGAGTGTCCTAAAACTGTGCACTCACACTTTATCAGATAGATAGATAGATAGATAAACATGGAAATTTATCACATATTTTAACAAGCTGTTTCATGTTAGGAACTTCACTGGACGCCTCCATACTTGCAGAGCCTGTAGCAACACAGACAACACAAAAAGGATGTTCAGAGTTGTAAAAAACAAAGCTGTAACAAAGAGTTGCAGAAGTTTTGCAGAGTTTTTACAGGTGACTGGCCATTTTTTTCTGTTTTCCAGTACTTAATAAGTAAATATTCTTGTTTTATTAGTTTTACTCTGATAATGAACAACCTATATTGTTCTTAAACTTCTGTTGCATTATGTTGCTACTGCATATCCCTACTGAAACAGAAAGATGAACAAAGGTCCTAGCAGGGTTTATAAATTTTTGGTGGGGTTGGACTTAACTCTCGCCAAGGTAAGAGCCACCTCTGTTTGCAAAAGACTTCTGATGTTTTGGGGATTTGTTTACTTTTAATATGGACAGTAAAAAGAAATACAAAATATAGTACAAATTCTCCTGAATTGCAGCATACATTTTAATAATGTCCAATAGCTAATTCTTATTTGATCCCATAAAAAAAAAGTCATAAGCATTGGAAACTCCAAGATAACAGCTCTAGTCCAAAAAGAATTAAATGTCCCAAATAATTATTGTCCACTTGACAATTACAGCAGGGGTAAAATCTATCAAAGGAATGGAGGGATAATTGAGACAATTTGACAGAAAAGTGCTCAGGACAAAAGAGAACTGGGTCACACAGATGAAACCACCAGTGTTAAAGCACCATGGCAGCAAAAACTTCTAAATATAAACATTTCCCATTGCTCTAGAGTAAAAAAAAATATGGACAGCTTAAAAGACAACAAATTAACCAGTCAAGTCACATAATGAAATTTGTGAAAGCAAAAGGCTGCCTACAGACAACTGGGCAGACAGGTAGCCTCACATGAGGTCATGCAAACACTGAATCTGCCTCACATAAAGTATTTCATTAATTCACAAGGCAAATGAGAAAAATAATGTCTTGGCTCTGTATCACAGAATTACAGAATCACAGAACGGTAGGTGTTGGAAGGGACCTCTGGAGATCATCTAGTCCAACCGCCTTGCTAAAGCAGGTTCACCTATATAGTATCTGTATTTTAATGCTTCACATTTTATGTCTACAAAAGGAAGATTTAATATTGATGTGATCAAATCATATAGGCAGCCTATCCATTAAATGCACAGTGAATCTTAAACGGGAATTGCAACTGATCCTGCTGGTGGTATCCACCTCTGTAGTGTCTTCTTCTGGCCCTGTAGACATTGTTCTTCTGCAGGTCTCCAGGAGAAAGCCGCTAGTTCTCACCAGCTCCACTGGGCTAGCGCACTTAACTACTTCCAGCCCATGTCTCTGAGTCACGTCTGGGCGCTTTCCAAAGTATCAATGTTGTGAGAAGAGAGATAAAAACCAAGGAACTCATAGATTAAGCTACTTGCATTCTTCTCTGAACCAGTCTTCACATCAGTGCTCAGAGCTCTGATACAACCAGAGTGCAAAAACTCAATTCTAATAAAAAAATTCTAATTCCTGGCTGTAATAAGGCTTCTCTCACTGACTGAAATTAACTCTTCCCACCAAGGTGACTGAGTTGCGTGTGCTCCTTTTGGCACCACTCTCCATCCCTGACACTTCAGGCATAAGTACTGATGGGGTTGTTGGGGTTGATAGGGTCCACTGGCTCTCCTGAGCTACCTCTAAGTACCTCACGTGGCTCTTGAGGGCTTTGCAATCTGCTGCAACCTCACGTATTTTCTACTTAAGGCATAGATACAGTATGATGTCTTACAGCATAAAATAAAAACAACCCTAAGAATTAATCGACATTTCTTTATTGCAATCTAGCAATAGCAACATTTATCTAGTGCAGTTATTTCTGATCAGTACAGCTCTGCTGTGTATTTGCTACAAATTACATACTGCATTGCCACCTAGTGAATAAATTCGGAAAGTCAACTAAAATAAAACAATGGAGTGTACAGCAGTATTTTTATGATACAGCTATCCTTAAAAATTCACACTTCTGGGTCCCTTGTGACAGTTATGTGGTGTGCAAGCAGGTGTACACTGACCACCTTAATCCTGTGCTTGTGTGCATGTTTGTGCACTTGTACATTGCCCTGCCTAATCACAATGCACATACACATAATTATGACTCTATTTGCAATATATCCACTTTGATGGATGTTAAGTATTATGCTATAAAATATATGTATGCTGCCACCAATGTCAAGGAAGAACAGAAATGTTATGTGGTGCTGTCTGTCATGCGTGTCATCCAAACACCTATGCCTAGGTGGCATTAAATCTGGTTTGATCAGAGAGATGAGGCAGTCCAAATTTTGCTTAGATAAAAACGTAGCACTCATCAGACTGTGCTGGTTTACTTGGACTTCGCTACCAACAAGCTGGCCTACCAGAAGATTCACCATGTTTTTTAAGATAGGGTGCGGGGATAAAAGATCTGCAGTGGAGCTCATAGACTGACATATTGCAAGTGATATCTTGACAACCACCATATGAGCTTTTATGTCATGCTCAAGGCAGTTTAAGGACTGAGATGGGACACAGTAATGCCAGACAACAGTAGACAAGATGAAAATGTGCTGATCAGAGATTATGAAGGCATAAGGCAGTGCTGTACTTAAAACTTTTGAATGTACTCAATGACCTTGACTGTCAACAGAGTTGTCTCAGATGACATCTTCCTCACCACCACTCTCCACCAAGCAGGCAAAGTCATGACCTGAAAAGTTTAAGAACCAGTTTGTCATTATTTTTTCCTTCAGGAAACATCCAGTACCTAAGCAAAAGATGACCAAAAAAAAAAAAAAAGAAAGGATAGGGATTGCCTGCTTGGAAAACTCTGGATCATTACATCAAAAGACTAATTTAATGCTATAGCTGTTGGTGTATTTTGTGAGTGTGTCTATATAGACATACATCCATAAAAAAATAGAATTCCTAACAAACATGAAACAAGCGTAAATTACTCACGGCATATACGTGAGCCCAAATTTTTTTCTAGTATTGTTGAGTTTGTAATTAGGATTTCACATTTCTGGAGCAGTAAAAAGCGAAGTATGCTTCGCTGTCAGCTGGAAATGGAAGAAGTTCCTTGCAATGATGTCCTTCATTTTAAGTGGATACATACAGGCATTAGGGTGCAATTAAGTGGTAACCTATAACTTATAATTTTCAGCTTTAAATTCTGTTTGCTTGCATGCATATATATATTTACAATCTTTATTGCCTTCGAGAACAGTAGTAGACAACAGAGTCAAATGCAGCTGATCTAGCTGTGTACCTAATTACTAAGTCATTTGCTGATCAAGGGTCATTCTCAGTGGTATACTTCGGCAGTTGGGTACATTCTTGTTAGGATAAAATAATCAGAACGCATTCAAATACATACAGTGTACGGAACCAGATGCTACCTAGGTTTCACAAGTTAAACAATGAAAAATGCTGCTTGAAAGTCCACACACGTATCTTACAATGTCAAATGGAGAGGAAGTTCCATGACCCATCTGGTTTTCAAGGGAATTATATTATATCTTTTAGATATATTTTTCAGTTTCTGGGTGTTATGTTTATTACATGGATTGATTCGTAATTTGTTTTTCTCCTTGACTGAACCCTGGTTTTTATGAGCAAGACACTGAAATAACATGCTCTTTCATCTGCTAGTTCTTATAGACTGTAGACTAGCAGGAGTCTGTACTTGCTACTTCAAAGCCAAATATGTGCAAAGTTAATGAATTTAAGTTCTTTAAACACGAGCAGAGGCATTGCTTATAAGTAATGCTTGTATAGTTCTAGGAGTAAATGTTAGTCAAAGTTGACACTTTTGTTGGAATATCTTTTAATGAACAAAAAATAAATTGCAGAAAATAACCATGCCAAACTTTTAAAACTACAGACTTACTCATTACACATTATCTGATCTATTTAAGACCTGATTAATATTCCACATTATGTATCAAATTGCTGAACAGACTTAGTCTTTATGTATTTCTATATACTTACATAGAAATAGAAATGTCACAGACCATACAACACTATAGCAGTATACACATCACTCTGGGGAAATTACAGAGAAAATCAAGTTATAAAAATAGTAACAGTTTAACTTCGGATACATACATTACAAGAAAGAAAACTGAACCAGCTGAGGCGATCAACATCGTACACTGAATCGGCATCAGCCTTCATTTAAAGGAGGTGAATCCTTTGTTAGAGTAAGCACCTGAAAGAACAGTCCACCACCATCGTGATGGTTTGTACATCTGATAGGAAATTTTACACTGTTAGAATGCATGTTTGATTGGTGCAAACTCTGATAAGAACAATGAATAAAACACAATACACAATTCTAGAAAACAAGTTAGAGAAAAGTTATAGCACTGTTTCAGTCATAGCTCAAATGACAGCAACCATCTTTGTTCCTAGAATGGTTTTACTCATTAAAGTAGCTCCCAGGTGGTACATTACTTAGCCATGATCGTATTCCCAATTCAAGGATTACCAAAACTAACAAATGATAGAAAAGATTTCTAAACAAATAAGATGTATTTTCTCTCAAAGCCTGTAAGTAGTTTCATCTTAGATAATATTTACTAGGATATGCCTTTTGGACAAAATTTCATTAAATAGTGTGTGACTGATGCATTAAGTCAAAACTTCAAATTCACTGTTTATGGCAAATTCTTGCCTTTTGAGAAAAAAATTAAAATAAATTATATGGAAAAATCAGGCACAGTTATAACACTGGTCAAGGGCAACTCCTCAGGATTCCCTGCTCCTCTTCCCTGCTGCTCTATTGCCAGTGCTTTGATGAAAATACATTAAATGGGCACATTTTCAAAAACATTTTAGTTGTCATATGGTGGGTTTTTTTCTGAAGAAACTATGCTTTATCAGGTAATTCTGCCGTTTTATCATTCTTATCACTATTTCAATAGTAATGCATGCAATTGTTTAACAGTATACAAAAACTGTTAGACAAATTTTTTTGCATTAAGATCATAGTGTTTAAAATAGAGAAAAGAAAAACATGCGCAATAGAAAAGAAAAAATATTTCAAAGAAGCTCATTTAAGATGACTTTGGTAGGTAGAAATTAAAAATACTAGGCTCTTAAGCAGCAGGGTGGAGGTACTTCAGTCATGCACGCTCCATTCCATACTCTGTTCATTCTCTCTGTTTTCTGTAACGTGTACTGCTCTTCCGTAGTGACTGTCACAGCCACACTAAATATCAAGTCTTCTTTTGTCTTCCTTAGAGATGCTCTGTAGCTGTGCAGGCACTGGTGGATGCCAGGAGATAGAGTCCTCTGAAAGTACTTACATGTGGGTCTTACTAATGTGAGAGTCATGGGCTGCAGCTCGTTTTGCGCATGTCTCAAAAGTAGAAGGCACAGATTTAGAGCCAGTGTGTCCAGATAGCTCTATACTTAAGTCCAGTCTGTTCAGTTTAAGTCAGATTTAAGACAGTTTTTCAGAAACTAGCCATAGGCCAGGCCACGCTTGCAAAGGGTTCTGGATTCCTACCTCCTATCATGTCTGTAGTTTCACATAGTCGGTAGTCTGGGAGCCTAAGTATGAGTCAGGAGCTTAAACAGTTTTGTGGATCTAGGCTAGGGCCATGACTCTACAGCAAACTATCATGTATTTAAGATGTCATATGGTACTCCCTCTAAATATAAATTTGTGAACATAAACTACGTTTTTTCACTGTACATCTTTGGTAATTCTGCTTACAGGGGAGTCAGACATGATAAATTGGTCCTCTTATGTGGAGCAACACAAACATTCAAATTCTGGGTGTTTTCTGATGAGTGAATTGTCAGTACAAGGGTTAATCCAAGCAGCAATACACCATCTATTATTCTTAAAACGGATTTCACTGAAACAAGCTAATGGAGTAATTCCTGTAGGATAAGACACACACCTATATTTGTATTGCTTGTGATTATGAATTTGAATCTCCAGCTGAAATACACTCAGCTAGAGCCAAGTACCATCTGGTTATCCATACTTTAGCTCAACAGATATGCCCCAAGCTACACAGCTGTCCTTCGTATATATGAATGTAAAGAACACATGGTAGAATATATAATACAACAAATATGTCTGGCTAAACAGGGGCAATGCTGTTAACATAGTTCCTCTCCGTGAGAAACGTGTAGTGTTAATGCACATACATATTTTAAGTGAAAATTCTGGCAGATTCTCTTTACACTCCAATCCAAAAAGAATTATTTCTATTTAGAAGCTTGATCATTTTTATTGAGTCATAATAAAGACACCTGGTACTACAGCAGCTCAAAATTAAGACCTGTTTGGATGGAGGGTCTGTTCAGTAACACCATAGTTTCACTGTAACATTATTCAGCTTTCCAACAAGTCTTACAGCTCCTTTAAGTAAAGTCTAAAGTGATGCTATTGCTATCCTGATTGACAAGGTTGTAAAATTTCAAATTTTGGAGCAAAAGTAGATTTGCTCCTAAAGAGTAGCTAGAAGGTTATTGGGAAAATGAACAAATGAAGAAAGACACTGGACCTGATCAATTTTAGCATACTGATGTTTTTGTTTAAATTTTAGAAAATATTTTTCTGAAAAGGTGTATATGAATGTTTTTGTGAAAGTCAAGACAATGTAAAGATGACCACAGACAATCCTAAACGAACTCAGTAATTGCTGTCTTGCGCACCATTATCTGTGCTGTTACAGACTAAGGGAGCCCCAGGTCAGAAGGTTAGATATGTGCCCCTTTTTGCTAAAATGACCACCTAAGTTAGCTGGCCATGACCCTGCATGACACAGAGCTCCAGGCAATTGCCCTATGTGCCTCATAGGTGAACTAGTTCTGCTGACGAGGGACTAGTCATTTACCAGATACTTCTCCAATGAAGCCAATGGGACCATCCACCGCAGTTAAGGGTCTGGAAGGTCAGTTTAACTGTTATTTATTCACAATCTGAATTTGTATTTATGCTACAAAAGCAATGTAGCCTCCCTTTTCAATATGACTCTAAAGTCTAATTCTAAAAAGTAATTGTAAAATCACAACTCTGGAGAGAAGAAAACAGGAGGAGATACATTTTATTGAGATCTACCTAGGGTATGTGATGACTCTAACTCATACCGTTATTCCAAAAGTGAGTATCAAAGATGACAGCAAATGCATGAAACAACTCCTTTCTCTCACAGAAAAGCTTCTAGAGTTCAAGAAACGTTTACACAGAATGAAAACACATAAAATCTGAACAAAATTCTGCCGTTGTTTCAATCTACACTGTCTCCTTTGCATTCTGTGTTGTTGCACTGGTGCGACCAGGAAAGGTTGAGATTATTATACTCAAATAATCAGACTAAATCCTTGCAAAGTAAGTAAATTCAAACTTACACCTGCTCCTTAACCGCTGGCTTGCCCCCCTGTCTCTAGGTATCATATCCTACAATAGAATCAGTACAGAAGGTCAATTTCTGGCACAAAAATGAACTTAAAAATGCAGTGGTAGCTCGTAACTGTATTTCTGTGCTTTGTATCTCAGCCATTTAACCTTAAAATACAGTTGGCAAAATGCTATCAAGAGGGTTTTTTTCCGAGATTCTGGTTTGTCAGTCTGAAGCCATAAAAGATGTATTTCCCTCTTAATAACTCCTGTGGTTAGTATCAAGAGTCCAGTGGAATTTGCAAACGACAGTAATTGCATGGTTGGTACATTGCTGAAACAGATTCTCAAAATGACCCTGACATGATTTGTACACTACTTCAGTGGTTTAGAAATGCTGCAGAGCTGTGGATACATCCAGTTCAGACATCATGGAGCAGGAACTACCTCTTTACCACTTCTCAGACCTTGTCTTAAAATCTGTCTTCAAAGTTTTTCAATCATCTCTACACTGAACACTACAGCACTATGTGTAAAGCAAGCTTTACATGGATGAACTTGGTACGAGACACAGAAGCCAGTACAAAACAAGGGGCTTGGTTTGCACAGACTAACCATAAATGGAGGAACACAGAACGGCATTCATGTGTCCTAACAAAGACTACAGAGAAAACAACTCCGGCAGAGCACTATGCACAGACATCACACTATTTTCAAAGTCAGGGCTTACACATGGTAAATCACCTCCCAAAGCCATTATTTACTGCTTTGGGGTGTTCTAACCATGAAAACATCACAGTGCTGCATGTGTAGGTACATCCTCTAGTCTTAGATAATCATAGCCCAGTGAGCATCCTGTTTAAAAGTCTTGGTAGGCATACCCAAACCACATGAAATAGATGTAGACACTGTAAGTAGTCATATTTCTAAAATAATGTTTCTATAATACAAGTTTCTGGTTACCTTCCTTTCAACATTGAAAACTTCAAGTATGCTCATTTAACAATGTCAAGATAACTTTCAGACTTGGGGGTAGCAAACAGTAACTTACTGTATTTGTCCAACAACTTTATTATTGCCATGGATCACATTTATGAAAACATCATAAAGTTACAAGGAGTTGTAATAAAAAAAGTAGTTCCAACAATGTAAAGTGGTCCATTACATGTTCCATATGACAACTTTATTACTGCAGTGGACCAGTAGAGCAATAACGAATAGGAAAATATATTACACATAACTTGTTTTGAGACAGAATGCTACAATAGGCCAAAATAATGCTGTAAGAACATATTATTCTGTGACATGTAATAATTATTTTGAGGTTACAAAGTAAGGAAGTAAGCTACTGTAACTTAGCAATCTGATAAATAAAAGTGGTCACAGAAGCAAATTTAGCAATGGAAACACAACTATTTATTATTGTTTAGTCGTTATTGATGGATGCTTGGTTATTATAATCAGCACCTGTACTTTTTCTCATTACATATATTAATGCTCATCAATGTATTGTCAAGGATCAAGGAGCACTAAGCTAAGATACGGTTGTGCTACACGCTCTACAAACTTAAAATGAAATGACAACCCATACCCAGAAGACCTTACAGTACAAGAGAACATATAACACAAGGAAAAAGATTGTTAGGGAAGACATGAAAACACGAGAACAGTATGGGCAGCAGAGGTCTGGATAATCATGTGGTTTAAACATTACACATTTTGAAAGACTTCACATTGATGCTGAGTTTTATGGAGGATTCAGGTGAGGATAAATAAGTAGCTTTGAAAATGTTTGTAGGCAGCTCTTCTCAAGCATGAGAGAGAGCACAAGGATCTTTCCTGGAAGATTTAAGAGGTTGATGATGGACACCATGAACAAATCTTTTCATCCTTTCTAGTGACATTCAGTGAGTGAGAGACCGTGTATATTGTAAGAAGCCATGAAAATGATCGAAAGAGAAAAAAAAAGAATTTTAAAACCTGAGAGCACAGTGCTTCCACAAATCTACTCAAAAGAGAAAACCACAACACAGGGCCATTTTAAAATGTATTTTAATTAGAAGCATTATGGATTCAAAATCCTAGGTGTCAAAAAAAAAATCACACTTAAGTAAGTTTCCATAGCAAATGCTAACCAAAGAGTTGATTATTTTTATTAAGAAAATTATTCTCAGATTTGCTTTTCGTCTGTTTGTGTACATTAATACTAGAAAGTGTAAGTAAAATCAAGATAAAACTGTAAACAAATTAGAGATACAACTACAATACTTAATTAGATTTCAAAGCACACTTACGGAAAATTTGAGACAGCAAAAAAGGAGCTAGGCATGCATTTTTGAACAGATGGTGCTAGATAAGGTCACAGAGATATAATTGAGGTCAGAATTTGGCCACTGTAGGAACAGACACTCTCAGTGAAAGAGGTGAATTTCCTCCTGTGTTTTTCATTAATTACTCAGTGCCATTCAGTCACAGTGTTGTCTGTTGGAGATCCTCTCAGTAATCCCTTGTCCATACAAGTATTTCTCTAGAATATTCTTTCAGTATTATACATTTGAAGAAAAATTCTGTTTGTGGAAACACTGATTTGCTTTTTAGCTGTAGAGACCAAAGCCTACCAGTATCACCACTTACCTTAGCTACGATCTCTTAAGATAAGAGTAAGTATTGGGACAGACAGATTAAGGTGCATTTTCACTGCTGATGTAGGAAGAACTGATACAAAACCACAGCTAATTTTTATGAAAATACAAATAAGTTTTAAATTCAAAGACCAATTTTAAAATACTTTATATCAGAGACAGAAGGTAAATCAAGAGCCTGGATGGATGTAGCAGAACTGACCTGCAGAGTTGTCTTGGACAGGTACTGCTCAAATTCTCCTCAGCTTTCAGCATGTAAAACCAGAGTTTTATTGACCTCGCTGTTGATTTTACACACTGCATCTGAAAGAAGTGTTTGGTTTGCTTTGCGAGTTTTCTCATACATAGCATAAAAATATATGATATTAAATAACACTGTATACAGTAATGCATGGATTCATTATTGCATTTATTTCTAGCAGGAAGTCATTCACATTTGAATACCAGTCAGAAAGAATAGCACAGAAATCAAAACAACTGAGTTTCTACATGGGCCTCAAAGCATAACAGAATGCTGTTTCAAGTCATACAAAATACCCTCTCCACAGCTGTGCAGGCTCAGCCCACAGATGCAGCTATCATAGTTAATATTTTTATTTGAATGACATCCATATCAAAGTGGTTTTCCTTTCATAAAGGTCCATTCTATCTTGCTAAAAGAAAACAATATTTGAAAAATATAATAAATGTATCCATTTTAGGTATGTTTGATTATATTTTGTTTCACTTATCACTAAGATACTTTCCCCAAAATATTTTCCTCCGTTTTCCTTCAGCTAGCCTTAATTCAGATCTGTATTTTGGCCCTTTTCCCTCCCCCAACAGATTTACACAGAAATACATAAGAGAAGTAAGAACAGTAATATCAGAAATAAATCAACTAACAGTATTTACCTGAGTAAAGGTTTCTCTGGACTGCTTGTAGTTTTGCCTTCGGGAACTGGCCGAAACAATGCCATGCTATTAACTAAAAAGTCAAACCCAATACTGTATTTTATTATTTTGTGACTTCTGTAATAAAGGATAATATGTTCCTTTCGTGACAACCAGTTAATTCCAAAGTGTGTGGATCATTTTGTTGCAATAAAAATAGTATTGCTTCAGGCTTTTTAAACCAGCTTGGGCACTTACAGTTTATGCATGCCTACAAGCTTGAGCTTGTCACACATGAGGTCCGAGTATCTCCTCTTACTACAAATACAAGATCAGCGACATTGCTGGTAAAGTGTAATTCAGTTTGGCCCATCGTATATTGGACAGGAGTAATGAGAATGAGCTGAAAAGGTAAAAAACCAGGGAGTATGTTTTTGTATCCACTTCCTCTGGTAGAGGTAGGAGTAACCTTTTTTTCACGTTGTTCAGAAATAATAGGTGGTGGATGATCAGCGACTGCTTGAACGTGATCAGTGCTGAACGCAAACTGGTGCATTACACTGACGGCAGGCGAGCCTACAGGCCTGAAAGCAGTCAGACTACTACGGTAACACATCAAACGGTTTTAAACTATTGCTAAGAGTTTATAATGAAAATCTTGAATGGCAGGGGCAGAATTAAGCTTGTTATAGGTTTCATGATTTCAATAAAGCAAGGCTTTGTACGTAATTCCTCCATAAGCTATTCACTATAGCAGATTCCAGAATGCACCCTTCGCAGGAACGTCCCTGTGCCTTTAAGACACTCTTGACAAAAACATCCCCGTTAACAAGAAGGCACTTACAAACCACGGGCGTGATTTCCTCAACGGTTTGTGACCTCCACACGGGGAGGCCGGCTTCAACAACGCATCCAGGCCCGCAATAAATATGAATTTTATTTTAATCTGCATTGGGCCTTGGCCTTTGCTGGGAAGCATTTAAGCTTTTCCTTGCCACAGACACGCTCCTCGGGAAGCTCACGGCCCACCCCGCCTTCTGGAGACGCGGCTGCCATTAACCCGCGGCTCTCCCGCCACAGGCGCGCGCGGCTCTCGCGGCAGTCGCCCTGCGACGG
>VZSC01001169.1:373243-386620 GCA_013398225.1 Steatornis caripensis
CTGTGAGGGTAACAGAGCACTGGAACAGGCTGCCCAGAGAGGTAGTGGAGTCTTCTTCTCTGGAGATACTCAAAACCCGCCTGGATGTGTTTCTGTGCAACCTGCTCTTGGGGCACCTGCTTTAGCAGGGGGGTTGGACTAGATGATCTCCACATGTCCCTTCCAACCCCTGCCATCCTGTGGTTGTGATAAAATCCATCTTGAACAAAAAAAAAAAATCATACAAGTCAAACCGGATGTCTTCTTTTACTGTTGCTGTTGTAGATGCAAGCCAGAATATAACCAAAACTGGTGTGTTTTTACAGCTGAGGTTTATAATGACAGTGATGTGCATAAAAATAAGTTGGTGTAGCTTTTGTTGAACATGTACAGATAACAACAGTGATCAGTTCTTGCAGTGTTAAGAGCTGCTTTCTCCATTCATTGCCTAATTTCTTGAGGAAAGGTCATAGAAAACTGGCCATAAAGGCCGTGCATACCAGTGAAGGATTGAGTCTGGTGAGGAACACTCAGTGCAGAATGATTACAAGTGAGAAAGAAAAGAATAATTTTGGTTATCATCTGCGAAGAAATTTTCAGGTTTGTCTCCAACGGATTGGAAGGTTTCATAATCATAGCGTACCTGACATTTTCCCTTTTTGTCCTAGCAATACTTAGACCAATAATCCAAGTAAAAAGTTCGGAGAGTAAAAATGACCAACTTTGCTTCCTGGAGTAGAAACAAGTCTTCAAAAGTCACGACTGAATGACTGACAAACATGCACATGCGAAGTTTAACCTTAAAAAATCCCAAACCTATCAATTTGTCCTAGAAATGGAAAAATAGATCTGTTCAATTGAAGCTGTCAGTTTTCTTTCGCTATGAGTGCAAAGACTTTAATTGTGTCAGTTTTCAAGAAAAACACAGAAAAGCTGCCCAGAAATAATCAAAGGCTTTTACTAATTCTTGGACTGTAGAAGCTTGTTCAGCTGTGTATTATAGTGACATTATTATCAAGGTTTGGTAATATAAATTGTTCAAGCATCTGAATCTAGCAACAGTATCTCTTACTAGGTGGTATCAAAGCCATCTACAACTAGAAGGTGAAAGAACAGTTGACTTTTTTTTTTCCTTTCCCTGACTATAAAAGCCATTCTTAGAAGTGCAGCATTCTTTCATTGCTTGTGTTGATATTTCTTTTGCTCCCATGACATGTACTATATTAATTTTCAAAACAAGGAAGCAGTCACTTTTAAAGCTGCAAGGAAGCAGTGTAATATGATGTAAGCTGGTGAATTGTTTCCTGCACATACCAATGTTTTGGTGGCAAATGTTGTCCCCTTATGTTACGTTATGTAAGAGTAGCTTTTTAAGGAAAATATACTGTTTGTATAATTTATTTAAATATTTATGTGCCACACACAGCCCAGGCCACAGGTTATGCTCCAGGTTATGTGTCCAGTTGATTAACAGAGTTGAATTTGTTTCTGTTTCAATGGTAAAACTTACATATGTTAACATAGTTATAGTGAATTAAGGAAATTTGATATTGCCAGCGAAGGGAGAGAGTTTGTTACTGCAGTTGTACGTCACTAATGGCTGATACTGCTCCATTAAGATGTACTTCTTATCTCCATAGAGAATGTAGAATTTCTTGATTTCTAGATAACATTACACGAATGCATGATCATAAAATATATTAAAGTGTGAATAAATTAATGTTTTTTGTTTTGTTGTTACTTTTCAAGCGTCCCTGTTTGCTGTAAGGATGGGGTTTCCATATGAAGATTTAACTACTGAAAAATCTTTCTCGGTGTATTCAAAGTGGCTTAATCGAAGCTGTCAGCCAAACTACTGGAAGGTACAGTGCAGTGGTGGTGGTGAAGGAGGGGTTCTAAAGTCAGTAGTGCGGCATTGCCTCTTCTTTTCAGCTTATATTGCGGTTGTGCTTTACATGTGAAGAAAAAAGTTTTGGCTTATTAAACAGAACAAACTTGGAATTGCCAAGCATTTGATAGACTTGGGAGAAGTGTGTATAGCTCTTGTTTCTTAGATCCTGCTACTTTTGACCTTGCTGCCACAGCGTTTTGGTGCGGGAATTAATTATTTTTTTAGCTCTGAATTTGAACAGGACTTCTCAAACTAAACAAAGCAGTGCGTGTATTTTTTTAATGCGTGTATGAATTTCTGAAAGAAAATCTTATAGTAGCAATTAAGGTCCGTATATAGAGAGGCTTTATGCAGACCTGTGAACGCATCAGATTAGTGCCGCTATCTGTTGAAATTGCCTATTGTGGTGAGGTTGATTTGTTGTTTTAGGTTTTTTTGTTTATTTGTTTTGGGATTTCTGTTGCAGATTTCTGCGTGTTTGTAGGTTGTCTTCATTGTTTCTTGGATGTGAAATGCTGCATTGCTGAACCATTTTAATTCAATACATATTCTGGGTTTCAGTTAGGACAATATCTTAGCTATGATACTGACTTGACAATAATATGTTGACTTGACATTAGTAATTGATCTGGTTGGTTTTTTCATTTGAAAATTTTCTTCATTTTGCTGAAGAATTAGCTTTTTTTTTTTTACCAGTCAGTTGAGCAAAGGAAGATTTTTAATTTGAACAATGTAACTTCTAGTATGAAAAACTTTTTACCATATAATACCAGAAGTCAGTCTTCATTCTTTCAACTTCTGGGATTTCAGTACACCTGTAGAATATAAGTTTTGGGCGTCTGATACCTGTGTACTAGATTATAAGTATTAATTGTAGTATTTTTAAATTTGTCTGTAATGAAGTATAATATGTTATTCATGCAAATCGTGATAATTACAGAATGTGGTACCAGACTCTTCAAAATCCTGTGGACCATACAAACGACCTGAAAAAGCAACTTATAAAGAAGAACAGACCAGCTTACAAAGAAGTGTTCATAATCACGATACTATTGGTAACAACTTTTCATAACTCCGATGCTGATTTTTTTTCTCATTCCCCGAAGATTAAATAATACTGAGTTTAAAGAAAAGTATTTCATATAGGCGTTATTTCCTATTTATAGTGATTTCAAGATTCTGTTACTTATGTGCTAGGATAGAGTGCCTAAAAGTAGGATTTGTCTTTGGGTTTTTTTTCCAGCGCACTGGCTGCACTGCCACTTGCTTTGTTTTTTGCCCTTAGCTATTTGTTCATTGCTCTACTGCTTTTCCCTCAGATACCTTGGCATACTTGCTTGGGCAGCTATGGATCCTTAGATCAAGATTAAAAATAATTACTTTTATCTTGATTATGGTTAACTTAGGTCAAATCTTCCCTGTAGCTGTCAGACCAACTTAAAAAGCTTTGTGGTGGTGGAAGAAATGAGTAAACAGTCCTGTTGCCAACGAAGAGCAATATTTGTTGAACAGTCCTTAAACTTAGAAAATAAAGCTTACTTTCATTTTTCACTATTCTGGCTTTTGACTAAATCAATAAATTTCTACAGAAACTGCTATGCTTAAAATAGGTTAGCAGTAGTAGTCCCAAAAACTTCTAAGAGTTTACTGATTGAGGACTGTTAATTGCTAAGCTTATAAGCTGATTAATGAGCAGATCAGACAAAGGACTGGAGCAGTTAGAGATTCATGTTTTTCAAAGCTTTATACTTTATAGTCTTGAAACTTGACTTTTTGGTTTAGTCTGGGTTTTTCTCGGTTTAGCAATTCAGAACTTTTTGCCTGATGGTATTTGTAATACCAAGAATTACCAAGTTGTTCAAGTGTGAATCTTTCTTCTTTGCTTCCAGTCCACCCTACTAATAACCAACTAATGTTCTACAGAAGACAGGCAATCTACCAAATTCCTAAGTTGGTAGGTAGCTTTCTTTCCTGGGATATACAGTCTTCAGTATATGTTAGAAAACTCAGAAATTGTGGAGTGTCAGGATGAGAGGGGAATCTGCTAAATACAATTCAGGGATTGATGTATCATTAAGTAGCCCTAAACTGTTCTGTAGTAAATGATGACGCTTATATTTGTACTTCAAGTTCTTCCACCCTGTTATTTTATGTATGAAATGTCTCCTTGGCTAACACGTTTTGAGAAGAGCCTTCATTCAGAAAACATTTAGGAAGTTCGTAGGAACTGTTGCCCTTCCAGTCTTTTTGCAGAGGCTAATGGTGGCCATAGAGTCAGTGCCTCTATGCTTTTAGCTTGGTCAGGAAACTTTTCTGTGAGAAGAAGGTACTCTTTAGTGAGGTCAGAGAACAAGAATTCAACTCTTTGAATTCTGCTTCCTGGCTCTCGCTTCGTACGGGGTGATGCCAACAGCAATTTCTGCCCTCTCTCACAGACGTGAAGTCTTGGTCTATGGAGAAGCAGCTGATCCCAAATTCTGTTCCAAGTGGCAATCTAAGCTTCTCTAATATGAGGCAGTGACTTCCTTATCAGTGCAAAATTAGCAAGAGATAGGCTCATCCACACATTTGATTGCCTGTCATGTAGTCGTTCTTAGTTTGGTAGGCAGTATTTCACCTTCTGCCAAATTTAAGCTCATCATTCTGAATATTATTTTAGTTTCTCTTAAGCACCATTTATAATTTCCAAACTTTGTTCTGATGGTACTGGTGCAGGATGTGGTGACACCAGGTACTTGTTCTCTACTGATGAACATAGGTCTGTATCAGGAGACAGTGGCTGCTTGTGCAGTGTGGCGCTCACTGTTTTAGAGTCCTTTTTGAGTGCTTATAATACATCCAAAATTTTCCAAATGTGTTTAAAAAAGAACTTATTTTCTTTAAGAGTATGAGTTTTCTGTATTTCAGAACATCAGTAATTTGAATAGTCTGGGTGTTGTGGTTCTGTTTGATAGCCATAGTGTCACTTTAATATATTTGTTGAGTGTTTCTGAATTTGTTTCATCCCTGTTGAAAATTTTAGGTATGGTTGTAATTGGTGGGAGTGGAACCGTTGCTTCTGGGACATCTACTAATGGTGCAGCCCACAAAATTCCAGGGTTAGTATCTCTGGTTTTACAAACCCCCTTTTTTCTCACTTCATTTCCTATGTTAAGCTTGTCTAAAGGTTGTGTGTTTTATACTGATGATCACAAAATGGCCTTGCTTATTTCTGGGCACTGCTGTAAATCCTAATACTGAGAAACTGATTCAATTGCAAGATGATTTGTGTTTGTTTGAGGGAATGCTTGTTTTTCAGCTCGCTTAATTCACCATACAGAGACAGAAACAACTGGCACAGTTGTGAGGCAACTTGTACCAGAGACAAATAGGCATTTCTGAGAGATACAGTCTCCAAAGAAAAGTACATAAGAGTCAGAGCCCTAGGCCTGTATTTTGTCTGTGAGTTTTTTTCTACCCAGTTAGGAATCTTGTCTGTCAACCAAGTCAGACAACTTCTGGATTTAGCAACAAGTTATTGAACATACTAATGTCCCGAGCTGCTTACTGTTGCCCACTGGCTAAACCTTACTGCCCTAACTATAGTCAGTATAATAACAGTTGTGTATTGGAGGTGGATTAAGCCTCAGATCATTCAGGTTATCACAGATCACTTTTATCGGTAGTTTTAAGACAAGACTTTGACTGCAGTATAGTGACCTCTTTACCCGTTCTGTTCTGCTGTGGGTTTAACGCTAACCCAGCTGGAGGCAGTAAAGTTGACAAAGTTAAAAGCGTGCCCAAGTCATAAGAATTTGCCGGTATCGGGCCAAGAGCTATTACATTAATGCAATCCCGCTAGGATTACTAAATTACAGTTTTCTATAGTTTTGGGGTTTTTTCCATTGTTCACTACAGCCGTGTAGGAGATTCTCCTATAGCTGGAGCGGGATCCTATGCGGATAGTACAGCCGGAGGAGCTGCAGCTACTGGGGATGGTGACGTCATGATGCGCTTCTTACCCAGGTTTGTCCCTAGGGCAGACTTCGCTGGTTTTCTCTAGCAAAGTGTGAACTCAGCAAATGAAGTAATTGATTAAAAAGACAGTCTGACTTAACTGACTGCTGAAGTGGGTGTAAAGGAAGGAATGGAAACGGAAGGAACATTAGGAAAATCAAGTCATCCTTATGATCTGTCTTAAAAGTAGTGAATTCTTAAATATGTTGATGACAGATCCCTTAAGCTGTAAGCGAACAGGCAACAGGTAATGAGTATATTCCCAGCTTGCATGCTTTTTAACAGAACTGATGAGCTTTCTCCTCCAAAGTGTTTTTGTTGTATGGGAAATGTGTTGTAAATTGTAGAAAAGATGAGGGGTGAGTTTCAGATTGCTCAGGAGGGTGGGGGGGATGTTGCTGTAACAATCCTATGTAATTGCATCTAATTTGAAACTGAAAGAGGTGTTTTAGTGCTGTCATGGTTGCATAACTTGCATAAAATATGGCTGTTTTAATCATGTGAGTCTTGACAGTCATTCTTGTGAGTCGGTCTCAGTAAGAATGAGTTACTGGAAGTCTGTGCTAAACATAATGGGCACCGATGCTTGAAGGAATATATAGCAGTGGCCTTCATATTACTCAGGTGCTTTTTCTGAAACTGACAGTTATGAATACCTATGAGCTGTTGCATATTTACAAATGTCATCAATGAGTTTCAAGCTGTTCCAAGCCAGTCTTTTAAATAAAAGGCAATTGACAACTTCATGAATTATCCCTAAGGTATCAGGTACCAATAGTAGTAGTGAGTTGAGCTCCACTATGAGGTTAATCAATAAAAGCTCGCATTACAATTTAACAACCTGAAGGATTTGGCTGTAATGCTTAGAACATTTTGTGTTGGCTCCAACGGGCTTTAGAAAACAACTCAGAATAGATGGTTAATCACAAATTCCTTGTAGATACAGATCTTTCTTAATTCCGTGTTATTCAGATATCCTCACATTAAAACAAAGAAGTCAAGGAAGTGTCAAATAAAGGGCAAAATTGCTGCTATTTTCTGTCTGCCGCCTTTGAGATAGTAACATCTTACTGAGTTTTTGATTAGTGAAGAGACTCCTGTGAAATCTAACTTTATATTCAGATAGTTACTTTAGATAACTTGAACCTATTTGATTGTTAGAATAAATCAAAGATAATAGAGAGTCTCAAAATGCAAGAAAGTTCTCTTCTGCGGTACTTTGATAACATCTATAGTTAATGCTATCTGTAGATGAGTCTTAGTGTAATGAGTTGGTCTTGGTGTATGTATCTTTCATCAAAACAAAATCTAGTGCTATTTACTTGTAAGTTATGTTATGCCTTATCTTTTAATCTTCAGGTTCTGAAAGAAAACTACAACAAAAGTAATTTTTTTGCATCTGAGGACATTTTGGAAATGCAACTGATTGATCTCAAGCAATGCCCATGTAGTCATTTGTCTAATAATACTGTAGATGCAAAGGAAGTTCATTTTGATTACTCTTTCATTTAAAGTAATTTTTTTTAATTGACTGGCAAAAAATTTGAAAGTGGCTCAAAATCTTGATCAAAACAGTGTACATTCATATTAATGAAAGAAAATGTGTCAGTTTTGAGGTTTTCAGAAACTTTTTTTCTGAAAGATTTTAGTGCTTACTGAAATTAGTGATTTATCAGTAATGTACTGTCATTTTTCTTCAAAAAATTATCTTGACATTGGTCTTTTTGTAAACTAGTAATAAATTTTAGTGTCAAACTTAATCATACAATGAAAAATTAAAGCCACTAACTCTTTAACTGCTTCTTTGCAGTTCTTTAACTGATCTTGCTTAGCCTCTTCTACTACAAATGATCAGAGTGCTATCCCAGCCTTGGTCCTGCCTTAGAAAGATGGATGGCATAGATGACATCTTACAGTTTTAGTCCTGTTGCTAATTACTTTTTGTATAGAACTTGAATAATAATTGCCGATGTGAAGTTTGGCTAAAGATTATTTATTATGTGCTTGCATTATTCAGAGAAATCAAGGTCTCTCTGTGGTATTTTAGAATATATAACCTGAGTATGCCTAACTCTCTGGATGTGGGGTTGGGGTTTTTTATTTTTAGTTATCAGGCTGTGGAGTATATGAGGATGGGAACAGACCCGGCAGTAGCCTGTCAGAAAGTTATTTCCAGAATCCAGAAGTATGCTCCGAAGTTCTTTGGTGCTATTATATGTGCCAATACAACTGGAAGTTACGGTATGTATTTTGCTTAACAGCCAAAACTTGTTGACCGTAACTAGGTCAACTAAGTACAAAACCGCATGTGGATTTTAAAGCAGAAGTCTTTAATTATTCTTTGAATGCTGCAGCAATGCTCGCCATTCGTAATACCAAACGCTGGTTAGCAGGGCAATGTGTCCTAGTGTGGACTTGAGATTTTTCCTCTGCATTTTAATGTCTTAGACTTTCACAAAATTTATGCAAGTCTTAGTAAAAATCAAAAATATTTACAACCTTCATGTGTTTTCCTGGACTGTGTGTGATTGATTTGAAGGTTTTAAAAAAGAATGCTTATGCCTCCCCTAGATATGGCATAAGGCGGGGAGAATGTAAATGTTAAGCATGTTCAAAGCAATCCAAGATCAGTCATTGTGCCAGGCATCTCATTAGTGAACTCTTAGATCAGTGGGACATACAATTTGCTAATCAACATGGCTTATTTAGTTAGACTACTTACTGCTGTTCTTTGATGTCTTATTTCCCATAGTTCTGTGTTTAAGAGATTAGTATTGGAGGAACTCATTAAGTTAATCAGGACTGAAAGAGAGAGATTTTGCTAACTTATGTTACTGTTTTGAATTGTATTATAAAGGCGTAAATTTCACTACAGCAGTCAGTAGCACTGTATTTTTACTTAAAAATTAAATACTTTCAAGATGTCTTGGGTTAAAAAGATTGTATAAGAATTATTACACGATTGTAGTAGAATTAGTAACTGGGTCTTTAGATGATAAAGTACAATGACAAAGACGCTAATTCTACAGTAGCAAATTATACTTTTTTTTTTCTTTTTCCCAGGTGCGGCATGTAATAAAATCCCAGGATTCACTCAGTTTCACTTCGTGGTTTCTAACCCTTCGCTAAGTCAGCCAACAGAGCAAGTAGTAGATTGCATTTAATTTCTTTGTCCTATTGACATCTAAACTTAGAGGATGAAAGTGCTAAGGTTCCCTAGGTGTTACTTTTTAAAATGGTTGCTTATTTTCATAATCGTGTGAACCAAGTACAAAGTTACATTGATGGTGCAGCTACTACTTCACTGGTTTTAATATGTTCTACTTTATTGTGGCTTTGTGCAGTGCAACTAAGCTTAATCTGTAGTTTCCTAATTTTATTATCTTGGCAAATTATTTCTCAATGATTGTAGACTGGTACTGTAATCTACAGCAAGGTTTAAAAAACTGATTGTAGTTTGAGGGAATGAACATAGTTGCAAAATTATTGTTAGTGGTGACACTTTCACAGTTAGCACAGACAATTCATCTCTTTAAAAATCTACATCTGAAATGACTGAAATTGATGTGCTTCACTGCTGAGATCTCGTAAGTCATTCATTAGTTTAGTAGGCATCACCTTACATCCCAACTCGATTTTTAAACTTTTGCAAATGTGACAGTCAGACTGTCGTTCTAAATACACCAAAAAGTTATCTCTTGTATATTTACTTCTGAGTAATGCTAAGTTTCATGTGCTTTTGGGGGAAAGTAGAGCTTTGGTCACTAGAAAAAAAAAACTTTCAAAGAGAGCTCATAAAGTGGACACATGGTCATATGCATGCAAAGAGACCAAGTGTCTAATGGCTCTTGTAGTCTGTCTGTCTTCATAAGAACTAAGTAGCCAAAAGTGATGAATAGTAAACGTTGAACTGGACCTTCACTTTGTCATTTAAAAACATATTTGGCAGAAGTCTGGAATAAAGGGCAGGGAGCAGGAAGGGCTCTGCCTGTACACGAGACTTATTTTGAGAATATTTAATTGCCTTTCTAAGATTTAGTCCAGGTTTTCTTTTCTCTTGAAAGAAAATAACATGCAAATGCTGACAAGCAAGGAAAGGGGATTGAAGAGTAGTGGAGATTTCAGAGCTTTAATTAAGAGATAAGGAGCATCTCCTTTTGGGCCTCTCTAACTTGTTTCACAACAGCTGAGAATATGTTTGAATAGGGGGGACATCCAAACATCCCTGGTAGTACAAGCCGTCAAGGTGTATTACATTGACTAACTGGACATGAAGACAGGTGGAAATCTTCCTCTCACCATTTTTTGTAGTGGAAGTTAAGTTTTGAATCTTAGTCACAGTGATTTCCTTGTCACTAATGTGCTGTGCGCTTGTCCTTTCCCATAGCACATCTACCCCAGCAAAGGAGCAGTTGCAGACCTAGGACAAGACAATTACGTACAGCTCGCAAAGCTGGGTTTCTTACTTTCTCTTTCTGTGTCTAGAGATACCAGCATTCATTTGTAGTAGAACTTCAGCATCTTGAGGATTGTTCTGTAGATATCTGAAGATCTGTGTGATTGTTTTCATAACTTGGTGGCTTGCTGATCATTTGATTGAATCTTTGCTAAACTTAAGCTAGGAGAAGTTAAAAGGTAGGAGCAAGTAAAATGAGCATATCTTGTCATAAACATTTTAATTATTCTTTAACTACTTGAATAAAATCATTGGTAATAAAAGCACACTTAATGTATCATTTATAAGTGAAGTGGTTTAGATGCTTGTATACTGTGCTTTAGAATGATTGTTGCCTTATGGTCTGAGTTGGCGCCTTTGAAAGCTGGAAAAAAACATTCGAACTAGAACAGCCATCTTTAGTGGCCTGCTGTTGAACTTCAACAAAGTAACTTATTTGGCGACTCACTTCTGTCACTGGATCTTCAGAGCATGCCCTAGTACAGAGTCCACTGTAGGCCACAACAAGCTTTAGTCAGAGCTCTTACTGAATATATCTGCAGTGGTTTAAGGTAAGTTTTCTACCTGTCCTACCTGCAACCCTTCTGCCATGGCTGCTGTGTCTTCAGATAACTCAGGCAGTCAAGCACATGTAAATTAATAAAATCCCAATGACTCTGATAGTGTTGTGAATTGTGAACGTAGGAGGTTCAGTACTAGCAGCTGAGTGGTAATGTCTCAAACTGCTGCAGCTGAATCCACTAGGGTTCATTTTTAAGAGAGGTTGGGAACATCCATGGCTTGCTTTCTAGTGTGCATATGCCCCTCTGTGCTAGCTAGTGAACGCCTCGAGAGGCTGTGAGTGCTCATGCTTAAAGATCAAGAGTACTCTGTATAACAGTGTACCTGAAGTCACTTAAGTTAGAATTCTAACTTACTGCATAGTGAGCTCATCTATGCGTGAACTTGTCTCCAAGGGACATGCATAATAATTAATACATGTGGTTTAATAATGTATGTTACTTTGTCATGCTGAATTAGTTATCATAAATGAGTTAGTTTGTGTAAACCATTGTAATGTGTTATTTTGACAGTATATTAAATGATCATATTTATAAATCTGCCATTCTGATGTTATGGACAGATTTCGGAATTTAAAAAATAATTCACTTAATATTTTGTATTAAAAAATATGTCTTTAAAGGTTGTTAGTAGTAGTGCTGTTCTTTTATGCTTAGCAGCTGCATGAGTTTTTTAAGAAAGTTTTTTACAAGTACAAACCCTTGCCAAAAGTAAGCAAAAACTATATGACAGTTTCTGCTGTGATTGCAAAAAAAAAAATCTTACTTTTTCTTATTTCAAGGAATTTTATATTTTTAAGTTTTTACTCTTGAACTTTTACCACAAAAATGCAGAAAGAACCTACATGGAATATGAATATCTGCAAGTTAGAGGTACAGTTGAATGCATCCTCTCTGTAACATCATGGGGTTTTTTTAAGTCCAACTGTGTTTTAAGTTCCTTAGCTTCTAGCTAGCCTGCTTTTTTTCCTGTTTCTAAAACTGCTTACCAAATTATCACTTCATCCAGTGTAGTCAGAAGAAGAATCTTCGTTCAATGGTCTGACTAATAAAGCCAAGTATGCCATGTTTTTGCATGCCACTGAATTGTTCTTTAGTAAAGCAATCTGTATGAACCCTGACAATGTTTTGTATGCACTTACTGAAGAAAACTTCCCTGTCATTTCACTGTTTGTAGGTTACCACTGAAAATGTCCTTTCATCTGTAACTGCCTCAATCAGGAATAATTTAAACTTTCAGATAATTCAAGTCTGGTCTTTCAGATGGAATCTACAAATACTACTATATAAACAGGAGTGAGTCAATTATCTCTTCACAGGGTGAAAACAACAATGGTGCTGATTGGTTTTTAAATTAGAAATTTATTCTTTTTAGCATTTGTTGTTGGGTTTAGTTATTGCATGACTATTGTAATTCATTAACTCATTAACATCCTTGTTTTGAAACAGAATGCATATAGGATTTCAGTTCTATTATTTGTAGTCTCTGTGTGTAAGGAAACATCAGTTATACATTTACTTTAACATACTACTTGCGTATTAAAGCTATACATTAAGCACTGAACTACAGATGTTCTCACTAGAGGGGGTCTGTTCATTCCTACACATAAGTTCCATTAAATTTACAGCAAAAGAACATTACTGAAATGTCTGTGGAGCAGATGTGGCAGAATCTCAGGATTTTATGACTAGCTTTGTTATTATTGCTTGAGCTACTGTGTCAGACAGCAAACATTTTTAGATGTTTGTGCATTTAATAATATTTGTTGTGTTTTCATCCTCTTCCTTTTTTTTTTTCCCCCCCCCGACAGTTGGAATCAATGTAGGTGAATACATCTGCTGGTACAATGCTCTCTTGGTGCATTTAGCTGATATGTTTACAGTGACAGGTGGTGGTCTGTGAAATGAAAGCCATAGCAACTTCAAAGTGCACCAGTTGTTCAGTGAATTCCTGTTCCTGGTGATATTTTTTTTCCTAGTAGGATAGGGAAGAATCTTTGAAAGAAAAATTTTGATTATACTTTTCCCACATAGATTTTTACAGAAGCAATTGTGTTGCAAAAGTCTGGGGGTTTTATTGCTTAGAAATGGTGATTTCGGAGCTCTGTGTAGAAAAAGCTTCCATGTGTTAGGTGAATGGGAAGTTTCTTGTTTCCACCACTTGCATAATTTCCATGTACTCTGAAGTACATTTTGGCTCTAATTCTGTTTGTTGCTAATTATTATTTGGATTGCTGATGAGTAAAATATAAAAAGCGGTGAGCTCTGCCACTTGAATGTAGTTGTAAAGCTGGGTTGCATTTTATATTTCTACTTCCTTAGCATTTGTCATTTAAAGATCCTAAGGAATAATCATAGAATCATAGAATGGTAGGGGTTGGAAGGGACCTCTAGAGATCATCTAGTCCAACCCCCCTGCTAAAGCAGGTGCCCCTAGAGCAGGTTGCACAGGAATGCATCCAGGTGGGTTTTGAATATCTCCAGAGAAGGAGACT
>VZSC01001169.1:389097-423681 GCA_013398225.1 Steatornis caripensis
GCTCCCCCCAGCTTTGTATCATCAGCAAACTTGCTGAGGGTACACTCTGTCCCTTCATCCAAGTCGTTGATGAATACATTGAACAGGACTGGGCCCAGCACTGACCCCTGGGGAACACCGCTGGTCACAGGCCTCCAACTAGATTCTGCACCACTGATCACAGCCCTCTGCGCTGTGCCATTCAGCCAGTTCTTGACCCACCCCACTGTGCACTCATCTAACCCACTCTTCTGAGCTTTCCTATGAAATTTCCTAAGAAATTCAGTTTAGCAAGAAATCCAGTGGCCTTGGTTTATTTGACTATTCTTATGTACAGATGGGAAGAACCTGCAGTTGTTACTTTTTCAAGACAAGCTTACAGAGATTGTTACAGAACTTAACCCTCCCAACAGGAGAAAGGCTTTTTGTGAAAGAGTGTCTGCTTAAGTCTGGTCTTCCAACTGCATTTGCAGACTGTATGTAGTCTTTGTAGAATGTCAGGGTAACTGAACAGGAAAAATGCGCTGTGATGCTCTGACTTTGACACTTTAATTTTTTGGTTTTGTTGTCACAAGATCAAAATATTTAAGCTATTTCTCTGTTGAAGGTTTAGTAACTCAAATTCACAAATGTATGTGAACTCAGCTACAGATGAGCTTGTTGTCAAACAGTGACAGATTTTTGTAGATTTTTTTTCCTACTGACTAATTTCTTCTAAAACAAATGATGTTACGTATTTACATACAGACATTTACATGTTACTGCAGTATTTCATAATATTATATTAAGCAACCATAATATTAGATCAGCTTGTAATTGGGAAACCAAAATGGAAAATATAAACAAAGTAATTTTTCTCACATAGAATTTTAGGATCTGGATGTTTTATTGTTTGAAAGTCTGAAGAATGTTTACCTTCATGTTAATTTCCAGAAGCTACATTACCACATTTTTACTCATAGCCTTCCCGTACGTTGTTGTATAGGTTCTGTGGTGTTGCACAGGACCTTGACAAATTAGATTCTCTTCAACTCTGCAGGATAAACAACATTTTTAGGCAAGTTGTTCTCACTTGTCACCCAAATTCTTCTGCGCCCCTTCCCACCCCTTGCTTCTGCCCCCCGCAAAAGTAATTTCATCTGAGGCTGACAGTAGATTTTAGAATGACTTTTGCTAAGGGCTAGTATCCCATACTGCTGAAGCCATTTCACAAAAATGTCACAAAATCACCTCCAAACCAAATAGATGTATTGCTTATACTCACTACAAACTACAGCAAGTTTTAAGGTACTCTCTGGTCTGTCTGAAGCCTTCTTCCATGTATAGGCATGCTCCTTTTCCTACCTCCCACCTCTGAAATCAGAAGAATACTGGTGAGTTTTTTGCCTGTTCTCTTGCCATTAATGGTACTTCATGCTTTCTTCAAATGTGTAGTTTGTTGTTTTGTAAATGTTTTCTCAGTATTAATTTGCTTTCTTGTTGCTATCAGCAGACCTGTGTCATTGTAACAACTTTCTTGACACACTCTGACTACACCCATCTAGGTTCACTTGTTGGTTAATTTTCTTTCTGATGTCTACTTTGTGCATGATGTGGACTGTCTTGTATTACTATTTTGCAAAGTAGTATTTGGCAGGAAGGATCCAAGTTCTGGATGTTAAGACTTCTTAAATGTGGCATAATTCCTCAAGCAGTTAGTCATTTTTCGTTATGGTTGAGAAGCCTACTGTTTTGGGGAGGGAGGGAGAGTGGGGGGACTTCAGGTGTTTTTTCAGTTTGTAAATACAAAAAAGAATAGATAATACAGTATTGTCCTGAATTAACTAATAGTGAGTTAGTTATTAAAATGCTGGCTATAGAAGTTGCATTTTTGAGGGTTGTGGGAGGAGATACTCAAACTGAGAAGCAGTGGATTCCAGTATTGCAGTACTACAGATTTAGGATTATACATAGCTAGGTCATGAATGCTTATTGTTCCTAAGTAGATGCTTGATGGTATATGTGGTTATTTATTAAATACAATGTGACAGGCTATTTGAAAATAAAAGTGGTTGTGCTGCTAGCTTAACACTACTCCTGGATATTCATTGTAACGAGAAAAATTCCAAGGCAAATTATCATAGATCATCTGTAAGAATGACGGTTAGTTTGGCAGGCTAGTAAATAGAGAAGTATAAAGGAACTGAAACTTTCTATGAATTAATATTTTTATCTGCAGCACTTTTCCTGAGCATTGAGGAGCAACGTAGAACTGACAGTTTCCTACTTCTGTTGCTTAATCAATTCTTTATCTATGTAAGACTTATTTTTTCTGACAGATTTATAGTAATAGATGAAGTAAAGCATTATAGATTAAAAGGGCGAATGTAAAAAAATACTATAAACAGGTCTAATTCATATGCAGTCTAGTGTGTCTTGCTAATTTGGTTGTTACTGAAGACTCATTTGTGTGTTATAAAGTAGAAAATAGATTACATTGGAGTAGCTGCAGTGTTAATGAACTGTAACTATTTAAATTCAGTCTTTACCCATTCTTACGGATCTATCAACATTGAAAAGTCCTGTGATCTCACTTCTCAGTAAGAGTTACGACAGTTTTTCTTGCTGCTTAGTGAAAGTGCTGGCCCCACAAAATGGATCTTTAGGGTGTAACATCACTTTGCCTTATGGGCTTAAGGATGTTAACAGCCTGTAACTGATTTCTGCAGTGCTACTTCTCCTCCCTGCTCACTGTATCTCTTTTCTGGAGGTTACTGTGCCTGTACCAGGACTGGCAGACTAGAGTGTATGCCTTCACCCGAACAGCTTCATGCCAGATCCAGCAGTTTTACCTCTCTGACCTCCAGCTGCACTTTGCACTGAGAGCAGCAGATGCCTGCACCCTATTCCACTGGCTCTGCTGTGGGATTCATAACTTCTGATCAAAGAGCAGTAACAAATAGCTCCAGGGCAATTTGACTGCAGCTGTTTGTGGGAGTATGCATCGAAGCCCTCAGGTATGTATATAATGCCATCCTTGTTCCTGTGAATCGAGCACATAGTTACAGCAGTGGTAATAAAATCCACAAAAAGCAGCCATGCTGAACAAAGAAAAATTACCTAATTGTGAAGTGCTGAAGACAAAGCTATGTCTTAAGCTTTGTCCATCTCTGGAGTATGGTTTCAGATGGATAAAGACTTTGCTGCCCCAAAAGGGGTAATACTGCCCATGTCCTCGAGTATACATTCTCTCTTCAGTTATGCAGTTGGTTCTGGTGATTATGCAGCTCCACAAAATGAATCACCTTACTGGTCTGGCTAAAAACTAATCTTTTTTTCTTTTTTCAGAGCATGAGTAAGCAAGCTGTTCTGTTTTACCATACAGTCACTCAGCTGCTAATACCAACACAAGGCAGACTGCAGGAATACGCAGTGGGGCACTGAAGAGCATGGGAAATCATGCAGCTGGTGACAGCACATACTTAGCTTGGCTAAAGCAGACTCTTCAAAATTTTCCTGCAGACTGAAGTAAGGTGCCTGTCTCTCTGCAGGTGTCATGATTCAACCCTCAAACAAGATGCCCATTCTACTATTTCCGCCCAATAAAATTTTGCAAGACACACGAGAAACCAGGATTTGAATCCAGGACTCCGACTACTTCAGGGAGCAGTCTTATCAACACGCTATTGTCATGTTCCCCATATTCTCTATTCTGTGATGTAAATAATTATTTACCATAGGTTTCCCACCTTCAGGATGGGAAAGCATAGGGTCTGCCTACGACCTTTCTCTGATGACCTTCTCTTTGTTTAGATGTGAATTTGAATTTCTTCTGACTGAGGAGGCTTTACAACTTAGATCGCGTATTTCAGGGCAGCTGCTGTTACTACAGTGCTTTATGAAAATATGAGCAAGGTGAATTCAGACTCCTTGACTGGCTATTTAATTTAAAGTCTCTGTGAGATGTGCTTTGTGTTAACACCACTGTGTTTTGGACAGACTACTATATTTGGCTTTCAGGGGTTTTTGTCACAGGGATGTCTGGTTACTGAATCACAAAGAGGTTTAGGCAAGAGACAAGTGCCAGTATGCTCAGCAGAGCTAAGATAACATCTCCATTCACATTCAAGAATAGAGCTATAACCTTGTAACTTAATTTGAAAAATCAAGTCTCTTTCAGACTTGAGAATAGAAGTTTGATCTTGCATAAAGTTGTACTTGTATAACAATAATATAGTGCCTCACTATGACAAATGTAACTGCTAATGCCAGACATTTATAATTGTCATTTATGTAGCTTCGGTCAGTCTTTGCTATTCGTAGTGTGCCAGTCGGTGTCCTGTTTAACCATTATGTTCTACTTTGTAGCTGTCATTTTTCCAGACTTAGCATTTGGGAAGAAGTTCAAATGCGTACTACAAGTTGAGGCAATCTGGTCTTACAATAGACCGTCTGATATAAGTGCCTCTAAAGCTTTTCTCACAGTGAATAACAAAATCACTGAACAATACAGAACCACTGCAGCCTCTAGTCTTGGTATGCAAAGATTAGAGTGCTCTATCCTTAGAAACGGAAAAGTTGCCCTTTCTTGGGAAGATCCAAACGGAACTTAGGCACCATAGCCCAATATTTTAAGCATTTTGGGGACTTCAGTACTTTGTCTCAGTTGCTGCTTTCTAACTTCATAGGTATCCCATGTCTCCTGTATGTGTTTCTGTTCTTGGGGATGCATAAAACCAGTAACTCCTAATGCTATGAATCTCATAGGCCCTCAAGCTCTGGTCATTCTTTTGTTCTAACATCAGGGCCGAATCTGATGAGGATGCTGACAACACTGAATGCTGCTCAACAGATGGCTAGAATGAGTTTGTGTGTCTGTGGCTTGTTGCACTTGCTTGTTCTAATGACTGTGCTATTATATGTGAAACATGACAATCTGTGTTCAAGTAGTAACCTGCTTGATTATCCTAGAACACTGAGGCTGAAGAATCTTTTCCTCCTTATTCTCTTAGAATAAGTAGCAATTCATTTATATAAGGTGAAACAGTTTCAGCAAGAAACCTGAGATGGTGAGGAAGATACTGGGTGAAGATCTGCTTCTCTAGAAAGGCAGAAGGAGGGTACACATCCTGACATATGTCTGTTCCTGTGCCAGTAATGGTTAGGTAGTACATGGTACCAAGCATCTGGTAAGCATTTCTTGAATACCAGCAGAGCTCAGAAAATGGGCGAAGTTCTTGAGCAGTTCACCAACAATAAGACATTTAGGGCAACTTTCTGGTGAGTAAAGAATAAACGTAGATTTCTGACATCAAGAATCTTCTGTCAGTGAGATTCCTTAAGTTCCAATCTATTAAATCTCCATGGTAGTAAGTGTCTGTTGCCAAGGATGTTATAAAGGCACGTGGCTTAATAGCAAGTGACTGACAACTTATGTATCTTGTGCTGAAGCACCACAGCGTTACAGGCTAAGCATTCTCTCATACCTGTGAAGTGCAGTTGAGTAGATACTTATTCTCAAACCAAATACATGAAATTGCCATACTAGGTACAATATTTCCCTTTATGCAATCACAGTTTCAGGCCTGCCATCCCCTATGTGTGGAGGACAATACAAATCTCTTACACTATTGACAAATTTCAGTGTTTTTAATGAAGCTCTGGCAGTGTTAGTAGCCTACCTGTGGGAGAAAAATTTAACAGCTGTCATTGTAATCTGAGCAATTAAGTAGCGAACAGTAAATATTTCTTACATCCAAGAACGTTTACTTTAGCCTTACCAGGACCTGTGTTCAGATGCAGAGCTTCAAAGCAAGCTACCTGGTAAAGTGTTGTTACAGTCTGAAGAGGAAAGTGGCTGTACTGCGTACTGGTTTAGGTGAGAGGTTGTAATTGCCATATATGTTAATCGTATGGNCTTACATCCAAGAACGTTTACTTTTAGGCTTACCAGGACCTGTGTTCAGATGCAGAGCTTCAAAGCAAGCTACCCGGTAAAGTGTTGTTACAGTCTGAAGAGGAAAGTGGCTGTACTGCGTACTGGTTTAGGTGAGAGGTTGTAATTGCCATATATGTTAATCGTATGGCCAAGCACACGAGAGGGATGTTTCATGATATTTTGTAACTGTAAGAGCTATATTCATTAATTCTTATTGCAGGGAATAAGTGGAAATTGTTTTGTTTTCTTTTGCGATCTGAATAAATATTTTCCTGAATCTTGACTGCCTTAAACCTTATTTGAAGAGTCTTCCAAAACTTCTGGAAATGGTACAGTTTTACCTCTTGCCAGTTAAAAAAGAAATTGACGTGCAAAAAAATCCCCAAATTGCTTGCGTTGTTCATGTGCCAAATTACCATTCTGTATTTATCATCGTGGTAAAAATAAGGTGTGAATGGATATTGAGGACGTTTGCAGGTCATTCCTGTTGACCTTACTGTCTGCTTTCGATGCAAAAGCTTTTTGCTGTTTCTGACGTCTAGGAAACACTATTTTTGGTAGCTATGAAAGGTATTTGCTGACTTAGCTGCTTTCAATAAAGCAGGATAAAAACTCTAAATACACTTGATTTTAAATACAGTGGGGGTTAGATGGGTTTGCTTTTCATTTTCAAAGTTGATGCAGTTATGCTCTTTTATGCTAGCTCTTAACAGCTAGCATGAGTGGTTCTTGACTCTGGTCATGATCAGGCTTGCAGCTTGCTGCGAGTTGGTGGTTGAGCCTGCAGCACTGCCATAGAAGGAGTAGAAGTGGAGAGCTGCAGAGTTTGCTGCACAGTGTCAGCCTTGTTCCTAGGAGACAATCCCAACCTCAGTTAGAAGTTTTTCATCAGTAATTCTTCAATCAAGCAGCCTAAGCAATCTGTAAGTATAGATTGAATATAATCACCTAAAGTGTCATTAAAAGATTCATCTCAATCAGCAGAGCCAGCTAGCTGATTGTCACATGAAACAATTAACACAATGACTGGTGTTTTTGACAAAATAGCTTGATTAATGGTGCTATGTCAGGAATGGCCTTTTCCGGTATTTATTGCCATCAAAGCTGTCAGTCCTGTGTTATTTTGAAGAGACTACACTAGATACAGCTAAATGGATGTGTGTCAGATAGATAAGCTTTAACTGGCTTCTGGAGATGTAAGTAACAAAGTTCAAGTGCTTGAATTTTTTCATGTGCTTCAAGTACTGATACAACAGTAAATTAAAAATGAAGTTACTCTGTCTTGTGCATTGAGTCGGAGGCTTTAAACTGAATTTGAAATGAATGTGTACTAGGTAACACCCAAACCTAGATTGTGAAGAGCAGTGAATGGAAAAAAAAAGTTGTTTGAATTGCAGTCAATTATTGTGTTGAGGGGCTGAGTTCAGTACTGCAGTACCTAATTTATTACATTCAAACTAGCATCACATAATGAGGTGAGATTTGCTAAATAAAGATTTAGTTTAGTAACCAAACCAGTTGGTTTGGTTTTTTTTTTTTTTGCTCTTTTTGTGTGTGCTGCGGTTCAGGGTTGTATTTCCCCTTCCCTGAATCCACCTTCTGTTTTGTCCCGTAACTGCTTTCCTCATTCTGTTTTAACCAGTAACCACATAATTCCTGTTTGGGTTTATCAAGGGAAGTTATAATTGGCAAAATATAAATAGCGGAAGCCTCTGTCATTACTATGGTATCTGTGTACCTGAATAGTTTGTGTTCAAATGTACAAGCAAGCAAAGTCAGGCTATAGAGTGATGCTTTGAACAGTTACACCTTGCTTTGATCAGCTGATCTTTGTCAGTATTGGCCTCTGGGAATCCAAGAAACGTTAGTAGCCAATGTCAGGCCTACACGTTTAACACATTTCCACTGAAAAAGGAAAACCTTTTTCCAATGTGATTGTGTACTATTTTTGACCTCTAATTCCTTTTCAGTGGTTGCATCTGTCTGATGAACATACAAAGGTTTCTAAGGTAACTTTCTGCAACCTGTCCTTAATGTGAACTTCCTGTATTTTGGTGTTGCTGTTACAGCTCATACTGGATTAACGTACTTATAGTCATGCTTAGTAGTTTATGAAAAAAAAAAATCAGACTTTTTTTAAAATTAGATCGTTCAATTTTATTAAAACACATCTTTGAGAAGTTGTGCTACTGTAGTAGTAAATATTTCTGTTCTGGTGCTCTTGGTGTGAGTTCATGTTTTTAAAAGTATTTGCTGAAAGGCTGCATTTTTATGGAGGCAGTTATTTTGTATTTATAAAGCCTTCTCCTATTAGACTATTCTATAGTGATTAAAAATCAGCATGTCCTATTTTTCTAGTGACATTGAATTGAAATGTAACATGAGACATTGCATATGTTTCTAGGTTGTTGCGGTTCAACCTTAGCCAGCAACTAAGCCCAACACAGCTGCTCGCTCACTCCCCCTCGGTGGGATGAAAGAGAGAAGAGTTAAAGTGAGAAAACTCACGGGCTGAGATAAAGACAGTTCTAATAGGCAAAGCAAAACAAGGAATGCACTCACTACTTCCCATGGGCAGGTGGGTGCTTAGCCATCTCCAGGAAAGCAGGGTTCTATCATGCATAACAGTTGCTTGGAAAAACAAATGCCATCACTCCAAACATCTCCTCCTTCCTTCTTCCTCCCCCAGTGTTACATGCTGGCCATGACGTCACCTGGTATGGGATATCCCTGTGGTCAGCTGTTCTGGTTGTGTCCTCTCCCAACTGCTTGTGCACCCCAGCCCAGTCAGATGGGTCTTCACCTGCCAAAACCGAGGAACACTCGCTTCACTTTTGCCTTCAGTGTTCCTAACTGCACAGTTTCATCCCGTCTTTAAGCTGGGATCTGCTGTTCGTCCGTGCCTTCTGAGAGGTCTCTCTGGCAAGGCCTCACCTAAAACCTTAGTATCAAAAGGAGGTTATCACGTTGTGATCGTACCACGGGACTGATAGCTAGAAGACAGTCACGTTGGTTGAAGTTGATTTTATAATAAAAATCATAAACCATACAAACCCTGCAGGAACCTGCACTTTGTATAGGAATGGCAAATCAGTAAGTTAAATAACTAAACCACTGACTATGTTTAGACAATACTGTGTACACTGAATACTGCTCACCTATAAGTGTGCTTGTTGCATTTTTAATAAGCTTTTATCTGGAAAATAGTTTTATCATTGGGTTCTTTCCTTAGATTGGATTTATTTTGTTGTTCCACTAAAATAAAGTATAGCATATTTCCACACTTTTCTAAATGGATTTTGAATGTATGTCTTGAATATTCAAGTAAAAATTGGACATAATAAACAACCTTTCAGGCACTAGAGAAATAAAAAGACAGACATGCAGCATACTAAGTTACACTAGATGCTGAACTCTGGCTGTCATCAGCAAATGTCAGTACAAGTGCAGCTGACAGCAAGTTAAATTGCACAGTGCAGAAAAGTACAAGAAAGATGTTGAAAAGGGTTTTAAATCTTCTAGAGATTTTGTTCTGAGAGAAAGGGGGCCTATGGTTGCTGTGAAGTCCGTGGAAGACTTTGCAATACCTTTTGATTCCATGTGAAAGATACTTAACCGTTAATGATGAACATTCATACAGATATTAAGGAAAGGATGTCATCTTCCACTTCTTTGAAAGTCCCCTTCCCCCATCAAGCTAAAACACTCCTGTTTTCCGTTCCAGAAAAAGAAGTGAGAAGAGCACCATTTTACACAGGAAAGTGGACGCAGAAATAGTTGTGTAGTTGTAAAGGTCTGTAGACACAGCTGTGACATAGTCATGTCTCAAATTTTGAGCGCATGTTTTCAGTGTAAATTTATCTCTCACTGAATTACTAATATAAGACCATTGCTTCAGCCCTCAATCTATTTGCTGAACTCATATTGCCATCATCAAATGGTAGTTGTGCATGTACAGATTAAGAAAAATGCGTGTCTGTCTAACAAATGGCTGGTTACAGAAGTATTTGAAATAGGGGTAAAAAGGCATGAAAGGTGGTACGAAATCTCTTGATTGTAACCAGAATGTCACAAACTGGAAAATAAACATTACTTTCAAAGTGAAAGATATACTCTGCCTAAACTTACTTAAACTGTAATAGTAACTAAAGTGCAGAAAGTAACTTACAAAGCAGGAACTGGGTATGGCATTAGCATTTTATAGGTTTAAAATTTTTACTTCACAACTTACATGACCTTGACTTGATTCTCTAAAAACGTAGCATCTCAGCTTAGTTCAGAGAGCTTAATGAGGTTAACTTTGTGGTATGTAAAACCAGGAAAAGTGTTTTCTGCATAAGGTTAAGGACAGGTTTCTGTTATGAGTCATGCTCTGACTTTGTAATGTTAATGCCTAAAAAAGCTCTCTAAAAATTCTAAGTAAGGGTAGTTAGAAGTCAGCCTTACCGGAACACTCCTTTTTACTACAGAACTGCCATCGCCACCNATTTGCTGAACTCATATTGCCGTCATCAAATGGTAGTTGTGCATGTACAGATTAAGAAAAATGCGTGTCTGTCTAACAAATGGCTGGTTACAGAAGTATTTGAAATAGGGGTAAAAAGGCATGAAAGGTGGTACGAAATCTCTTGATTGTAACCAGAATGTCACAAACTGGAAAATAAACATTAATTTCAAAGTGAAAGATATACTCTGCCTAAACTTACTTAAACTGTAATAGTAACTAAAGTGCAGAAAGTAACTTACAAAGCAGGAACTGGGTATGGCATTAGCATTTTATAGGTTTAAAATTTTTACTTCACAACTTACATGACCTTGACTTGATTCTCTAAAAACGTAGCATCTCAGCTTAGTTCAGAGAGCTTAATGAGGTTAACTTTGTGGTATGTAAAACCAGGAAAAGTGTTTTCTGCATAAGGTTAAGGACAGGTTTCTGTTATGAGTCATGCTCTGACTTTGTAATGTTAATGCCTAAAAAAGCTCTCTAAAAATTCTAAGTAAGGGTAGTTAGAAGTCAGCCTTACCGGAACACTCCTTTTTACTACAGAACTGCCATCGCCACCTGGTTCAGAGCGCATCTAGTCAAAGGAGTTTATGTGAGCGTGTCGGTCCTAACAGCGTCCTCTAGATGCTGGCCTTACGTCCCATTTCTCTTAGGTGTGTATGGGTACAGGTGAAAGTAACAACTCTATGTCAGAACCCTAAGGCCTTTAAAAAGGGCTGTATTTGATAGAAATCTATTTACATTGGCTTTCATGAGGAATATAAATGACAAAAAGTGTTTGGGATAGATAGTTCCCTCTTCTAACTTGGGATAGATGGTTCCCTCGTCTAACTTAGGCTTTGTTATTCTCTTCAGCCTTTGCAACACTAGTGCCTGAGTGCCATTAAAATGCGTAAGCCAGATGCGAATCTGAAATATGTGTTCCACCACTGGCACTGTAATAGATGAATCAATGTAAGAAAATAAACACATTTGTAAACTATTAGGACAAAAGCTGAAAGTCCAGACTTTTACCTGAGCAAACACAAGAGATCCTTCAAGAACTGGCTACTGTTTTGCACCCTTGGTTGCAGAGTCTTTTTTGAAAGGTTGAGAGGGGGATCTATTCCAAGACAAATTTTCTTGCCAGCTTTATCAAAACCTTTTATAACCAGCTATCAGGCACAGCTTGTTAAAAAAGTTACATAGTGCTGTCCTCTCCAAGAGGAAGAAATAAAAAAAGTAAAAATAAATATAAAAAGTGTTTGCAAGAGCCGTAAATTGTGCAGAAGCAGCTGGTGAATTAGAATTCACTGTCTCTTGCTTATTAATCTCCTACTTCACTGGAGTGCTAATGTGTCAGATTCCTCCACGTGGTAGTTCATTGTGATGAGCGTAGGGTGTCCTTGCCCTTTGTTGTTTCCATTTCTGCCTTTTCGCATCTTGTGATATTATACAACCAGGTTATATCATAAGCAAATTTAGGCTGATAAATATATCCCTTCAAAATAGATGCCTAAGGGAGCACACTCTACAAACTTTTGAAGTTTATAGCTTGAATTCATGGTATTTTATCGGGGAGACATGAGATTAGAATTAAATAATTTATAATTTGTTATTTAATTTATAGCATAATAGCCTTAGGAATGTAAAAAAGCAGTTAAATTTCCCTTGATATTAGCATAGTCTACTTTCACGAGGTTTAGGGAAGAGGTACTAGTCCCAAAATTGTTTGAGTGTTAGGTGGTAATGTAAATTCTAAAGTTCTGTTTATGAAACAAACATTTGTTCATAAACATTTATTCCATAAATAAAACTCCTTTAAGAGCCTTACCTTGTCCTGTGGCTACTGCCTTATTTCCCATTTAAACTTATTAAATTTATTTTTATGCATTTCAGAATTCCTCTCAAACATTTTACATTTTATCTGCTAGATGACATCTCTTGCCTGAATTTGAGCTAAATATCATTTTTCTGAAACAACTGTTGGTCCAAAACAGTGATACAATCAATCAGTGATACAACTGTTCTGAAACATCTTTGAGAGACGTAGATGCTTTGAATTCTTAACCCGTTTTTTTGCAACTCCATGTACAATCAGAGACTATAAAATCTCTAATTTGCAATCTCAGTGGTAAATATTGAAGTACAGCTGTCCAAGATACTTTCCTGCAGCCAGCTTTAGTTACTTCAACTGGCTAGCCTATGCTAGCCTATTGCATCATGTTTGAGATGCTAAATATAAGTTATTGCATGCTAACATTTGTAGTTAGGCTGAAAGTAGCAGAAATGAGGTAATACAGAAAGTCACTTTTTAAAAATAAACCACAACTTTAATTCAAGATGAAACTTTTATTGTAATAGCAGGATTTTTAATGTACGTTATTTCTCACACTTTTAAATTATTCAGACTTTAAGAGAAATGACATGTTGAATAGATGAACCAGTGATCAGGCCACGATATTTTATTTTAAACACTTTTTCTTAGTTTAGTCCTTAGATAAGCAGGATGTACTACTCATTTCAATAAAGAATTCAAATTTCGCATCTTCAGAGGGTAAATGCACTTTATATGTCACTGCTCCACTGTCCAGGTGAACTTTCCCTATTGCTTATGCACTTTTAAAAAAAAGATACAGCACATTATAAAAATACAAGAACAGAAAAGGGAAAATGATTGCAGTAGCTAATAAAAGCAGTTATTCCTTTAAAACCTGTGTTGCATGTAGGCAGATACTTCTTGTCTGGCTTTAAAATAAAATAAGACGTAACAGCCCAGTTGTTATCTTTGAAGTGTCAAAGTTTGAAAAAGTCCTTTAACTTCCAGCTTCAGTGAGATCTTAACGTTTGCTGAAGGCAAGTGATGAAAATTGGTTGTATTTCTTTTTTAATTTTTATTTTAACTGAACTACTGAAGATTCATCCCCGCGCAAGACATCCAAAAGCATGTACAATTGAACAATAATCAGACACTTTATAACAGTAATCAATTTTACAAATACAAGCGAGCAACTGGTTACGTAGCAATTTTAAAGATTTAGATGTGTAAGCACAAGCTAGCAGTGACACATCATTGTCAAGTATGGCAGCAGAAAGTCGATCTTCATGTGAAATAGCTTCTTTTGTTCTCAAGTGGAGCTCTGTACCCCACTTTGAACAATAGACTTCATGAAAGATACATATTATTTGGAAAGGGTCCACTGAGCAACATAAGGATTATAGTTTCTACAATCTGAATAGAAAAAATTTCCTTCACATAAGGAAAGTTTTAAAAGATTTGAAAAGCTACTGATAAGAGGAAGAAAAAAAACCTCTGAATTTGTGTTGGTTAGGACAAGAATTAATCGGTTTCACTTGCACCATAGCACAGAAGATTTAAATTGGACTGAAGTTCCACAACTTTCTCAGAAAAATTAAGTAGTCCTTCCCCCTCAACAAAAAAACCCAAGCAAAACAAAAAAAAAAAAAAAGGGGCAAAAAAGCAGTTAGCGCCCAGAAATGACACAATTAATTCTGAAATAGTTGCCGTAGACTGAGGGACTATTTGCAGAAGCTTTTAAACCTGTTTCGTCTCAGACATTTTTGGTGGGAAGCAATGCTACTTCCCATTACACTTTCTTTAAAAAACAATTGACATGCAATCATTTATGAAGGCATGGCTCTATCTTCATTCGTTTCATCTTCCTTGTTATCTATACTACACGCTCCAAAGATTTGAAGAATTCTTTTTCTGCTTTACCTCACATTTGATAGCTTAGCATGTTCTATTTACTTTTCTCCTTGCTTCATCAAGTAGTGGTGAGACAAGCAAATGTAAACGGAGTTTAACCCACCTGAGAGGTTTGATTACGCATTACAAGTGAAGTGAGGAAAACAAGTTCAGTAGCAGCAAGAATGAAATGTTAAGATTTGGATTTAAAATATGTAATTAAGAAAACTGCAGAGTCACGTTACTAACTTTAGGGCAGTTTTTGTCTTTGCTTTCCAAATCTAAGCAAGGTCATACATTCAGCTATGGTAACATTCAACGTGTATAGTCCATTACTGTTTCATTTTAAGCTCTGAGGAAATTAAGCACGAAATGGTATTTTTAAAAGTATATTGACTTTTTATTCACTTTCATTAAATACATGTTTACATTTATGAAAAAGTCTACCAATTTAAAATACTAATGTAGATTAAGTTATCTATTCTATAAATCACATATGCTTGAGAGTATGCACTGCTGACAAACTCCAGTGATATTTACGTGGAAAACCCAGAACAGTTCAATTTTTTAATTAGAAGTATAACTGTACGTCACAATATATTGCAAACTAGATTTTTATTTCAAAATAGTATGCAGCTTACAAGCAGTTTTTAATTTTTACAGGAAAATGTAAAACTACTCTTTCCAAATCTGCACTTCTTTATGCTGTTGGAGCTACTTTACTAATTAACCAGTGAACAGAGAAAAGAAAATCAAAACCAGAAGAGAAATTCCTAGGAAAGTTGTATGCACTTAAAGACATCCGAGGAGCAGATAACCAGAACATCAAGGAACAACACGCATACTTGGCCCATCTTCTGCCCATTGGAAAAAGCCACACTGTTTTTCCTTCCCAAGAGGGCACGCAAAAAAGTTCTTTCCATTATTGGGACCAATCTTCAACACAGTCTTCATAACACATCGCTTGCCATGGTTACAAAATGGAAAATTCAAGTCAGCCCACTGCCAAAACAAACAGGTTTTAGGCACAGTTTTAGCATACATGATGGCTATGATTTTTTTTTTTTTAAATTGGCAATAGAAACAGATCTACAGGGGAGGCCCTAGCAGAAACTCCTCCTAGTAAACGTAGTTTGATCTCTTTTGTGGTCACTGATCTTAGATTTTTCTTTAATTACAACTGCACGTACTTTAACTGGTGTAACTTTAATGTTAACATTATAATGTTAACAAATAGTTTTCTTCAAATTAAGGCATTATAGTATTACTGTCTTGAGTTCATCTATTAACTACCTGGTGGTGAGTGACAGAGTCAAACTCTTCTCAGTCACACACATTCATAGCAAGAAGCAATGGCTACTAGTTGTAGCTAGGAAGGTTGAGTTAGGTCTTGGTACACCAGTGGAAGCAGTTGCCCAGGCAGATTACAGAATCTTCATCCTTGGAGGTTTTCATTATTTTGGCTAGAAACATGGCTGAAGTCTACATCTAGAGTTTGACGCAGTCCTTCTTCAAGCATGAGGCTGAACTAAATGACCTGTATGAGTCACTTCAAACCAACATCTTCCGCTATGCATCTGTCTTGCATTACACAGAAGCAGATTAAGAGCATTTGCACAAACAGCAAGAGAAGTAAATAAAACTTTAGGTTTATAACTACTGTTATGCTCTTAGTTTCAATTCAGTGCACAAAAGTATTTAAAATCACCTCAAACTTAAACAGATCATATCTGTCCACAGTTACAGATTACCGGGGCAAGGAGGCTGCAGGAACAAATGCTTATTAGAAAACAGGCCCTGAAGTCTTACACGTACTTGAAAGTAGTCACACCGAGTTTCTCTGGGTAGAGGACAGGTGTAAAACTGTCTGCCCTTGTTTTCTCCATCCTTTCTCACAACTCTCATGCTGCAGAGACGGCTGTGTTTAGTGCAGCGAGGATGGCCCGCACTTGACACACGACTATCACCTGTCATATTAGCTTGAGGTTTGCTGTAATGACAGGTTACAAAATTACTCCTGCATAATGTTAAACGGATTACCAACACCACAGCCAAAGAACTCTTTCCTACCATTACAGTAGCTCACTCAGTGTACATTTACACACAATGACAGCCAGAGAACAAACTTCTCTAATGCACCTTTAAAGCTGAATGATTGCTAGTAGTGAATAGACAGGACTGTGTGCTTTTCTTGCAGGTATTATACCAGTTTTCCCCAGCATTAGCCCACATTTTACATTATTTCAAATGGAAAAGAAAATAAGCATAACCACTGCTATTACCACCCCAAATCCCAACATATTCTAAAAGAATCTTCTGTTCTCAGTTAAAAAAGACCAATACCAAGTAGTTACTCCAGGTTGAAGGTATTTCTACGCTTCACAGAAGTCTCCTACCCTCTTTAGTAAAAAGAGTAATGCTGAAAATCGTATTTGGACAAGAAGCAATCCAGCTGAGGTGGTGGAACAGTGTTGTCTGAAAGGGATAAAGTGTCTGTCTTTCTTCCTCATGATTGAGATAGTCAGAGATTATCTGAATGCAATATACAAGGCTTTATTTAAAAACTAACATGAAAAAGATTGATGCTCTGAAATCCATCTTTCTAATATATTTATATAGAGCAGAAAAGCTGTGATAAAACCTTAGTGAAAAAAGAAAAGATTAATTAATTCATTCTTGTTAAGTTATCAGCTTAGGAATTTTATGTTCTAAGTATGGAAGATTGCAGTCCTGCATGCGTCAGCAGCTTTCTTCCAACACCTTGTGAGAACAAAAGAAAAAACACCACAATTTTTTTGTAGGATTTTGTTATGAAGTGTTTGGTTTTGGGTTTTGTTGGGTTTTTTTTGTTGTTGTTTTTTAAATGTTTAAATTGATGACTTGCTGTAACTACCTGTTACTGTGACTGATACTGTCTCATTTCTTCTTTGCACTCCTCTGGATTCTCAGTTGTCCTGCCTACATCCTCAGTTCTCTGTAGTCCTCTTCTGAGACAGCAATGAGAAAATACATTCATACAGCCTAACCTGGCTAGCCATTGAGATCCAGTTTCAAAACTGGTGCTTCAACAATGCAAGAAATAATTTCTGTATTTCAGAACAGACACATGACCAAGAATTTTGTAGCATATCATTAACATCTTTCACATTCACCCTGCATAATTTGCCACTGTGAGTGACATCTGCCTTGCACTCCCATTACTGTTGTGTATATCTGCCCAGCTTTTCCTTCACAACCCAACAGGTTCTCACATTTCTCTTAACTATGTGTCTGAATAAGGCTGTGTAAATAAAAATTCAGGATGGGTAGGGCATTGAAGTAGTTACATGCAGGATGCAGAGAAAAGGTAAGAGAAAATAGTGATGGGAGGTTCATCGAGGTACCCATACAGAGATTCACATCGTGGAAAATGTTGAGAACTGCTAGCTGACAAACAACTTTAATTACAAAATATACATTCATCTACTTTCCTATTGTCATCTTTCACGACGACTTCAAGATCTAAGCAGATAGCAACTACAGTGCTAAGATCAGACAACTCCTTGGGTAGAACTGTGCTTGCTGACCTATTATTAGAGCTATTCCGTCCTATTCGATGGGAATAGCTGAAATATGAACAACTGTTTAGTTAACAGCAGTACTGGACAGATGCCAAAATCAGGACTTTTCCAGTGACAGCCTAGGTCATTCAGCGCTTTTCAAAATCTGAGTGTACTTTAGTTAGCCAAGAATAAGTTACCTCTGGCAGAAATCCAAAGACAACAGTGTCTGAACCCAACAGCACAGTATGCTGTTAATCTTCAGGGATAAAGCTGGTTTATGGGATTATACAAAGACTTGTTTACTTTTCAGAATACATACCTGATTGCTACATCATCTTGGTGAACAGAGGGTAGATGATCAGTTTTCTGTTTCTTCTGTATGTGTTTGAAAGAGGGAGGTTGCTGACAGGAGAACAAAGCCATAGCAGTTACAGATGTTGAGCAATCCTTGTCTGTGCTTCCTCCTGACTGGTAGCCATTGTTTTGGATTTGATTACAATTGCTTTTTGGAGCAACACACTCAGAGTGTCCATCGGATATTTGGGTATTATTTCTCAAAACAGCTTTGTTACCAAGATCTGTTAAGACAAGAGTTGTAGTTCCAAATGCAGTTTTCCTGTTGATCTTTATTTCTGTGCTTGGTTTTCTGAAATCATTACAAGGGTACTTCATTAAGTTTATGTTAAAGGCTGCAGAATCTTCAATGTTCTCTGTCGTTGTAACTAGGGAAAAATAAGTTTTTTGTTATAATCCATCTGTGTAGAGTGATACATCATATTTCTGATCTGTATTCATAAGTCTTGAAAGATGTCAAAACCTGTCACAGATTAGATACAGTACCAAATTTCTTACAATAAAAAAGCTCATGCACTTTTGGAGTCACGTGCAACTTGTGTTTCAAGATAACACTACTATTGCTTGAATAGGACCAGATGTGAATAGTACTCTGTAAATGAAAGCTATTGGAGAATTAACCATGCAAAAGTGAATCTGGCCCAAATACAGGGATTAAAACATTTAAATTTTTCAAAATAACCTTTTATAACCCCAGCACTGGAAGATTGTGGGGTATGGTACCTCCAGCAGCAATACTTCAGCCATTTTTAAAGTATTGTTTTACTATTGACACAAAAAGGGATATTGATTTGTTGGGTTTTCTGGTGCTTCCAGGGTTCCCGTCCTCTCCAAACATCATGCACATCCAAACTTATCGATCCCTTGCTGTAAGAGACTTAAGAAGCAAGCAGTTCAGATGTTTACTTTGCAAAAAAATTGTAGTTTCTAACTACAACCCTCCTCCATTTCTCAGTAGAGGTTCCAGACAACCTTTCAATACCTTCAGGCCTTGAAGTCAAACAGGCATCACAAATCTCAGCAGAGGGCTTATTTATTAGGGTACAGCATATACACGTCCACTCCTCTTCAGATTTCTGAGCTGCATGTCCATTAGAACATGACCCCCTGCCATATGCCCAGCCAATTAGGCTATTTCTAGTTGGCAGTTTGCTGTGAAAAAAAAAAAGAATGATGTTAGTCTTTTGTGACGTTTCTTCTACAAATTGCCTTACACCACTATGTGCAGGGAGGCACAGGGCTAGAGAACAAGTGGTACACAGTGTTATGCCTGCCTGTCGTAGCTCGGGCAGCATGTCATGCTTAGTTTGATTTATTTTTTTTCTTTACCTCAAGGGCAAATCTTTCCCGATGTTGCAGAAGTAATACAAATAAAAATATTTACACAAAAACGGACAGAAAGTTAATTATTAACTGATGTGCTCTCCAGCACAATGCCCCAGCCTCTCTCAATTTCCCTACAATTTTCAAGTACTGCAGCAAGAAACCTGGTAAGAAAGGGAGACTGTTTCAGTACTTTTCCCCCATTCCTGGTACAGAATGCTTACTAACAAATGTGTTACTGGATGAAGAACTGCTCAGAGGCTGAATTACAGAAAGTAATACAATTTACCAAACACATTTTTTTGCTCTCATTTGAATGGCACCCATTAGACTACTGTGTTATCGTAACAGCCAACAGAACTGAAAGCCTTAAAAGTTAGAAAGTCTTTTTGTGTGTCAGCATTAGGTGGAAGACATTTTAGCATTTAGGAGCTTGTTCAGAATTAAGGATTTTCTTTTTCTTTTTTCTTCATCAGAAAGAATTCACTAATGTCCTAGCTGGGACTGATGAGCCAAAGCTGTACTCCAGACACCTCTATAGATGTAATTGTCTTAATTCTCCTGTAAATGATAACATCTCTTATGTTGATACACTGCTTTAGAATTGTAGTTACTATTTTACAGTAACTACACGGTACCAAGGACTAATTTTGTCATAGTATCCGAACATTGTTAGCATGTTAACTTGAACTTATCTGTTCAGTCAGGTATGTATGTAAATTTTAAAGTACTGTGGTTGGTAAGTTATCAAGCATTTTTCTCCATAGTTTTTATGGAATTATGTGCTTTTTGGAGACTTTTTGAATCCTAAGAATTTAAGCAGTTCAGTTAATAATGCAAATGCTGTACTTGGAACTGTTGTGACACTCCTTAGACCTATCGCTTATTCCCTAATTATCACTCTCCTTAACAGGCTAGATTTCTAAAATAATAGTAGGGATATCCACTCCTACCACTTCCCCCAGTAAAACTAGGGAGCTTAATGAGAACTGCTGACATACCAGAGATCCTGTGCTGTCAAGAGGTAGAACAGACATTACAGTAGCATTCACCAAAATACTGTGCTTAGGTAACAAAACAGAGAAACTGGCAGTGTTAAAAATGGGTATTTTCTCATTATTAGATCAGTTGTTCTACTCAGTTATCAAAGATGATTTAGTAGACTAAATATATTCAGCATGTCATGTTTTGGAATTTAAGTCCATGTGCGTCCTCGATCCAAAAATTCCATCGTTCCCCACTCTGCCCCATTTTGGAACATGAAATATGGGGGAAAGCTATATTTTAAAGATTCAAGGGACATTTGAATTTGATGAGGTAAGCTTATAATGGGTATTTTCTTCATTTTTTCAGTTGAGCAAAATCATAAGCTGTTTGACTTGACCCAAGAACCACTGGGTTAAATTCTACAGTTCATGATCTGTAGCAAGTCAGTCTGATCACAGGGGCCCCTTCCAGTCTTCGAACACGAAGAGCTTGGAATGGCAGATAAACTACTTGAGCTAAACATACTTTTATTTGGTAACAGTTACTGCATAATAGAAAACAGAGCAGAACACAAAGATCCGACCATTAGGATGAGGACAGCACAAGAAACAACCTTTTTACTTTATAGCTACCATTACCATGTTTTTCACTGAAATATGCCACTGTTTAATTATGTTTTAAAAAAAACCACCAACAACAAAAAAAAACCCAAACCACTAATTGTCGTGGAACAGAGAGAGAATGAGATATTTTCTTTCCTTGCATCATTTTCTAGTTATCTGACTCACAGAACACTGCTGTCTTCCTTACCTTCTGCACAACATTTCTTATTATTACTTTCTGAAAACACAGCAGATTGGGCTTATCGGCATGTGAAATATTTATCTTACATGCTGGAATTTCTATATTTGATCTGTTTTCAAAGGCGATTTTTAAGCTTTAACCAAAATCCTTTCAGCCATCTGAATCTTGAAAGAAGGTTGGAGGTGGGAGAGGGATGTGTGTTCTGTAATTCTTATCCAAAAAAATAAACACACACACAAATGAAAGCAAAGTTTGCAAAGTGAAACAGTTATCTTTTAATAGATTGACAGAGCTCAGTATAAAAAGGCAAGATTCTGAAACATCAGATGAAAATTTTCAAGAATAACTTAGGCATGTAAGAGTCTGAATTAGGTGCTTTTCACCCTTTGTGACAAATACATTTTGTGCTTTTCTAAAACAAACGGAGGAAAGCTGCTGCTAGCATAATTTACGTGGAACTGAAAGTGTCTGTGGCACACCTGTAGTAAAAGCTTTCCAAACCTGCTAAGGAGGAAGAAAAAAGTCTTAGGCCCTACAATATTCGCGGCACTGAATTTACTGAAGTTTTCGTTTTCATCAGTGTAACTCTACAATCAGAACAAAATTGCATAGATGCACAGCTACCTAGATATTTCAGGACTGAAGGGGCTATCCTATCAAACGAAACAGACACAAATTCCTGCCTTCCTTATGCCCTTCAACTTGGTTGTGTGTAAATGTCCAAGCCTATTATATTGATAACACCAAGAAAAAGGGGCAATTTTTCCAGAAGCAGTGAATAATTCTGAGCACTCTGAATTGTTTTATAATTTCTACATTTGATTAGAGTAATAGCTGTTTCATAACAGATGGGGCCTTTGAAAGAAATTGTATCAAAGAATCAAAGCTTTTAACAGGTTTTACATATCAATGGCCAAAACATTTTTCTTTGGCAGTCAAGTGAATTTAGATATAAAATGCACAAGGGTCTATTCTATTTGAGAAGTGATGTCCTCTTACTGTAACAGCACTTTGAGTTGCTGAAGCACTTTGATGCTTAAAAGTGTTATGAAGTTACCGTCATACCTAACACTGACAAGCTGGGGATCCGCGTTTTGACATCGAGAGCAGAAGTAAGTCATCCTGTTACTCTCTCCTAAACGACACACAGTGATCTTCCCATTGCACTGGCCACAGGTTGGGCGCTTGTATACTTTGTAGTGTTTGTAGAGTGGAGACCCAGTTTTGCAGCACTAAAAGAGAACACGTTTAAAACCCAAGTTAAAGACCCAACACGCATTTCATGTCAGTCCTTCTACAGTCTAACTGAAGCTAAAATAAAAAAATCCTACGTAAACCGGCAGCCCGATGATGACATACAGATATCTACGGTACACTCATAAGGGGTATCATCTGTATTTCATATTCTCTTATGAAAAGAATTGACTTTTAAGCAGGTAGAACAGTGTCTGGAATTCTCCACATAATGGAATAAAAGACACAAGAACATACTAGCATAGTGCTGCAAATATATGCGAGGGGCACCCCCCTCGCCCCCAAGCTCAGCTGGACCAGCTAGCACTGTTTCAGCACCAGTCATCTTTGACCTGACAACTGCAGGAGTGTTCTTAAAGAGCTGATGAGCTCCAACCAATGCAGCATACAAAACAAAAATAAAACAAACATAAGCCACAAAACCAACACCTTCCCTCACCACGAAAAGAGCCAAAAATACACCATAGAGCCAGCTCAGACCTGATGCTGCAATCTGAGTTGATCAACCTTCCCAAAACCTAAAGCACTGTGCAACACAGAAACATTCCAGATTCTGTAGGAGACTGGTAGCGTCCAGTAAAGTTGTTCAGCTTCATCTTAGCACTGGCCATGCAAGTCGGCTTATGAAAAACCACTTGGCACTATGGCAAGCTCCCCAGATCCTGGCAGAAAGTCGTGTTAAATTAAGTACAGTACAAGCCCAAAGGGCACATAGACCTAAAGAGCCTCCAGAGGGCTGACAAGCAGGCACATTTCATAAGACAATTCACCTGGAGTCAGCACAGACAAATCCCAGCTAAAACTGGCAGGAAAAAAAACCCCGACAGAAAAAACAAACAAGAAAAGCCCAGCAGAGACGCAGCCAGCTCTGTAGAGCCACATGAGTTTCTGCACTACAATCGCAGTTCCTTGGGCACAGTTCAAAAGATTCCACAGCTGGCCCAGCAATATCAGCCCAGCTCTGGCAAGGTGCAATAGCTCTAGCTCCATAATGCATGAAGACCCTTGGACCTTTCCCAGACTTCGAGCACAGCATATTTGCTTCGGCTGTGCTCTTACTCATCAGCCTTGCTGAGTAAGAATGCTTTTGCCAGTACAAGCTAGTAATCCAATCAGAAAGAATTACTAATATATATTTGCATGAATATTCACAAACAGTTTGCTTTTTCTCAAGATTTTTCCTCAAGGTTTACAGTTAGTTTCTTATTTGTAGTTTCCTACCATCCATTTGTTTAAAAACTAAACATAAGCAACAGCTTTTTACACAAACAAGATTTCTCATCTTTACATCTGTAAAGAGTTACTACAAATGATATAGTACGATTACTACAAACATTCTGTAACAGTCTATAAAAAATGATCCAGCGATACCCCTCTTACTAACCCATTTTTGTTAGGTTTGCATCTTAAAGAGACTTGCGGTGGTGGAGCTAGCTCTCCTTTAAAAGCACTTGACTGGTGAATACTTGCCACATATAGATTATAAAATATTTGAAAATGGCTAAAACGAACTACAAAAAGTTTAACTTGTTTATTGTCAGTCTAAAAGGCTGTGACACAATTAAATCTCCTAGTATTACAATTGTTGCAGAACTGAATGCTATCCCTTTACTAGTAGACTTCACTATGAAGTTTGGAGAATGAAAAGATTTCCCTAGCCAACAGACTAACCTACTCTTCAGTAGGTTGGGGGAAAGCAGACATTTAAGCAGACTATTAAACAAATTACATTTTTAGCCTTTATGATTGAAAGATGGTATTAGGAAAGTTCGGTGCCCTCCTCCTAGCCTACAAAAAAAGAGAATTCTTCGCAGCACTAGCTCCTTGCCCGTCATGAATACCAAGAGAAAGAGACAAGAATTTCACTGCTGCTGTTCGTTTCTCTGCACACAGCTTAAAGAAGAAAAACATAAAAGAATTAGGCCAAATTAGGTCTTTTTCTATTTTGGAAAGTTAAAGAGCAACCAGGAATTAGAGAGTTTACAGAGGTAGAAATGAAATCCTGCTGAAGTTGTGGCAGTAGGGAGAAGCTGGAATCTATTTCACTTTAGCAACCAAAAATGTTGTTTCAGTTAGAAAAAAAAGTTGTTAAAAGTTAGAATTTTAGTCAAATAAATACACTTGCTACTTCAAGTTTCATAAAGGAAGCCACATGAATTACCTTCATACTTCCCTGGGGCAATCTCTAGTTCTCAGTTTGAAGACTGACCTTTATGTTATCTTACATATAAGCGTGTGCTTAACGTACATCAGTTCTGACATGTTCACAGTGACATTACAGCGCATGCACAGCAAAACTGAACTGGCCTTCAGGCGACATCTGTCAAACTCTTCTGCTGCAGCTGGGCCAAGCTGTGCACATTCTTACAGCCTAGACTCCTCCACCTTTCCATCGTTTGACAATTCACAATTAATAAAGAGCACACAAATCAACATTCCTATTCATGGAACACTTATCCTGTTGCATCTTTTTACTGTTTTCACTAGACGTTCACATACAGCTGAGTCAAGTTTTGGAGGTTTCTCAGAAACATGTGCCCATACCTTATAAAAAAGCAGGGTAAAATCACGTGTCATTTTCACCAAGTGATGTATATGCTCATCTGTCAGTTGGCAAACCTGTAAGAAAGGCAAGTGTCTTTTAATGTCCTTAGTGTCTTTTAATAACTTAAGAAATGACATGATAAAACAAAGGTAAGAAGATAACAATGTTGTATAGTATGTATTTACATTCTTAATACTTTGGTGTCATTAAAAACAATCTTCAGACATTTCACCCACCTTAACGGCTGGATGGAGACCGCTGTCAAACAGTGCTTCATTTTTTATGATATTTCCCACTCCAGGTAATACTGCTTGATCCAGTAACACATCACACAACATGCGGGTTTTCTGCTGCTTAATCTCACACTCTGCTCTTAAGAAGCTAAACTTTGGAGAACAGACATCCAAGCTTTTCATCATCCTCACTTTCCGCTGACTCTCACCTGAATTTCTGGAAGAGCAAAATACGTTAAGATTTAGTTTTATTTCAATTGTATGCTAGTATAGCAGTATGGTTTTAAAAACAACACACAGAAGTGTAATAGAACGCTATATGCAGATAACAGAAACCATGAAAATACCAGTGACAGGAAGAGGCACAGAAATTACATCAACCACCCCCACCAAAAAGAGGTCAAGGATACACGCATGGAACATGCATCTAGTCAACATACAAGAAATCATGCTCATTCTGTTCATATTATTTTGAAAAATAATTGCCATATCCTTGCTTTAAAACTACTTCCAACATGGAAAGACCATGTGTTTGGACCATCAACCATTACTAACTGTATGTTTACGTGGACCAGTAGTTACAATATGACAATAAAAGATATATTTTCTTGAACTTTGATTTTATTAGGTTAAGTATAATCATAAATTGAAGAACAAATAGTTTGAAAATAATACAGTACAAGAAGTCTCAGGCTCACATAGGCTTTCATGTTTTGTAATATGCATATATGTTACTTGAATTTACACGCTCCTTTTCACCCAAGAGCTTAAAATGCTTTAAAATCAAGCTTGCTATGTTATTTTTATTAGCATTGAGAAGTACAATGCTGACGGACAAAAACATCATCTTAATGTCAATTAGAGCACTTATACCCATTTGCTTCTAAACAAAAATAAAAACACAACCTTGGGAGCATAACCATTTGAAACGAGTAATCGTCACAGATCCTTATTCTTGTTAAGGAAGTGAGACTGCATGGAAATAAAGGAGCAGCAGGGTTCAGCATTCACATCTAAGGATGGAATTAAATCCAACTTTCATTCCCAGTCTTGACATTATCTAACGAGGCTATGGCATAGAACTACTTTAACTGTATGTAAATTCTGACACAAAAGCAACAGAATTAAATTACCATACCAATAAACAGGATATGTTTAGAAAGTTTTCTTTCTTTGTGTCTATGATGGCTTTCATTCAAGCGCTTAACAATTTGAGTGTGATTTTTCACTATGGTCTTAAAAAAGCATTAGAAAAAGAAATAAACGGAGCTATGTTTAATTTGGTTAGTTTCTGCTTTACCTATACTCTACTGTCACCTCAAAAAACCAAACAGTATCCTCTGTAAGCTGTATCTCCAAAACTGGTAGTGCTCCATTTCTGTCTGTGCTTCCATCAGGATTAATGCGCATGGAACCATTCATACCAAAGTGAATCCTCGGAGAGAAAGAGAGGTTTTGTGGGTATTTTATCTTAACAGTGTTTCCAAGCATCACACTAGTCTGTTTTTCTGAAGCTGTGAACTATTCTTACCTAGCCAAGTCAGTATGTATGTACATCAATTCTAGTTTTAAGAGTAACACAGCAACAAACTACTTGCTTACATAGTGCTCAAATCCCAGATAAGAACCCTCCCCAAGTCGGAAACACTCCAAAACACAGCAGTTCTCAGTCTTTATAATTCATTATACAGAAGTCAAACCTGATCATTAAGTAACACACTTTTCTGGTGTATCGCACTTAAAATTTTTTCACTTGACACGCTGGTCTTCCAACATAGGTTCTTAAGTCCTCAGGGAGGCTGAAAGAAATGAGGGTACTTTACCAGACAATTTTCTGTTAAATCAGGCAGAAGTCACCTGGTATAAAAGGAAAGACTTCAGTCCTCACATTGCCAACACTGTTATCATATCAAAGCTACTTCCAATAACGCCACAAACAAAGTAATTAACACCTGCCATATGTTGTTTTCTGCTTTTCTTTGCCTACAACCAAGGCAATATCTGCAGGTCAATTAAAAATTAATAAAAGAAATAAACTGAGAAATGCACAGATGGCAAAGGAGAGGAACAGACTCTTTCAAGCATTCCTTTCACAGATCACTAATGCTTTAAGAGGTCTTACATTTTATAATATATTCTACTGGGAGCTAGTATACTTGAGCAAAGGACAAGTTTGACTACAGTCTCATACATTTTATTTATTACAAATTCACCTGGTACATTCAAGTTCTAAAAAAACATAAGACAGAAGGAGTACCCTGCCTATACGTTGCGTATCAGAAAGGGTGGATTATTTTGTAGCTACAAAAAGATTTAACAGATCAAACTACACAAATGACAAAGGAAATGCAATATGAGGTTTATATTTCCTTCTAATCTCTCTTTGTTACATTTCAGGAACAATAGGCATTTTAAATATTTACAGCTAGGTTAAGACAACATTTCGTTAAGCATAGTCTTAAAGTCAACTTTTTATGTAGCTTTCTCATAGCATTTATCCATTAATTTTTTTCAATTTTTAAAAACCTGTGTCTTTCCAAAACACTCTTCTTATAAGTCAGTTCAGCTGATATAGTTATTTCAGTCACTTTTATTTTCAATAGCCATTTCCAGTTCTCAAGTGCCATGAATAGTACTGCACAGGTTCTACTAGTCAAATTTATTTTTAAACAGAGTCAAACTTCTTTTTAAACCAAACTTTTGCATCTTGCTACCCGGTGGTAATGTACTAAATGCTTCCAGAAAGTTTTTTTTTTTTTTTTAAGAAATAGCATCCACATTAATAGCTGATAGTTTCACTTACCAAGCTCCAGTACACTGTTTAAAAGGAGTACAAAGAATCACAACCATTGGCTACCTTAGTGACTTGTCAGTTCGTAACTACAAAAAATAACTGAGTCATCGCTACACATTTACACTGAAAAGCCTTAAGAAATTTACAAAATTTCACTCCAATGTGTATCATTACCTTTGATGTCCTGAAATAGGGCAAATCAGAAATCTTCTCATTTTAAATACCAATAGAAAAGCCACACTAGTCAAACCTAGGATCTGTTACTCAACGATGGCTAGTAGTAAGGAGTTGATTTTGTTGTTACAAAGTTATGAAATTGAGGTTTTAGAATTATTTAGTGCTACATAATACTGTAAGGATCTGCTTTTATTTAAAACATTTTTTCCCTGTGAATACAAAAGATTAGTAGTAGCACAGTCAAACTACTTTATAGAGGTGTAAAAAACCAGTGACAATTCACAGTATCAAGCTCTAAGGGCCATGATGTAATTTTCAGTTAAGGCACTGGATGTCTTTCATTTAAGGGATTTGGAGTCCACAGTTAATGCCTTCCTAAGAATATTTTTGTCTGTTTTCAGTTATGCAAAAACATAGGTGCATTATCAATTTTCAGAAACTTTTCTAAGTCATTTATCATATCTAAGTTATTTATCACTCCAAATTTACATTAACAGCACACACAGAAACTAAACTCAGGACGACACCTCTCGCATAACTGTATTGTTTCCACAGCAAGACACGCAGTCCATGCAAGTCTCTCCTGTACAACTCACAAGTATCAGAGAATTTTTTTCAACTTTCATTGATTATTTAAGTGACTTTCAAGGCAAAACTGGGAAAAAAAATTCCTCAGATTTTCCAAAAAACCTTGACTTTCTTCATGACTTTAATGTCCTTGTTTAAATGGACATCAAAAAGTAAAAGCACTAATTTCTTCAGAAGGTGTCATTACTCATCCATATTAAAAAAAAAAACAACAAAAAAAAACAAAAAAAGAAAGCTTCTACTGCTCACCATGGATGGCAAATATATTGAACTTCATTTGCTAATTGCTATCCACAACACGGCAACACTTCAGAACTATCCTCCACATTTGCAAGATAGGCAAGCAGTAGCCAAACTGTATAAAACAATTTCATGGCCAGGTTATCTTCTCCTACCAGGCAGTCATTCCCCACTTGAGAAAATCCAGGANGCAAATATACTGAACTTCATTTGCTAATTGCTATCCACAACACGGCAACACTTCAGAACTATCCTCCACATTTGCAAGATAGGCAAGCAGTAGCCAAACTGTATAAAACAATTTCATGGCCAGGTTATCTTCTCCTACCAGGCAGTCATTCCCCACTTGAGAAAATCCAGGAGCCTAAAATGAGTTAGTAACCCTTCATGACCCAGTCTTTCACAAGACATGACTAACATTGTTTCAGCACGACTACCAGCTTTTTACAACTGTTTTTGTTACGTTGAGAAACTATGTACAGATACAGAATCTGTATACCTTTCCTGTACATAACTCCTGCAATGTTTCCAATCAAATAAGTGACATAAAGGGAGTTCCTAAATACAATTTCTAGAGCTGCAATAACTGACGAACTGATGAAACTTTTAAGCTTACTATCAAACAATAACTGAAGGTTGTTTTCATGAAGTACAGTAAGTTATTGTATTAGCTAGAAAGCTTAAGAATTATTTAAGACCATTCAGGGTCAAAGGATTATATTTTCCATACTGGAACTTGGCCACATTTTCTTTCTCTTTGAAGAGAACTTTTGCAAGATGCTTACTTCCATTCATTAGTAATAGCTTTTGTCTTCTGATAATGTAACTCAGTCTGTTGAAATAATGTTTTCTTATTGTATAATTTACTCCTTTGCTTATCCAATCAATTTTTAATACATGTAATAATCATTTTAAAAAGGCTAACATCTACATCAGTTAGCTTTTTCTTTTATCTTCCTTTACAACTGACTTATCTTTTTCTTTCTAAAAATGACTTCTTCCCCGTTTCTATTCAATAAAGCACACTACAAAGTAAGAGAAACTTATTAGGACCATAATCCTATCCTTCACAAATATGGGTTGCTTTAAACACATATGCAGTCCCCTCCTGCTAGTATGATTGTCATGTAAAGACTGGTATGTGCTTGTAAGACTGGCTGCATTTCTCTAACACTAGGACAAATAAGCATATAGCACTATATCTGGTAACTAGCAGGCCCCTGCTACTGAAGATCAGTCTACACATCACCCCAGGAAATTACTAATGTATCACTGCCTTTATTTATCCAGCATGCCACCACTGTAAACCGTTGTACTTGCAGCCAAGCATTTTCAGTTCCATCTCCCTCGTGTTACAGCAGTGCCACTGGCAAAATATTATGTCACAGAATCATAAGGTATTTGTTGATATTATCAGTTTTAAATGAAAACCACAACCTTACACCTTTGTTCAAGATCGATCACTAGGTGACAAAGACTACACTGAATGTAGAATCGATGTTGTTCTTCTCCCTCTTAAAGATTTAGAAAGATTAGAATTATGTCGCAAGTAGAAGGCTGAAAGAAAAGCATTAAACGCAAGCCTTAGCTATTAAATATAAGGGCCTTACTTATGTATTCCATACTAATTACCACAAAGAGGGGATTTTTTAATAATCTATTACACTGCACATTTGGTTAGATTTATTTTTTAGTTGACTTTGCAGCACGGAAGCATATTGAACTAAAAAAAGTAAACTAGATTCCAAAGACAACCTTGGTGGTTAGTACAAGATCTTCAATGGGTTAAAGCACACAACAAGATCCTATACATGCCAACTAACCCCTAGTAAGCTCTGCAAAGCATGAACAAACAACTTGGCAGTTTTACCGTTTGTCTAGCAGATACGGTTTCACCAGACAGTTAAGAGGTACGTTTATGATACCCAAACCATTCACCTGCCAAATGTCAAACCATAGTTCCAAACCAAGGAGTTGTTAATACTGTTTAAAGAAAGAAAGCAAGGCAGCATAAACGTATATACACAGAATATTTTAAGTGTGGCAACTTTTTCTCACGAGTTTATTATCAGAGCAATTGAATCATTAAAAATTAAGTACAGAATCTCAGTCTAAATTTCTTAAGGAAAGTTACAAGAAACTGCAAGTACTGTTTGTAGTGGAAGACATTACGTAACTGTAACTGCATACACTTCTCCAAGTTTTGTCCTTAGAAAATGCAATCACCTGTTTGAAATAAAGGAATAACTGTCCTTTTCAGATACCTTTACATGGACTCTTAGACTAAGAATAAAGCAGTAAATTATCTGAAAACGTAAGTGACTATATCCAATATTTCCAACACTGCAGAGAGCCTGCTGAGAAGTTTATGTACAACGCTAACTTTTGAATTTCTGAAACTGACATTACCAAGAACAAGATGAGCCCCCAACAGACGCACAGTCTGAACACATAGGAAGCCTTTTTCTCATCTCTTACCTCAAAGCTTTCTGATCAAAATACATGAAAAGTTCCTTTCCCAACGTCTCCACACCCCTGTAAACATGTCCAATAAGGAAATCACGACCAGAGGTTCTCTCCTCACTTGCAGCAGTCTGAAAATTAGTACATAGACACAAAGGTTAAAACAATTTATACTACTTTGATTCTAGCATCAGTACACATTCAGCAAGTAGCTGTATGAACTAATTTTCCAACTTGGACAATATTAAATGTTTTTTCCTTAAGCAGCTCTATCAAAACCAATGACACTGTTAATCCAGGAAGGAGACCAGTCACTATTGCTAATGCTATCGTAACTTACCTCAGTCTTTTCCAATTGAAACAATAAGTCTTTTTTAATCAGAGTATTTTATGCCTTTTCCTTCAGGTCATGCATTCACAATAAGAGTTTTAGATTGATGTAAACCAAACAGGTATAGTTTGAACATTAAATACTTGTCAGACTGTCAATTCTGCCATTCGCAGACCTACATCCTTCCTCAAATATCTCTTGCTGGAGTTTCTATCCAAGCTAATAATACGCTTTCAGTGTTTCACGTGGGGCATTGTGTATTACAGAAAAGCCTCCACCGAGCCCACAGAGATATATCTCTCTTCCTGCTAGTTGCAAGTCTAATCTCAGAAGATGTTGAACAGCAGGTGGGACACTACTGGAGGACAAGAAAAAGATAATTGCGAGATTGAAGCAATCTTCTTTTCTTGCTTAGCACACGAAACTCCAGTGAAATGATAAGGGACCTCTACAGGTTATCTGGTCCAAACACCTGCTCAAAGCAGAACTGATTTAGATCAGGCAGCCCAGGGCCTTGCCCAGTCAACTTCAGAGTAGCTCCAGGGATGGAGACTCTCATCTCCTTGGAAAAAAACTTTCCCAATATCTAATCAGAACTTCTCCTATTGTCACCTGCATCTGCTGCCTCTCATCCTACTGTGCACCTCTGACAAGAGTCTAGCTCTGGCTCCTCCATACCCTCCTTTTAGGTAGCTGAAGAGAGCAATAAAAACCCAGTTCTATGAGCATCCACTTGTCCATCGTGTGCTTCAGCCTGCTAACGATACCAGGGGACTCACTCTAGTATGTTATTATCTTTTTCCTAATGGGGAGTTGAAAACCACACACAGTAATTCAGATACAGCCTCGCAAGTCCTGAACAGAGATAAGAATCACTCTCCTCAGCTTGCTGGCTACACTATCTTTAGCACAGAGCAGTATGGGGCTGGCCCTCTTCCTTGGAAGGGCACACTAGTGACTTGGACTTAGCTGGTATAGGACCCTACGTCCTTTTTTGTCTGTGGAGCTGTTTTCCATCCGACCAGCAGCCATTGCATGACATTATTCTGTTCCAACTGCAGGACTCTGCAAGCCCTGCAAATGCTCAACTTAAGTTTATGCCAGCCCGTTCTTCTCAGCGTGCCAAGGTCCCCTTGACCAGCATCTCAATGTCCCCAGTAAGCCCATTCAGCCCCTGCCAAAACCTGCAAGCGGTGTATTCCCTGTCATTGGAGCCCTAACTGCAAGGCACAGATATGCGTACCAGTGCTTCAATCGTAACACTCAATTGCAATGCAAATACGTATGAAAGCGACTCTGGCAAATCAGCAAGGCTTCAGCTAGTTAGCGCAATTTCAGAGCTACTCTCTATATAATCTCCCACTGTATTATTACCCTGAAATGATATACATTTAGAGGGGTTTATGGTTATTACTCTGTCAGGCAGAAAAACAAAAATATTTTTTTGCATAGCATCAACATAATTTACTTTGCCTATTATCAAAATACAAAGAAAGCAAAATTTTGCTCTCAGGTAAACCCTTCATCCCTTACAATAAAAGTATTCAAGTAAGTCTGTGTGCAACAAAGTTTGTTTTAGTCTTAAGCCACCAAGGTTTATTTAAACTAAATCAGAGGAAGAAGTGACAAAGATGGAAAACTAAGTTGATTTTTTTCAAAATATTTTAGGTTAAATTCATACCACTTTAGTATCGGATGAGCCCTTAGTCACCGCACTATGAATTCTCTTAAACAGCATAGTTTCCAGCAGCAGCTAACGCTTTGCCCATAGTTAGTAGCCGCTGTGAGATCTAAAAAGCCCAAGACCTTTGTGATGGTCATTTGCCAATGAATAGAGCCTGTCCTGAGGTGACTTCTACTGTCCAAAGTTATGAACATCTATTTGAGGGAATGAAATTTCTTTTTGAAACCACAGCAGCATAAATCCTTACTTCAAAAAACCTTAGTCCTGAAAGATACAAACCTATAAAGACAGATCTGTTGACAGCTTTAGACAGACATATCTGGAACCATACTCTTTCTTGAATCCTTCTTTCATTGAAGCGCTACCTTATTAAACCTTAATCACAAGCTCTCCTACCTGCCTTACACTTTCCCTACTGAAAGTGGGGAAAATTTCCCGAAATTCCCATCTGTAGGCATCCAATGTACTTGCTTGGGAAACAAGCAATGCACAATTTCTCACAGCTGAGCAAAACCAGCCATGAAAACAAAGCCCTAGCCACCTCTGCAATCAAAACCAGAGGAGCGGATCTTCACAGCTCATCAGCTAAGCCTGCTCACTGACATCCCAACTTCTCCTCCTAGCAGAAGGTCTCACAAGCCCCAGCAGAGTTTTATACCAGTGAATTATTTTGTGCTGCCAACAGAAAGGATAAAAACTATTTGAGATGTTACATACAGCACATACCAACAGCAGACGCCACATTCTTTATTTATTTAAATAGCTGGTCTAATTCAAATGATTTTTTTTTAAAGTTATAGAATTAAAAGCTCCTTTTCTGCAGGTGAACGTGTACCTTTCTCTCATCGCGTTTCAGACTTGTGAAGACTTACTAGATCACAAAAAAAATAAAATTAGGAACTACTACTACAATTTGCACTGTATTGTAGGTTTCCTGAAGCTAAATGATATTTTAAAATTTACCGTAAGTGAACAAGAGCGATTCTAAAAGCTTTCCTGCACTATTTCATAAAACCCCTTGTGTCCTACAGCTTCAGCACCTCTTTACGCATCCGACCTTCTGAGGGTTATTGATTATGCTGATGGCAAGAATATTTTATAATTTCAAAGAAGAATAAACACCGTGTCCATACACACACACCCCCCCACACCCTCCCACCCACCCCCACCAGACGAG
>VZSC01001169.1:424667-442407 GCA_013398225.1 Steatornis caripensis
TGTTCCAGCCCCGGGCAGCGGGTGTTCGAGCTTAGACTTCGTCTTGCGTGGACGGGAACGTTCATCAAAAAGCTTTCTGTTGTGAGACCCTCCAGGGAAAACACGGTACACCCTATTTATTTTGTTATTAAGTGTGAACCTCTGATGTCCTCAAATACGTATTTAGCTGTCGCAGGCTTCCCGGTATTGTCAAAAACACCTTTGCCAGTACATCTCCTTTTAAGACTGACTTAATGCACATTTGGAAGTCAATTTCCTTAAAAAAGGAAAAAAGTCTTAAAAAAGTCAATATTTAACAGGTTTTTGCAGTCCAAGTTTAGACAAGGAAAATGCTCCTTTCCCTGCTGCATTTGAAGTAAGAATGGATGTAATAAATTCCACAAGTTTTAAGAAAATTGAGGAACTTTGCACTTGGCATTAGATGCTGTTGTGTAACGTCCAGCCCGTGAAGCATATTCACACTGTTCGAAATCTGTTAATTAGTATTATTTCTTATGTATCAGTCCATATCCAGTCTTTTATCTGGGTTCAATCAAAATGTGACTTATTCCTAAAAGAATTAATATTTTTTTTTTGTGAAAGGAAGTCCCTAAATCATGTTAAAGTAATTATGTTTGCTGAAATAAAAATGTGAATTCAAGCACGCTACTAAAGTTAGGGTAGGCTACCCTTTGTTGCAAATGTATTCTTTTTTCTTTTTCGCAGTGATGCTTTTGCTGTGATCGTTCTAAATTAAACAGTATGGCTGTGGTTAGCTAGAGTATTGAGCTTACTGGTCAGAGAGCAGAAATCACCAATGTTCCAAAATGGTGTGTGAAATTCAAACTGATTTTTCTGCTGCCCTTGAGTCCTGCTTTACTGTTCTTCCAGTTAGAAATTGATGCATAACTCGGGTTTCTATATTGTTATGTAAGCTTTTTAAAAGTACAGACAATAACAATTCCCGTTACTTGGCTATCAAATATGTTTCTCACTGCAAGGAATTTTGTAACTGGACACTTTTAGTTGGCTTGTGCAGGGTGTTACAGCAGATTGGATTTTCTGTTCCACATCTAATTCTGCAGGTGCATCAGAAGCTGCAATATTAACCATTTATTAAAGTTCTGTACTCCTTTTTCCACTCACGTGAACGATGAATTTTAACTAGGGATTCTGCAGTAACTCACCTTTTGCATGCACTTTTATTCCCCTAAAAGTCGAATTCCAGTAACGTACAAACTATTGTTGGTGAGCTTAATATTGAAGTGTTTGGTGGTGGTTGATAAACATTTGGGGGTTTCTTTGCTTTAAGAAAACGTTTAAAAATACCTTTGCAGCGAAGGGAAGAGAGGTGACCGTACTGTAAGAGATACCAGTCTGACAAATGCCCAATGCTGAACTCTAAATCAGGATGTTTTTTAGGTAAAAGTACCTAAATGATAGCAGCTGAATGAAGAACAGTTGTTGGGCAAAATTGTTGCTGATAGAGTTTTTTAATGACAGAGTAGTCCAGCCAAGACAGAAATATATAACTGTTTTGTGTTTTACAGTGTTCCAAGTAGAATAATCTTAGCTGCTTTTGTAACAGTAATTCCTTGAGTCAGGAAACCTCAGTTGCTGCCATTCCGTTTCAACACCACAGTTCCCAGGCTAGAAGGGAACATACTTTCTAAGATGCAAGTTTTAAAAGGAGGCTGATGGATTGCTTTACAAAATAAAAGCTTTCATTAAATTTATTTCAGGGTTCTTTATTAGAATATAACATTTCTTGGCAGGTAATTCCATCAATAGTTGTTCACACCTTATTTTGACTTTGAAAAATCCAATGTCCATGAGAAATAATCTCTCCCCCAGGTAATTAAATGTGCAAATTTCAAGAACAAGCAAGCAAATAAATCTCACTCGAGTATAAGTTTAACATTTGACTATTTTTTACTTCCTGTCTGCTGTTGTATCAACAAACTCATAGCATTCTACTGTACCTCGATAATTGATACAGCAAATAATGGCCAGTCATCTGCAGTGAAAGGTAAAATCTATTTTTAAACCATAAATTGAGTAAATCTACATATGCTCATAAATTTGTCGCGTTACTGTAGCTGTGTGCACAGCTGCCTCTGTTATTTTTCCCAGTGGTGTTCTCAGGCGCCATTTCTTGATTTGTTTGTGCCTTTGCAATTTTTACATTCAGGTAATAGCATACAATAGAACAGTGTGCTCAGAACGGGACACTCGTATGTTTGCTGTCATAGCTGGTATATTATTGCAGTTGTGAACGCCTTAGGAAAAAAAAAGTACATTTCTTTCAGAAATTCTGGGTTTCCCAGAATTATGAAAGTATGCAATGCTTTTTTTTAATTCAATTTTCCAGAATTTATGCAGAAGCCCTGTTTCCCTGCCTTGTGGTACCAGTTCACGTTGCAAGACATTTGACATAAAATTGATGTGATTAATTTGCAAGAGTAGAGCTACCAACACCCAAGTTGCTCAAACTCTGTTTTATGCGCATTTTCTCCCTTGGATTAATGTGACTTAGAACATTGATGCGCAATTTAAAATACATAGGTTAAATTTGCAATTAACAAAGCTTTGAAAAAAGACGTTGGCGAGGAATATTATCGTATGGCAAATATAGACTAATTTAAATGAAGTATCATTTTAGACCAAATAGTAAAGTTGCATTTCTCTGAAGGCAACACAGAGAACAGAAGTATGCAGAATACAAGCACACCCTGTTCTCCTCATCCAACAGTCTGAAGAACAACATCAGCATTGAGATTCTTGCTGAGGCATAGTTTTTTTTTTTTCTTCTGGCTGGTTGAACTATACAGTGAACTACAAAGACATTCCCTTTATGGTGACAAAATCTTGGGTAAGAATTAATACGCAGTGAATAACTGATCTGTTTCATCATTGCCTAGAGAGTTAATGTGAGCAGTTAAGCACACTCAAAATTGCTCGTCATGTAATCCTAATGAAATCCTTCCTAAACCTTGTAAAAACATTCCCAAATCCTTCTAAATTAAATGTTAATGCAATTAATCCAAATAGTTGCACTGTTCAGGGAATGTGTTCTGGTTATGAATTCCTGGTTTGCCAATGAGTTTTGAAGGTCATGCATAGTCGATACGGATGCGTGTTAAATTATTTTTTGTCAGTTATCTCAAAATAAATAATGCCTTGAGTGCTGGGATCCTTTAATGGATGGAAAGTTCTTACTTTCCATCCATGGAAACATACTGTTGTAATTTTGTTTTTTACAGCTGTAGTTATGGTAAAGATATAGACAAAGGAGGTTCTTTGGAAATTGCAGTAAAGCATCAATATAAAATTATGAACTAAGCTGTGAATAACAGTTTTAGTGGGGGAGTTTCTTGCATTTATTTCATTGTTGCAACCACAATAAAATGCTACAACTTATGTACTATTCTCACTGAACGTGGAGTATATGTTGAAAATACTTCTAATTAATGGGTTAGTAGCTTGGAAGTAAAAAGGATAGTTGAAATTTAGTAGTACCATCCTAATTTATACCAATTGAAAACTGGTCACGGATAAGCATACTCCTAGAGTTCCAATTCATATACTAAACAAGAAAGTCGATTTCTTATAAGTTTAATACATTGTACTTTTAGTTGGCAAAGCAGGACATGAGTTAAGACATATAGAGGATGCAGAAAAACCCCAAACCACTTAATTAGGTGTGCAATTATATTTTAAAAAATTACTAATATTTCAGTATTGTCACAATATTACCAAGATTTCCCTGAGTAATGATTAACAGTGTGACAGATTCAGCTGTCAATGTCTGTTCGGCTGTAAGCAGGTCACCACTCTTTCAGTTAAAACAGCTTCTTATCTCTGAATCAATTCCTGATTTCTGTAGAGATGGAAAAAAAAGATCTCTGAAAATCTTGGCTAGTTTGACATCTTAGTTTTCAGCAGATTAATTTTCCATTTGCAATCAGGAATTAGATGCGGATTGCTTTCAAACACTGAAAATCATACTTCTTTCCTCAGAGGCCTTTGTACTGTAATAATCTCTTGGCTTCTGCTGGGGAGAAAAGAAAGAAAAAGCCGAACTAATATATCGTAAATCCAAATTTTTCTTCTGTTCAGACCAAAGAGTTAAACCCGCAAGAGAGAATTAGACTCAAAAGGAGAAAGGCAAGCTATTCACACTCCCTAAAATTCAGTAATAATTGAGGTCCATCGACTACACTATATTTCTAAGGTAATGGAAACTCTGAACTCCCTATCTAATCAATGGCAAAAGGTAGGCACCTCACCAGACAGTGATTTAGAGCAGAGGCCTCATTAGGTCTTCCGCTCTATTAGCCACACAGGGAACAATGCCAGTTCCTGCTATTGGATACCCTGCTGTGTAACTTCCAACAGTCACCTATTTTCCTTATGCAGTAGAAGGGGAAAGTTATGTCTAAGAACATGACTCACTTGTACGCTGAGCCGATTACTGACTGCAAGTGCTGTGGAGTTGCCTAGATGCCTCTCTGCACTCTGGATTCATAGCAGTGAACCATGTCCTTTGGTTAGATACCCAAGGAAAGCGATTTTTTCAAAGAGAATGTGGCAGCTTCTTTAAGCAGCTATAGCAGTATGTTGATACCTGGATGATCAGCAGTGCATCCTTCCCCTGGGAAGTGGAGAGCAATTGATCCTAGAGTTTCTAACTCCTGAGAAACTATGCACAGACTAGAATAGACAGCATTCTGAACTGAGGCGAACTCCGTCTCTCTTATCAGAGTGCTTTTACTTTGCATAACGTACTTTGTTTTTAACTAGAGCAATGACTGGAACTAAGGTCTTTGAGATTAGCCTGGAATTATCACATTTAATTTTCAGCATCTGACTGCTGAACATGGCCACCTCAGACTCCATATTTTGTAATATAACTATCTCTAGAAGGGTATTGTGATCTTAGGCTGTGATCTCATCGCTTTCTAACAGGCGCTTTTGAGAGTATGAATTTGATTTCGGCTTGTTGGGAGTGCATCTGCATCTTAATAGTGTAGTTATTAAGTATTCAGTTTTATTATTATTATTGAAAGGAATTGTTTTGCTACGAAAGAGATTCCTCTTCCTTTCTCCATCAGAGTACCTAGTAACCCAGTGATAATGACAGGTCCTTTAGTGGCAGGAGGTCAACAGTCCACACGCTGCTCCAAATCACATCGAGTGCTTGAACCTAGATATGTTATTGCTTGTGTGACGTATTTTAAGCCAGCGGGAGAGAGAGTTGTGGAGGTCACTACAGTATTCTCCTCACCAACCTTATTAGTTGACCTGGTAAGCATTACAAGAAACTACATCTCTTGGAGCAGGTGCTGAAAGCAAGATATGTAGAGATAGTTAGTCAATTCCATCTACATATGAGGTATAAAGAAACTGGCATCTTCAAGTCTTGATGCTTGTGCACATCCTAGGGGCACAAAATTTACTACAGCAGAAACTTAGCTTCCTGGGAACACAGGTATCTTCAAGGCTAGGCAGCACTGAAGTTGAATGTGGGAAGCTCTGTTTTTTGACTACTTATGTCTCGGTATCACACCTCTGACATCAAACTGTTACAGACTAAGTATGTTTTTTGTGTCAGAAAGCAAAACTGGAGAAAAAGAAGGATCTGAAAATACATTAATTTCTTCAGAAATGTTCAGTGTAGTACATAAATTACGACGTTTCAAAGTTCTATAACCATATTGAGCAATACCAAGTTTCTTTCTGAATGTTTCTTTCCAAAATATTATGCCTAAAGGAGAAAACATCTTTTGCGGTGCTTTAATTATAGAGTAATATTTGAGAAGAATTGACTAAGACCCAGCCTAAATTCAGAAATGAAATCTTTGGAAAATAATTGAAAAAAACCCCTTATTTTATAAATTTGTACTGAAAATTATACACTTCTTAAAGGCTCTTACTCCCTTCCCAGTTAAATCCTGTGCTTGCTTTTAGATACTCTGATCCATCAGCATAGATGCCTCTACCCATTCACAACAGTACAATCTAATTTACAATTGTAGTTTAACTTCATTTGGAGAAACAATTTTGACAGCAATGTGCAACTGCCTCAGGGTGGGAACAGCAGATCTTACTGAAGCTGGATATTAATGGGATAAGTACAGACAACCTACCTAGCAACTTATGAACAGTGCTCATAACTTTACTGCACCTTGAGATAAAGTTCAGTGCCAGTAGTATCCCTTGTTTTGTTGACAGATATTTGTTGTTGGATATTAGCTCCTCTCAAATTAAAGAAGTAAAAGTTACTACATTTGTCTGGAGAAGAAAAGAAAATATTTAAAACTTGCAGTTGTTTATTCAAAGGGTAAAGCCTTGAAGATACCTAAGAAAAAGCGTCCAGCAGTGCTTCTAGGCTATTCACCTGCTAAAAGAGATGAAAGAAAAAGGAGAAAATTGGTACCTGGAGAGAGGCAGAAACATTCTTTGTAGCCTTCTTACCAATGTTGCATTTATGCTCACAGTGCTCTGAGGTGTATTCTCTTCCTTGGATGTTTTACATTTAAGATTAACACCTCAAGGAAAAATAAGAGGATTTAGGAGAAGATGATCTTCTTAGGGTGAAGAACTTGCTATCTTTCTTCAGGTTTAGATGTTGTACTTTAATGCTGTCCTGAAAAACATTAGGATAATATTTGTTGAAGCATAGATGGTATTATAAGATCCATGAAGCTCTAATAATAGACTGAAATAAATGAGGTTTGCTGGGCAAGATACAGTAGGAGCCACAGCAGAAACTGTCCTAGCAGATGCAGACAGTTTCTACTTCTCTGTTACACAAATAGTATGATTCCTAGTACCTTGCTGCAAGCCTTTGTCAGCTGCGTATGTGTATGCAGCCCTCGATTTTAATTATGCTGAAGATTCAAGGCTTAGAAGGAATAGCAGGGGTCTCTAATTATCTTCACGAACTAGTGATCTGCCCAGAAAATGAGGAGTGAATATGCATTAAGCAGTCAGAGGCCAGTATTCAATCACAGAGAGAAGCAGGACGAGTGGAAGATAAAGAAATGCAATTTTCACTGACTTGTCTGGGCCTTGAAAATTACTAAAAATAATCCTTCTTTAGTAAAACACATCAATTCTAGATATAGAGATTTTTGTTTTATTCTTATCAGTAGTGTTGGGCTAGATATTTTAGGATAAACTTTTTCTCATGTCTGTGCCGTATTTCTGATATTTTTATTTTAAATGTATCTGTTTAAGCATCAGTAGCATTTCTTGAAGGACTCTTAGGAGAATAATGTTTTCCAAGCATTGTTTGTAATTTTTCAGTCCAAGTTTCAGGGAAATAAAGAATATTCTTTCCTTCCCTTGAAAAAAATTATGACATTGGGATTTAAATCATCGCTATTCACAAACTGGCCCTGACAAAAAAAGGCTGAGGATTATCTCTTTAGCACCTTTTGAATCAAAGCTGCATTATTGATATGAAGATAAAAAGGCTTTGCAGTTCTTTATATAATTAAAAACAACTATTATTATGGAAATTTTTCATAACAGTTGTTGTATTGGAAGAAAGGTTACACTCTCCTCAATCAGTAATCCCTTTAAATCTCTGACATGATTCACAGCTCCTCAAACAATGCCGGTAAATTAAACAAAACTGGATGCCTTCCATACTTGTATTTATTCCTTGCACCCCTATCAGCAAGTCATGTAAGAATGCAATAACAGAACTCAAATTGGCTAGTGAAAGTAATGTGAATGTCCCTTTTTAGGAACTTTATTTCTATTTTCATTTTCTAAAATACTAATTTTGTCTCAAAGTGGTGTCTGGCTTCCTGATGAAGCCATACAAGCACTGACCGAAAGAGCTTACAATTGCTACTTTATTCTTGAACCTTGGTCAAGGGTAACAGATTGGAAGGAAAGGGTAGACCTTGCTGAGTTTGGTAAAGGCTAGAGACAGTTTTGAAGCAGGATAAAAAGCTCTTCTGCCTTTGCTTGTGGAGAGTGGAAAAAGGTTTTTCCTCCTGGCTGGAAGGGAGAAGCCTATCGTTACTGCAGCTGAGGGTTTCATTTTGTTCCTGGCTTTCAAGCCGGGGAGAACTTTGGAAAGGGGAAAAGGAGCAGCCGTGATTTTTTTTGTCTTGAAGGGTAGGAAGTAGTAAGAAGCAGAAGGAAGCAAAAAAAGAAAACAAATGTGGGCCTCAAAGACCAGAATTGGTTAATGACTTGCTGGGTTTCAGAGTGCATAGATGCAGTGTATTTTGTAGATGTGAGGGAACTTAGAAAAAAAGCAGCTTGTATAGAAGCAAGAAGATGCTTCTTTTTCAGAGCCCAGCTACTGGAGTGGAGTAACTCCATGCAAGAAATGGTGGCCCAGGCACTGACTGGTGGAGAAGCAGCACTGCAGGACGGATCTGCAGGCGTCCCGTCGGTCCCATGGAAAATGAGCCAGCAGTGCACCCTTGTGGCAGTAAAGGCAAACCGCATTCAGGGCTACTTCAGATAGATAGTATATAGCCGTGAGGTCGAGGGAAGCCATTATTTCTGTTTAGTTAGCACACGCGAAGCCTCGTCCTGTGTGTGGTTTTGGATTCCTCAGCACAGGAAGACATTTACAAAATAGAGAGAGTCCAGCCGAGCTCCACCAATATGCGTAGGGGTTGGAGCACTGATGGACAGTGAGAAGCTGGGAGCGTGGTGTTCGCTTAGCAGAAGAGAAGGGCAAGGCTTTCTACACTTCTCTGATTGCTGTCTTCGCCTGCTTAAGGGGAGGAGAAGTTGTTAAGAATGCAGAGGCTCTTCTCAGAGGCACACGGCAAAAGGACAAGGGTCAACGCAACACATTCGAGAAAGGAAATTTTTACTGTAAACCAAAAATTCATCAAGAGGTATTAAGCACAAGAGTGGGTTGTTCAGGACGCATGTGAAATCTCCACCCTTGGAGAGTACTTCTGGGGAAAACCCTGGGGATCCTGGTCTCGCTTTGAATATCGCCGCGCTTTGAGTGGGTTTTTGGACTGGGTGAAGAGCAGAAGTCTCTTCCAGTCTGCATGTTTCTGTGAGTTTAAGATTCACACTGTTCGTCAGCCAGATTTTTCTCACTGTTTTTGAATTCTGTGTGAAATTCTTCACGTTACTTAAACAAATTTCAAATTGTGTTTTGCACATGCTGCAGCCCTTATTTATTTTTTCCCCTTCTGGTAATGAAGTACTGTGTCTAAGAGGTGTTGACAGAGGACTGTCAATAAAGGGTTGCTGATTAAACTGCTATAGCAGTAAGAGATGGGCTTCTATGCAATAAAGTTTCTCATGATTTGTGAAGTGGAGAGAATGTTGATTTAGCAGCAAGGTTGTTTGGCAGAGTATAACCTGATGAGGAGGATGGTTGCCAGGAGTACTGAAAAGTTTGAAAATGACAAAACCTTGCCTTTGGATGCACTTTTTCAGTTTAAGCGTTGCCAGCAGTGTGGTACTAGCAATAGTTTATTCCTTTTGCCTTTGGATATTTTGAACTCTCTTTACTGTATTTCAACCCTTGCTTTCAGTTCCCTCCCGCAGACTTCATAAATGGTGAGAATTTTGTATTAATAGAGTGTGGCCCATGACAAGCCTGTTGAGAAAGTAGTTGTGAACTGTGCCTGTTCTACTACCCATCTTAAGTCAGATCTGAGGGAAAGAGAAACTGTGTAAAACAGTGAATAAATCTATAAAAGGTTTTAGACGCTGGAGTAAGTAGGGAAAGATTAACGTTGGTTACTACTAAGTAGAATACGGTGAAGAAAAAAAAAAAACGAAAGAACTGCATCAAATAAACCAAAGACGGCCTCTAACTGGACATCAGAACCACACTGGAGCAGGATTTTTAGGGTTTGTATCTACAAACAACATGAATAATATCTGAATCTTGAAAGTACACGTTAAGAAGCTGCCCAAAGACATATAACCAACTACAGTAGTCTTGGGTTTGAGCATACTGCTATCTTGAAAAGCAGGGTCCCTAGACTCCTTTTGTAATAGTAGGAAGCTTCCGCTATGACTCACAAGATATTATATGAAATATTTACACAAATAGGATAAAAACTGTTGAGAGTCACAGTGACCACTAAATGTCTTATTTTTCAAAGGGTGAAAGACCTTGCTTTGACCATCTGTAGGTTGATTTACCAGAAAGTGAAACTACACCAACAATCTGTGACAGAAGAAGAGATGCAAACCACTAAAAAAAGTGTCAGTGGTACCATGTAGGTGAGAACAACATTACCTAGTTCATAATCTGGGGAAAAATAATATTGAGAATCCACCATCAGTAGAAGTCTCTGTCCAAAGTAACTTAAATACAGTTCAGCTGCTGCTAAATAAATTTTGCCCTCAAAGATGCAGAGGCACGTGCCTCTGCAGACTTCTTATAAGTCACTTTCAGCCTAATACACTGTGATTTGAGAGCACTGTAAGAAGAATAAGTTGCTTGAGTCTTTTTTTCTTTTTTTTTTTTAACCTGAGAGTTTATATCTGTCCCAGTTAATTCAGTAGGGCTTCTTTTCAAAAAGTAGGGTTTTGCTTCTATGAATTGTTGGTAATTTAGAGCATTTACTGTGATCTGGTTGCTGAACTGTCTCTCAGGTGTCAGGAGCCAAAAGGTTTAGAGCTCTTCTCTAGAGCCTTGTCAATACTGTTCGTTTTCTGACTTGCAGTGAGGAGCAAATAAAGTCAGTGAAGTTTTTCAGTAATTGGTGTCATATTTTCCCTGTGGTTAGCATGCCAAGCAGGTGGACAGCCTCCTCTTACATCAGCTGTATCATCCAAACAATCTCTAAACAAAAGGTATGATGGATTAGGTTGTGCGGAGAGGTGTCTGCCAAGGCACCATGGGATTAGTGTTAGAATTGGTCTTATTTAACATCTTCATTAATGATCTGGAAGAGGGAGTAAGCAGACCATTAATTAAATTGGCAGATACTACACAGAAGTAATTCTAAGATCCTAGCTAGACTAGTAGCAAAGGCAGACTAAAACCAAAGACTAATATTAAGAAAATAAGAGTAATTTGGGAAAACAGTTTCTCTTTGCCCACAGCCACATCTGGGTCATTTTACAGATTGTGATTGCATGTACATTTGTATCACCTGTGTATCACCTGTAGCACACTGTGTATTTTACAATTAAACAGTCGGCAACTTCAGAGAAGTAACAGCTACGTAAGATACAGAATTTCCTTGTTTTTAGCAGGGATAAGGGGGTAAGATGGTAGAAACAGTATGTTTTGTTTTCATATTTGATCAAAAGAGTGCACTACAGCATATATTTAGGCAAAGTTTAAGTGATCCTGCCTACCCAGCACATTTACCTGTCAATAACAGTATAGATTTTATCAATACAGTAATTTGTGTCCATTCCTAAAACACTGAAGTGAAACAGGGCAAGAGTAGCACTTAATAGGCCCCTCTACAGACACCCCAACTTGATGCTTGTAACTTACTTTTTTAGATCTTTCAGGTGCCTTAGTTTACTTTATATTTTTACAAGTAGCTTTTAATCGGAATTGCATGTGACCTGATAATATCACCTAATAATGTCACCAAACTTGTTTGATTATAAGATTTTCTAGATTTTTTTGTAATTCTCCTTTAATTCCTTACTGAATTAATGTTGTCTCAGCAGTTTCATGATTTTGATAGTGTTCTGTGTCAATCTATCTATGCTGCAATCACCACTATAGTCTAGTTTCCCATTTTAAATTGATTTTTAAAAGAAAAATGAAACATTGTTATATGCCAGTTTTATAAAAGGTCGTGTAAAGTACACAGAAGAATAGCTGTGAACAGCAGCTCTAAAAATCAGGCACATACAATCAAACAACACAGAATACAAATCTGCTTGATTTTTCAGAAGTTATGAATGTATTTCATGTGTAGTGTTCTGTATAGACTGTGTACAAATAGAGTGTGTTCCATACCCGTGTCAGTGAGGCAGTGCTGTCTAGGCCACAGTAATGTGGGCTGCATACTATCCCTTGGAAAAGTCAGTTGTTTCTGTAAATCATGGATAAATCCTCACAGCGTGGGTTAAGTTGAAAATAAGCAGCGTATCTGTAGGACTCAGTATTGCAGTTCTTGTGCTGCTTGGAAGTCTGCTTTAGTTCTACTTGCAAGCGTAGGAAGCAGGCTCCTGGTACAGCAGTGCTCTCAGGAGGAAGCTGGCAATATAGCAGAATCTGAATAAGTAAAAAACTAGAAAAATATTACTGCAAGTGCATCTGTCAAACCAAGGGATGCAGGAGAAAATGAGGTGGTGACAGGCTGGGCAGAAAGAGAAATAGTATAATGTGAAGTGAGTTAATGATGCCAGCAATTTTTAGCAGTTGAGAAGGTAAGGGCTGCAAAGGCAAGGAGGCACTCTATGATTTATGTGCAAGAGGTAGGCAAGGTGATACTTTTTGATGTGTATGTTTTAAGCTGCTAGGCTAAGTTCAGATGTAACATTTCACTGTTGTTCGGGATATAATTATAAAAACTGTGTTGCTGGAGTTACCTGGTTATTCAGTGATTTGCTGTCTCTTGTGTTCCAGTCCAAATGAGATGACTTGCTATTAAGAAATATTTATTGAGAATCAAAGGTTTTGTTTTTCTTCTGCCAGTTACATGCTGAAAAGGTCCATTAGTTTCAATTGAATTATTATTCCTGACTTAACCTGTTAAAAGTAAAAAAGTTCAACTGAATTAAAAATACTTACTATAAAGATGTATTTTTAAAAATAAGTAATACATCCTGGCCCAAGATGCCTGTTATTTTCATCCCACTCATAAGAAACTTTAACATGTGCTGGACAGCAAAAATAAGTCATGCTGTTCCAGGTGCCTGAGTTATTGTTCATACTAACAGCATCAATACTAAAGGCAAAGAAAAGCAGCAGAAAACTTAAATTGAGCTGTGGTATTTTCTTTATGAAAATTAGTGAACATTGAAGTGATATGGACTTTGACAAAAAGCTACAATATAACTCTAAAATCTTCTAATAATGTGAAAAATCAAGGGGCTTCTCACGTTTTCTTGGCAAGAATTTATTTCCAGTGTCTCTGCTACCATTTGTTTCAAGGGTTTTTTTTGCAAAAATGAGTGTACTTCATTGGTGCAATGTATATCTTGTGAGCTGAGCAAGTATCGATGGGATGAAGTGTATGTTATCAATATAAAATATTATTGGTGTGACCTAGATTTGAAGACTTCTAAAAATAAATTAAAGAAGGTGAAGCAGATAGATCTGGGTATCGTGTTAAAACAATGTTCATTTGAGCATCCATGTTTCCAGGCTTATCTAGTATCTCAAACTATTATTTGCTTGCTAATTGCAGTCCTAGGTATAAACTGCTAAAGCTCTCACTTTAGGTGGTGACTTTTTACTCTAGAATGAGTTTGATATCTCTTCTTGAAAGGTGCCTAAACAATGTTTAATGATGAAACTTGAAGCTAAGGAAAGAAGTTATCCAGAGGGAATAGTATTCAGTGCATTGTATATTAGGGGGCATTTAAAAATAATAAATAACAGCTGTCAAAGGAAGCTTGTTGAAGTAAGTTGGTAGTAAATAATACTAAATAATCTTGGAGAACAGCAGTTGAAATTTTCAGTAAGCAAGTGGTCAGGTCAGCTTGTAGTATGGTAGTCACTGTGAGGATAGTAGTTTTTAAAATGGCAAAGAAAATGGGATGTGCATTCATCAGTGTATGACTGATGTGCTGACAGAACCCTAATTATGTCATGAACACAAGAACATTGTAATACAACTTCACCATAAGGGACTCAAGGCCATAAATATATATTTTACCAGCTGCTGTGTGGAAGGAAAACCTACTGCAATAATTTGTTTTTTATGGGAGTACCGAAGAGGTGTTGATCATTGAGTCAAGTCATGAATTCTCAAGATCATGGTAACCAGAGAGGGCTAAGTATCTATTTAATGTAGGAAACATCTGTTAAAGAATTTCTCCGGAGTCTCATCAGTAGCGGGCAAGTCTCATTGCTTTAGCAATGTTTTCATTATTGCTGTGTCTGTAAAATGGCATAATATGTTTTGTGCTACTGGACTTTTCTGTATTCTCAGTGCAAACTAATAACAGGTATTTTAATTCCAACTTCTTGTTAGAAGTTGGAACAATATATAAAATAAAATAATTTAGTGCTTTTCATGTGTGTAGTTCTATATTGGAAATTTCAATTTCTATGCTAATATAAATCACTCAGTATGAAAATAAACTGTATCTAATCTATGAGCTACACATCTAGCTCTGTTTTAAAATTAAGACCTAGTTTCTTGGGAAATGAAGAAGTAGCTATGTCCTTTACTGTGTTAGTTTGAAAGTAGATGTACCATTGCATGTACTCACTTTTCTTTATTCTGTACACAGAAAAGACAGGTTGTGCATCTGTTAAGAACCTGATACTCCCACCTATACTAATCTTAGAAGACAAAGTTACAGAAGTTAAATAGGCTAACCTGTCACAGGAATTCGTGTGCCAAACAAACGAAATACATAGTCTATTTATCTATTATTTATTATCTATTATTTTAAAGGAACTGACAATGGCCAGCATCAAATACTCCAGCAGAGTTGAAACAGATTGCACAGTGAAGGCATCCATTTAAAAAAAAAATCAAAAGAAACATTTTTCAGTTAGACTGAGGCTGAAATTACCTTTTCACTTTGCCTGATGTCTCTTTAAAAGTATCAGTGCTGGAAAACTCGGGCTTAAGAACTTTAACACATGAATAATTTATAATTTTTTGTGATGAATTTGAAGTCACTTTAGGTTATTTTAAAGTAACCCGCAGTTTTCTACACAAACCTCATGGACAAAGGAGATGCTTTACAGTAAAGCCTGTAAAGCATACCCTCTTGGCTGGTGGTCCTTGGGCTGTGCCAATCTGCTGAATGAGGGCTGGGCACACGTACGTACACACTTAATCTTCTTTATAAGGAAGTAAGCATTTTCATCGAACAAAAGGAAAAGATGCATGTGGAGATGCTGATAAACAAAGTATTTAGCTGCTATGCTTGTGTTCAATCCAATTTAAGCAATGTTTGAATAAGAATAATATTCTCTTTTAACTTCAAGCCTGTTGTCTTTCAATTTTCTTGAATAGCTCCTTGCTCTTATATTATGAAAGAAGATAAATAGATGTTGACATTTACCTCTTCAGATTCCACTTAGATCCATCACTTTTCAGAAATCACGAGCAGTAGCAAAGAATTTCATCTAGAACTGAAAGATTTTTGAGAAATGAATTTAAAATATAGGCATCTGTATGCATTCTTGTCTTCTCTACAGCTTAGGATACTTTAGGAGCATGACTAGATCTCCAGCTGACCTGGCTGTATGTAATTCCCCGATACTTCCTCTTCTTTTTGTCCCTGCTCTCTGCTGGTGACCATCCTCCATTCCTCAGTAATTATTTTTTATGCATTAGACTTTAGCAAACACATACTTTTGACTACGTATGGCGTCTCATCATCTTTATTTGTATGGTGTGTTATCTCTAATAGTCTGTTTCTTTAGAATGACTTTAATCTGACTTTTGCTTCTGTCAAAAACAACCACATATTGAACATACCCAGCATCTTAATACAAAGGAGTTCATTACAGTTACACAGTGCTTGTATTACATTCTTAGTCACTGTACTAAAATCAGTATTCCTGTAGTGGTGAATCGTATCTTCATGTCTAACATCTAAGGATTTGTTGCTCCTGCAACTAAATTGCAACTGCAAGGTCACTGATGCATGCGACGGACCTGGCAAATACAAGTAGCTATCTGTGTGTGGTTGTGCCTGAATTCTTGCACGTAGGAAAGTTACTTAGCTAAGCAGTCATGCTTTTTCTTTGGTGCCAGATGTACAAGTGGAAAAGGATTAGTGTTAACATGGGAACCCTAACTGTGCCATTAAAGACATATCAACTGCTGTGAAATATCTGAAGAATTTGTTCCAAACCTGAGTTAAAATAACTCTGATTGATAGAGGGAGTGATGACACAGTAAAAATTATCAATATTATAAAAATGACAAAAACTTAAAAAAAAAAAAGGAGAAAGAGGCAGACAGACAGTGTCAGGTGTCCTCTTTGGATCCAGAGTACTTTTGTAGTCTTCTGACTCGTGAATTTCTCCCATTTATTGCTATCAAAGAGAGGATGAAACAGCTTAGCTTCAAGGCCGTACCTCAGCCCTTTACATCTAACTCCAAGCACCTGGCTCTCTTCAGAAAGAAAAACTATTCATCTGTCAGTCTCCAGCCTGAAACTGTCAGTTCCCAGGCACTGTTTGCCAGGTAGATTATATCATTTGGCACAAGACGTTAGGCTCATGGTTAAACCATCACAAGAGTTCTAGGGAAGAACTAAGTTCCCTAGTTTTAAGGGTTAGTACTTTGGATTTCTTTAAAATGCTGAGGTTGATATTGCAGAAAGATTGATAGCAAAGGATATAATAATGAGGTGATTGTAATGGTTGCAGTGTTCCAGAATCCATTAAAGTCCATGGCAGAAGATCTTCCTTAAGAGAATTATGATTTGTTAAGCCTGAATTCAAATGATGCTGTATGTTCACCAGTGGATTCCCAGGTCATGAAGAGATGCGTTGAGGTAGACAATGCTAGAAAAGCAAGAAAGCTTTTCTGGGTAGACAAGGTAGAAGAATGACAAAGAGGGAGGGTTTTACTAAACGCTATTTTACTATGTATTAGAGCAGACCAGAAGTACATACATGAGCAGTTGACACGTCTCCATATCTCAGGTGAGGCGTGGTAATTAACAGCTGAGAAGTGACCATCTCCAGCTGAGCTCTAACAGCATATTCACAGATTATTCGCTTTTCCGAAATAATTCTGAGAAAGGAGTGTTGTTTATAGTGTTTAACAGTACCTAACCTGTTAAAAAAAATTGCTTCAGTTTGTTGTCCACAGAGTACTTAATGCAGTATAGCTAAACTGATAAAATTAGCTCAGAAAATGAAAAAAGGGGTCAAATATTTTGTTTGCAATAAGCAGATCCCAAACATACCTCCTTTGACTTTATTAGGCTTACACTAGGGACAAATTCGGCTCACTCTTTCTCTGGTTGATACTAACCTCCAGTTGCTGATGCCATTGTTAAGTTAATTGTTTGGATCATCAATCTGTGTCAACGAAGCTTTCAGAGCGCTTGATGAGATTTCAAGCATCAAGCTGTGAGGCATTAAAGAATGATGAATTTACATCCAGGTAAAACGATGCCCTTCAGCTATAATAATGAATCACTACTTTGTTTACAAATGGGTATTCATCATGAGACATGGCACGCATAGACATTTCTGAAGAGGAAAGGCATTAACACAGTAAATGATCTTTGCAACTAAAGCTGAATACACAGCAAAGTGAAAAAGGAGAGCATGTCAAATTATCTTTTCAGAAAGGAATTATGAATGCAAATTCACAGTGGTGTTGCCTGACCCATATTTAAATATTAACAAAAGATACAATTCAGTATTAAGATGTCCTTTTTCAGTAGAGACAAATCAACACAATATACTTCTAGAAGTTTCATTATTGAATAGAATTTCTCAGTATACACTTTTAGATCCTGGAGTAAATACTTAATCTTTTACTCAAAATGAAAGGCCACTTCCTCTAACAGGCAGCAAGTGCCAGTGGTCTACCTCCCACCGTTCTGGCAGCCAAGGAAGATTCAACTATGTTGCCTGTTCCTCCCCACGCTGCTTCTGCCATTGGCTGGGAAGATTGATATA
>VZSC01001169.1:451641-474448 GCA_013398225.1 Steatornis caripensis
GTAATACTTTGTATAATTTTGTTTTATGTGCTGAATTTAATTTTTGTTGATGTACATTTTGTAAATTGATGCAAATTTTCAGTCAGTAAAAATGTAAAATATATATAAATCCAAAAAAAGAGGCTCATATTCCTAAAAGATATTATAAAAATAATCTGTTACATACCCAATGCCCTAACACTTACTTATTCAAAACTGAACAATGACTGGAATCTATCCAAATGCAGACAAACGCTAAATACTGCCAGTATACTGCCAGTATAAAACCAGTCTCTCTTGCTAGTATTCTGTGTCCCTAAGGGAGTAGTGACCCGTACATTGCCATCCATAATAGCTACTTTCCCAGGAACAGAGGGGAAGAGAATGTTTGTGCAACCAACTTTGGTGAGTTGAATTCCTTTTTCTTCATATTTTATTGTGGTTTAGTGGCAATCAATGGATCCAGAGAGAGGACTGTCTTGCTAATTAAGGTTTCAGAGACAGAGGCAGAAGAATCAGTCAGAGCAAGTGTTAATTATCTACTCATCTATTACACTACCTTATTTTCTAGTTTGCTTTTATTTTCTCCTTTCTGTCTAGCAGTGAGTTTCTCATTGTTCATTTGATTTTGCTGCAACTTACAACTCTTTATCAACTTATTTGGAATATCATTACACAGCTCAGTTTGAATTTGGTCCTTTTGAGCACTAAAATATGAGCCCTTACCAGAACTGTCCAAGAGCCAAGACTGTATATGAGAGACAAAGAGGAAAAGGAGTCCAGGAAGTCTTAAATTAGGATTTTCCCCATCTCAAACAAGGCCTACAAGACAAAAATACCCCCACGGTTCTTAGCAGAGGAGGATGTTTCTGATAGCAATCGTCTGATTCAGACAAATTCTTAAATAAGGATAAGGATAAGCAACATAACTCATTAAATAAGTAGTCTTCCCCTTTGACACAAGTTCCACATTCTCTCCAGAGTTTATGACCATGGGAAAGGAAGTACAAATGTTCCTAGACTTTTATGGGCCAGACAGGCAGAATCTGAGCCATTCCAGAGGAACCTTATCTTCCTCTTCCATGTTGCAGTTCTGTCCTCTAGTTCATGAAGACAAAGAGCTATTCACAACATGTCTAGAAAGATTCAAGAGTTGAAGAAAATCCCATGCACTATGAGAACACTGTGGATGGGCAGGGCCTCCTTCATTACGAGCTAATGGCAGGAAAGGATTTTTTGTCCTTAATATGTACAATGGCATTCATTGATAGAGATGAATTGTAAGCTTTTGCTTTAGCAGAGCAAGAAGCTTTCACTGGTGCTTTGTCTTTTTTTTTTCCCCTCTTGGTTTGTGTGGGGTTTTTTTATTTAGACCAGAGCATTCATCTGTATTTTAGTAGGTGGAAAGAAAGCAGCAGAAAGCAATGTGAGAGGTAGCCGTGTCAGGAAGAGAGGACACTTGCAAAGAGGATGTTAAGTCAGACTTACAGAGACAGACACAAAGGTTCCTTAGTGCAGTCTATAGCTGAAGGCATACATCACCTTTAAGAGGGGAAGCTAATTCAGGAGAAAAATTGTGCAGCAGACTGTGATGATGAAGGATGAAGATGATGACGATGACAATTTTACACCATGCTGTTCCTCTAGTACTGTATACTTTTCATCAGGATTTGCACAAACTCCCTAGTTCTTGTTTCTAATGCTATTAGCAATGATTTGAGTATGCTAAATAGATACAAATGTTGCACTCTGATTGGTCGATATGTTATTGAATAATGTTTACTGACTATTTAAATAACTATTATCAAGTCTGTTGTGCCCTTTGTTGTGTGTTTTGATTTCTCTAGAACTAACTAAAATTTACAAAACAAGAGGTAAGGAACAAGGAGGGAAAGAGGGGTTTATTCTCTTGCCAGTGGTACTTGCTTCCCTTAGAAACCTACCACAAAGCACATTTGATGACAGTTGGACTGAATCTTGCAGTTGGGCATCCTCTGAAAGGAAGAAATTCTGTGATCTGATCCAAGGCACAGTAAGCAGGGCTGATGGGGAGGTTCACATGAACAGTGTACTACAGGTCTGAACTAAAACCTGAATGCAGATATGCCCTAGGAAGACCAGCTTGGTGGTGTTACAGAGACAAGTGAAAGTCCAAAGTGGGGATCAGGAGGGAGGCAGAGATCTCACAGAATCACGAGTTGGACGATTGAAGTTGCAGGCTCTGACTTCTCCCTCCTAATATGAGGTCTGTGACTACATTCCTTGTTTCTCTCTACAGACATAAAGCAGTCACATCTGAAGCTTGGAATTAGGTTACTCATGTCAGTGTGTGCTCGGTGTGAGCTGAATACACCTGCTACATCTGGGCTCTGGATTTGCATGGTGCCTGTTTTCTGAATGATATCAGGCTTACATGGAAGTTAAGTTAGGAGCTAATGTCTGCCAAGCATATCAGTTCTGAGTTTGAATGAGAGCCTACCATAGAAATGCTGTGTGCATAGCAGTGAGTCAGGCACTTCCGGTGTTTGGCAGCAACAGATTTCAATTGTGATTTTTAATTTAGACATTTTGGTTATTTTTGTGTGCTTATATCTCTTTCTCAAGCAGAATGGAATTCATAACTAGCGCATATATTTGGTGGTTTTGTGTTAGAACCATTCATGGTGATTATAATAATGATTAAGGAGCTGTCCTGTTAAGCACTGTACAACATATGAGTGACAGAGCTCTAAAGAATATATCAGAAAGGCAGAAGAAAAAGAGAAGAGGTGAAATACCTTATCTTGTTTGAGTAGTGGAACAAGGAAGAGAACACTTGTCTCATTAGTCTAATGGCACTTGATTCCATGTTGCTGTGCTTCCTAATAGTATTGTTTTTTCCCTTAGCTGGTGCTGTGTGATGGTGATGGTATCATGATGCGTCATTTAATTGTATAACTTCCGTGTATATTGTTTGCCTTTTTTTTTTTCAAAGTAACTTACTTGTTTTCAAATATACTTCATTCTTCTAACAAATTCTGGCCCTTCTTGTGCTTACCTCTTTGGCAACTACAAAGTTTGATGTCTCTGGTCTGATCTGTAAAGTGCTGAGTTCTGTTAACTCTACTAACTCAAGCCTTAGCTGCTTCTAGGATCAAACCTCATCTAACTGCAACATAGATGATCTGTATTAAAGACTGTAATACAATGGTTTAATTTCATTTCACTGACAAGTCAATCAAGTTGCAATTGTAGAAGTATTCAGCAGTGTAGAATTCCTAGTATTTCTTGATGAATTATTATAAATGTTGATGTCCAGTCTGCACTAACATAAGTTCATAATCTGCTTTCTGAGATCACCTTATCCATCTCTTGTATTATCATTTGCTGTGTTTATTAATAAAGATATTGCATTCTCTTATATTTAACTTAAAAGTTGATAAGTATGGACTGTAGATAGTGGAAGGAGCTGCCAGTTCATTATTGTAAGAAGTGGAGAGTAGAGAATTATCAAAAGAAAATGTTCACACAGGTATCCAAAAGGAACATTTGGACACATCAGCTATATTAGCAGAGCTGATTGTTAAGCATGACCCAACATCCCTTCAGTCTAATTACACCAATCCCTGAATTCTGTGAAAAAGCAACAGCTGGAAGAATGGCTTCAAATGCAGCTGTCTTGCTCTTTTTAACAGAGGATTTAAAAGATTCAAGAGATCATTATGATAAACAGAAACCTTTTCCTCATGTAAACTGTGGGGACAGTCTGCTTGCTTTCTGCTTTCTCATGAGCGTCCAGAGATAATGAGAACATGTAAATCTTTTCTCCAAAATCCATGTGTAAGTCAAAAACTGGCTTGTTACTGAGCGTAACAGCTTTATTCCTGAATGCCATATCGTTCATAGCTCAGTGAATTCAATATTGCTTTAGTGACCCTAACTAAAGGCAGAACCTATTATTTTATCATACCAGAATATTTTTTCTTTAGACTTAAACTGTTTTGTTTGAAATTACTTTTTTTTGGTTTCGCTTTCAAATGCTTCCTACAAATTTTGTAAATTGCTTTCAAAATGAAAAATACTGGAGTTTTTCCTTAAATTCTCATTTCAAAAATACATTTAAACTGACTTATTATATGGGGTTTAGGACTAATATCTTTGAAAATGTTTTTTTTTGTACTGATCTGGATTACGTGAATATATATCAGTTTGATTTCTGACTTCTTTTTTAATTATGTATGCATTTAGTCTGACTAATTCCTGTTCCTTGACATTTCTGTTTTCTCTTCTCTATAGCAAATTATATGAATATGACAAAAATTGCATTAATAATTTAAAATATTTTTAGCAAAACAAAGAATTCTGTTGCCAGGGGAAAAAAAACATTAATCTGTCTGTCAGCATTCCTTTGTTTTGACACTTCTCTTTTTAGAGTATAAATACTATGTGTATTGTACAGATATCCGGTACTGAAGTGGAACTGCTAGTGCAATTTACAAAGAACTGGATTTTACTCAGCAAGAGCATTAATTAAGTCAAGGTACTAGTCAAAAAGCAACCTGGCCTTTTAAGCATCGTCAAACCTAAACATCTATAGACATGAGTTGAATACAGGAAAATCTGTCACAAGATTGCAAGCATGTCACCTTTGTATGACGAGTAGAATTTTCAGTCCAAGCTGTCTTAGTTTGTCACCTACTTCACATGACAGTATTTGGCAATGAATTAACAGCATCAGCTGACATGCAGAAGTGGTGCAACAAACAGAAGAGAACTCCAGAGATGGAGCTGAAGTGCCCTTGCTCCATTACGTACCTGATGATAATCCTGTGTAAGAATATGCTGCAAAAGTCTTCTGGCTTTTTGCCTGATTGTGTATTAGAATACGATAGCTTGCATTTAACACTGCAAGTTTTATTGACTTTCACTGAGTACAGAAATAAGCTATCATGTGTCCTTTGGGAAGATTGGCAGTCTGACCTCTACAGTCTGGAATCCCATCAGTTTCCTGGAAACTTGTAGAGTTAAAAATGCACCATGTCCAACATGACTTTACACATTTGCTTACCTGATGAGTTTTCTTATCTGGCCTGATCTTGTCTTTTCATATGTACTGTTTTACTATGATAGTGTACAACTATCTTCTAGGTTCTTTTCTACACTAGGATACAATGATGACATTAAAAAAACCCAGATAGGTTAATTTTTATTATATCCTAATAATGCTGAATTTTGAATAGAATTCTGCTTTGATTGTAATATCTTAAGTACTGCTCTCTTACCAACCAAGCTATTTTAACTTGACCTTCACTTAATAATTGTAAAAACCCACATGCCGATTCTCTTTGAATAACACCTGTATTTTTATCGGGGGTTGGACTAGATGATCTCTAGAGGTCCCTTCCAACCCCTACCATTCTATGATTCTATGATTCTGTGATTTCCTCCTTACTCTAAACTTTGTAGTAAAGTCTTGTTCACAACTTAATAGAGCATAATACCTTCCAGATAGCATAATTTGTGACAGAATACTGGGTAAAATCAAGGACATTTGATGGCATGGTTTATTATGATAATATTCAGTTTTATTGTAAGTGGATATTTTGTGATAATTTTGGCTTTATTCTTTGGTTGTTCAACCACAGTCAAAGCTAATCCAGCTAAAAAAACCTATAAAACTACTTGCTAAACCTTTTCCTCTTTAAAAAAATAAATAGTAAGTTGGAACAATTTAATACCAGCTAGTATGTCTTATCCATGTAAACCACATTCAGTCTAGCAATTACCTACTTTGAACGAAAGGACATAACCCCTTTTTAGAAACATATCAGCAGGGTGTGCAATTTCATAACTACACACTGCCAGCTAATAGAAAAAGTATTTCTAGAACAGGAATTTTGTTTTGTTTAGAGAAAGGTGATTCCATTTGCTTGAAATTTCAAAATTTGATATCTTTCTAGTCCTAAATGAGACTATCTAAATGTGAAGTAAAAAACCCCAAACTCCTCCTCTAGGACAAAAAATCGGTCGTTTTAGAGTTCCTAGGGTCATACTTAAGAAATACAGGAACCAAAACCCCAAATGCTTTCACCGTTAATTCAAATTGTGTGCTCCTGCAAATTCTTCAGGATCCTGGAAGACTTTTGTCCTCCCATGTAGTCCACAAGTGGGCTTCCCTGAATGTATGGATTTAGAAAACCTAGGGATTTTTGTGCTGAGGGCTAATGGAGAACAATTTCTATAACTTTGATTAGAAACCAGAGGTTTCTGAGCGAGTATGGTTCTGTCAGAAGTTTGTCAAGTGCTTCCACTAGGTGTTTTTAATTTGATGATTTAGAAAAATCTAAAGCAAACATTTGTAGGATTTTCTTCTGTCACGTTCCAAGAGTGGACTTTAAACTTGTATGCAGAAAGCTGCATTTGTTTCAGTTAGAACTGACTCCCATTGTACTCACTCAATCACATTTTAAGATCTAGTATTTGTCTGAATTGTATTTCTGTGATCCAACCTGTGCAAGTGGGTAATGAGAAGCTGTGCGGTCCATGAGCACACCAGGAAACAAATTATGGCTCAGAATCACAACTTCTCTTGTGCATTTCACCTCCTGTTGTGTGGGACTGTGGGACTACCTCACAGGTTTGTATGGGGCAGATTACTTGCTGCTGTTTAAATAGCCAAGTACTTTGGCTAGCAAGTATCAAACCCTCACCCTCAAGCCTGTATATGGGGAGAGAGAGGGAGAAAAGTAATGAATATTCAACTTAATGAAAGATCATATCGCTAATAGGCTTATTCATGCAAAGTACTATTCTGCTTGTGGAGGCAGTAAGATTATCTGTAAAGAATGGTTCCTTACTAATAGTAACAGAACTTGTCTTTGATCTGATACTCCATACTGTCTTTCCAGTGATCCAGTATTCCAAGTAAGGTATTCTTTATTTTGCAAAGACTGCAGCTCAAACATGAAAACCATTTCTCTTGAAATTATTTCTTCATGTTTAGGAGCCAAATGTTTTGGATATAGTGTCTTACTATCTAACGTGGCATGTAAATTTTGGTTCTGAACAATACATTACTTTCTTTGTAATTAAATTAACTATGAGAACTAACACTTTCATACATCTCCTTAAGCATTCTCCTTATCTCCATGAGCATATATCTCCTTGTCTTAAGATTCTCCTTATCTCTGTAAGCACAGTCAATAAAAAGTCATAGCAATGTATGCATTTCTCCAATAGTACAAGGGAAAAACATTTCAGAATTATAGTAGCAAAAGAGTACATTCTATAGAAGACAACCTTCATTTTTTGGCAGTTACTTGCTGCCAATCCAAGCTGGGCAACAAGTTAAAAAAAATCCAGATTACTTTCAGTATTCAAAGGCTATGTTTCAAAATGAAGTGAAATTAGATAGTCCTTTAGTTTGCTTTGTTGCATGTTGGAAAGCATTAAGCCTTCAGAGACATATCTGCCTTGCTGCATGTCACATTGTGCTGGACAAGAAAATTATGCTTGATCCAGAGAAATAAACATCTTAAAAGAGAACAACTGATTTTCAGTTGCTGGACTTCATGAAAAGCTTACCCTAAAGGTGACCTCTAAAGATTTAGTAAAATATACATTGGAACAGTTAGAAAACTTTCCATTTACTAATAAATTTGCTGCGACTACAGCTGAAGTCTGTGTGAGTTACATGATTTTATAGGCACAGTTGGACCTTTCTAAACACAATACAATATTAAATAGAAGATCAATCATAAGATTTGCTTTTCTAGATAAATATAATTATTCTTATAGGAAATAATGTGCATGCTATAGAATTCTAGGCATAGATTTGCGGAGGTTTGTTTATTCAGATTCAGGCCTACATATATTACTTTGCAACAGAAAGCAAGCTGATTCATTTCCAGGGGAGGAAAATGCCATTTTTTTCCTTTTACAGAACAAATATGTAAGCAAACTATGCTTTATATGACTGATATTACCCCAACTCAACATCAGAGTTAGGGAGGTCAAGATCACTTTTTATGCAGTGTGCATGCATTCAAATTTTCATTGCATATCCCCTGCCAGTGGAGAATGCCAAGGAAGTACTGTTTCAGAGCTGGTACCCATTGCACATGTAAGAGCTGATAAACTGAGCAAGTGTTGTAACACCACATTTCAGGGTCTTTAATCACCCAATAACAAAGAAAGATATTGACACAAAGTGATAGATTAGCATTTTCCTTCTTTCAGTGATTAAGCACAATTGGCATTGTATCTTCTGACTTCTTTGTAATAAAATGCAAAACCAGTCTGAACTAGAAGAAAAACTCATTTTTCTGCCGATTAATTAACTGCCGATTTTTAGTAAAGCTTGATTAGTTCTAGTCAGTGGAATCTTTTATTGACTTTGTGAGGGCTGAGAAAGGAACTTTGCCACATCCATCATCCGTGAAGAAAGAGAGATTATTATCTCTTTGGACTCAGTTTGGTTTTGGCTTTTGCTCTTGTTTCCCAAACCTTTGTTTGAAGCTCAGATGGAAGAAGAGAACTGAGTTTACTGAACAAAGGGAGGCCAATATTAAATACAGAGAAGTGTGTGATTGCCAATGTTCCTGTGAGCTTGATTGTTGTAGGTGGTGAGAGCATAACTGGACATCTGAGCAGCTACTCCCACAGAGGGGATACTGGTTTTGATTTTCCTTCGCATTCTTCTGAATGGGAGAGGCTCTCAGAAGGCACAGCAGATTCTGTTCCAGAGGGCCCATAGGCACACAAAGCTTCCTGCATGGAGGCTTGCGTCTCGCTATTTCTCTTTGACGGTATGCATATTTCTGATGGAAACATTTTGATATAAAAACTCCTTTGCTCCTGGAAGCTTTCTTCAAAGAAGCATTTTTATATAATGAAAAATAAATAGATTTTACAATATAAGAAGCACTTACTTAACCTAATAGTCCGTTTTAACTTGCCTCATCATGTTTTATTGGGCTCATGAGGGTATGTTACTGTGCGGAGTAGTTTGCACACTGTCAGCATCCACAAATTTTTCTTCAAAACATCATCTTTGTGATTGAGAAAGGAAATAAATAATGTAACAGCCCTCCCCCTAGCTTTCATGTCTGAGACTCGTTTGTATGCACATTTAATGACTGGATATGTAGTCTGAGGCAGAATTCTCAATCAAAGGATACCTCTGGATTATTTCTAAGAGTGATTCAAAGCAGTGATAGGAAGAAAAACATACATTAAACTGAAAGGAGGGAGAAGGGTAAAAGAATGACTGGAGAGAAGGAGATGGTAGTAATATAAAAATATTTATATTTTCATTTTTAAAAGTATGATAAAACAAAAAAATATTTTGCTATTGCATACATTTTCTCAGCAATGAAGTATGGTATTCTGAAACATCAGAAGAAAAATAGTGTTTGTAGGATTGTTAATTTCTTATCTTGGTAGGCTAGTTTTAGCCAGAAATAGCTTTGTGATGTTCACTTATTTAACATAGCAAATTTTGTACTAAGGTCTCATACTTTTGGCATTCCAGGCATGAAAGCATATGTCCTCAAACTGTTTGGCAACTGAATGGCACAGAGATTGTTAATAGTGCACAGGCACCTTCATTTAGACAACAGAGTAATAAATCTTCAGGTTCCCTTGCCCATTTCCTAGCAGAGGCTTTGAGTAATTTCCCAAACAAGGTTACTTCCGTGGCCTGTATTCACATATATCTGTATTTCAATTTCAAATGTACCTCTTTTTAAAAAATAGGGAAGCTGGTTTCTAAAACGAAGACAGTAGCTTTATATGTAGGTCTAACTGTAATGAAATGTATGGAAATGCAAACTCTTATTTATCATATGTATTTAAAGCAACTTACGGTATTTTCCTATTGATTTATTCCATTTAGTTCAAAATCATGAAGCTTTACAAATATTGAATATTTACACACTATTGGAACTAGCTTGGTTTCCTTACTTGATAAATGCTTGTGTATTCTTACCATTGATACTGTGCATATTAATTTAATATCTTCTGATAGAAATAGTGGTGATAACTCCATGAAATTGCTTTCTACCTAAGAGATTGTTTATGCAAATCTTCTCTGAAAGTGAACACATTAAAGTAAATTACTGTAACTGACCAAAATTCATCCAAAACACATGACAGTGATGGGTAAACAACTCGTCAGAAGGTCACAGTAGAAATATTTTCCAAATAAAATAGTTTCACTCATATCACTGGGTGGGAAACTTTATAGGACTTCAAATTCCTAGATGTTCCCTTTTTTTTAACGTGGCAGATTCATACCTAGGTTTCTAATATACTGCCTGGTAGTTTTGTTTTGTGAGATATAAATAGGCTGAGCTGTAAAATTATTCAGACGAACAAAGGAATAATGGGAAAAGTGTTAACTAGCAGAAGAACATCCTGCCTTTTCAGGTTTAGATATAACTAGGAAAATAAGGTTAAAAATTATTACCTTGTATTTGAGTGCTGAGAACTTACCAGTTTTTAACCTATTTTTTCTATTACATAAAATAAAATTAATTAGGAGAGGATGTCCTGCAGAATTAAGAACTGGTACAAAAGAAGTGTCTTTGATTGGGTGAGATAAACAACTTAAGAAAATTAACATTCATACAGTCAGAAGTCATATGCACTTTTATTTCCTCTGACACAGAGATGAAATGATTTAGTATTATGAGCTGCACGCTAACATCTTCAATGCAGAAGATGTCAGAGTACAAAAGTGATTCCATGCTGGCTCTATGAGTCATGAACCCTTTATGTTTCAGTCTGTGAACTGAAAAATTGTGAAACATTTACAAAAGTTACATTTACTAATGCATTTTACTGGAGAAAGCTGAATATTGGAAGAATTTTTCAGTCTAATTTAAATGATTTTATCTGTCCAATTCCCATCATCTTATAATACAACATTAAACAGCAGTAACTAGAACCTGTAATATCTGATAACAGTAGGCATTAGATATGACTGATGCAACGTACTGCAAACATGGTTACCTGTTTTCCTGTCTTATACAGTAACTAAAGGCAATAGGGAAAAAGCTGTTTCCTTGTAAACTTCTTCACATCCTTGCATGTATCCCTTTGGAGTAGGCCGCTTGTTTGGAAAGTCTACCACACCCAAGTTTTTGTGATTTAGTTAAACCCAAACATGAACTAAACTCCCCCTTTGAGAATTAGGCTTGTATTTGCTTTATTTGTCTCTTACCTTACCCTCCCATTACCTTGCCCCCTCACCCAGAGAAAACAACCCCAAACTAGTAACTATTTATAGGCACATAGCAAATAGCTCGCTTCAAACCTTTATCTCTTTGCTTCAATTCTTTGACTTTCCTGACCAAACTTCAGTATCTACACTGACTGGAACCTCTAAAATCCAGTTAAAACCACACCGAACAGATACAGGCACTAGAGGGAGACACGAGCACATGAACTTAACCGGTGTGTTAACATAATAGTGTTTAAGTCTTGGGAGAAATTACTATATAGACCTGACAAACATTAGTTCTGAAGGAAGTCTTTAGATACAAAGACTGTAAGGGTTTAGTGTATGATCGGTAATGATTTTGAGAGATCTAAAGAGTATTTTAAGATCCCCTCCAAATTTAAATCAAGTTGCTTACTACTGAGTTATGTTTTCACTAACATACCAGCAGTTAGAAATATTCTTTCAAATACACTACAGTACACTATTTGTAAATTCTAACACTTACAAAAGTGCAAGGTAAAGAGAGCATATTATGGCAAGGTCCTTTACAAGCTCTCCGGTTTAAATCTGCCTGTATACCTATTTCTGTATACAGACTTATTTCTAGTCTAGGCACTATGTAAGAATAGATATAGACTGATGCTAGACAAATATATGCCATTCAGTTTGAGATTTATCATGGAAGAAAACTTTTGTTTTCTTTTGCAGAGTATATTTAGAAGTGAAATGTACAAGATTTCATGTAGGAAACCATCTGGTTTTTATTTTTAGAAGCTTTTTGGGGTAAAGAAATGTATAATAAATGCATTGCATTTTTATTGTAATTATTTTTATTGTAATTATAACTATTTTCAGTTATTTAAGAGATCACTTTACATACAACCGTCTAATCTACTAATGTTTTGGACACATGGAACATGCACTGTTTGTAAGAACCTAATCTTTATCTGGTAAAGCAATCAATTAAGATCCAGACATTTGGTGACCTGTAATGGGATATTGAAAGATACATGCAATTTGTTTGTGTAAGCCATCTGTATAAAATCAGTATGGTTGCCCAAAGGTATGCTCAAATCAGATATTCTTCTCATCCATATTCAGCTGTTTGGGAGCAGTATACTGCTTTCTGTGCTTTTTCTAATTCTTTTGGCAGCAGTGATTTGTGAATATGGGTCAATACTCAGCCTTTTAAGAAGTTAGCATGTTTATTTGACATCTTTAATACTTTTTACTGTAGTTATTCGCGTTTTTTTCAGGGTAACAAAAATATATTTTGCTGATGTATTACCCATGTTAAATTTTTATATAAAACAGTGTCGGTAGGCAGCATTGCCTAATGAAACAATGTGGCTCGTGAACTATGCACTTTAAAGAGAAATTTAACTCTTACTGCCGGCTCTGTGTGCAGCTTTGGATATTTTCTTAATGCTCTCTTGGAAAATATTGTCATAATACTTCTGGCTTCATTTCCAAGAAAGCAATTTCTGTGTTCTCTCTGTCCAATGCTAGTTTATAAATTCTTCTCAAGTTCAAAAATTATTACTAAAAAGTAAATAGTTTGTTTATGTACCACATATCAGCTGTCACTCAGAAAAACAAAGAAAAGAAAGCAGAACGAGAAAGCTGGAAGGGCATCATAGGAAGATGTGCTTTTCCCATCTATAATGTGTGTGACATTTTGATTACCAAGATGTGGTCTATTAATGTAGTTATAGCAGAGACGTTGCAAATAAGTTTATTTGTCTATCATTACAGTATAAGAAAGTCTTTTCCTACAAATTGGAAAAGTAAATTAATAGATTCTCACTTCACTGTCTCACCTTGGTATGAAGTGCTTGCTGTAGGTCAGAAAACAAATAGTCCAAGGGTCTTACTAAAATACTGACAGCACATCTTGTCTCTATTTCTATGGTGGCAAAGTGGGGCTAATAATATGTACGCCTTTTAACTGTAAGTAGTCTGTAATGAATGTCTTTACAGCGTTTTGGCAATTGTCAAAGCCTTGACCATTAGAAAAGTTTTAATCAAACGAAGAAATAGATTATAAAGACTTATACTATAAAGTATTTTCCAGATCATTGAGTTGTCATTTTAATAAGGCAATCTTTTTATATTCAAAGCATATAAATAGACAAATACATATATTTATGTTCTTATTTTTATATGAAGTAGTTGCTGGCAAGATCATAATGTAAGGTTGATTTTTTTTGCAGTCCCTTTCTCAGTAGTATAATATCTTTTGTTGGTATTTCCCTACAAAAATTATTTCTAATTATTCAATTGGAAGGCAAGAATAAGAATGATGAAGAAAGGCTCCAAATGAGGTAAATCATTCAAAAGACATTAAAATAGCCAAGTAGAATAAAAGACTACAAGCCTGTTGTACTTTATTAGAGCCAGGGTCTACAAGCCTGAGGAAAAATATTGCAAGAATAATTGTTAGGCTTTTATATAATTATGTTTATTCCTGATGTTGCCTCTAAAAGACTAACTTCTTTAGAAGAGTGTGAGATCTGCTTCATGTTCCTAGTACAGAGGAGCTTTTCCAAAAAATCCACTTTGCACCCAGAATATAGATACTTTTGTCAGAAGAAATAAAAATATAAGTAAAGTGTAAAGTAAGTAAATATAAGTAATATAAGTAAAGTATAAGTAATATAAGTATATAAGTGAATATAAGTAATACAAGTAAAAAGAATTAAGATATATAAAATATTAAGTAGATTATTTGGTTTCCAGCATCCTAAGTGAGCTGGGATGTACAATCATTCATACATTCATCCTGTATCCTGATGACCATTTAATTTTTTATAAATTGTAACATCTTCAGTAGGAGACACCAAGAACTTTTTCCCTTCAGTTAAGGGATAGCCATGCTTCTCACCTAGGGTAGCAGTTCAAGTTTAAAATAAATTAAAAATTATTAAATAAATTATTAAAAATGATTACAATAAATGCACAGTTTAACTGTGCTCGCTGAATTAAAAGGAAATTCTATAGCATCAGCAGTTCTCCCAGTGACAGTTTTTGCACTAAGATAAGTATAGAATACTAGGACGCTAGTATTTTTACCAAGGAGTGCATTCATGCAGATAGGTTATAAAGACCCTATAACAAATATCTGCAGTTAATATCTGCAGTTATGATTACAGTATGCACTGACACAATGTGCATCTCCCTAATCTGCCCTATCAGCTCTAGGAAATTCTAATAACATTGCAAGTATTTTGCCCAGATGCCTCTAGGCACTCACTGGATGTTCAGGTGACTTGATTAACTGGTTAACTAACTGGACCTAATATATTGTTTTATTATAACTTCGTGATTGGAAAGATGCTTCATAGTAATTGCCTATTACAAGCTTGCTTTCTTCCTGGAATATAAGCTATTTATAATTTAAAATATCATTTAACTGGTGCTGGGAACCTTATGCAAAGATAGACTGTTGATGATTGTTGACATGGTTGCCTTATAAATTCAGCTAATGTCAGGAAAACTTGAAGCTTAACTTTCCTTGCAGTAGAGCTCTATGTAGGGTCAACTTAAAGTCACGAAGACTGACCCAATTAGGTAAACTTTTGGAGGGATTACATGCATATTCTGGACACTTATTAGCTAGAAGAAAATCGCTTTTAAGTTTGAGATCCATAAAGCTGAAGACAAGCTAAATACAGGCTCTTGTATATCTCTGACATGTTGGATAGATTAGTCTTATTAAAACACTTCATAGTTTTGTAGGGCTATTTTGGAACAACTCTTTTAAATACGACTCCTAATCAGATTGGGGTTGCCTAAGCTGTTATGTGGGCCCTTTAGTTTTTTTGAAAACTGGTTAAAAAATCAGCCTGTGTATCTCCTACAAGTAATTGCATTAATTAATCTAGGTATAATAAAAACATGTTTCAAACACATGAAAGGAGTATAGTAGTTGTGAACTGATTCAAATCAGAACCTTCACTAAATTTTATGCTTTTTGATAGAGTGCTTTGATAACTGTGTGGCAAGGTAAAGAGTAAGTTTTTAGAAGACAAGATAAATGAAGACTGTAATAAGGGAGATTTTTCTTCATAGCATTCCCGTTTCTATGAACAAAGTTTTCAGGACTTTAAAATTAACATTTAAATATTTTCTAGATGAGAATTAGCTTAAATTAAAATGGGATTTTTGTAAGAATAAATAGTCAAAAGCCAAATATTCAGCTTTTGGATTTGTAATTGGTGTGTTACTATTGCCCACTCTTGACTCATAATTGCCATCTTTGAGAATGTTAAAACAAAGGTGAGACTTCAAAAATTATGAATTAATCTTAAAAATGTCTTTTGATATGCTATTCATGTATGATGATTTTTAACTTTTGAAAATAATTGTTTAGCAATCTAATAATAACTGCAAGAGTTAAAAACATCACTTTGTTTTTTAAAAAGAGAGGTTTTCTCATTTTGCTTATTACTGATTAGAGAGAAATTTGTAATAAAATGATCAAACTTCTTTAAAGCTCATGTAGTGACAAAGACAAACGTCCTGTCTCAGAATGCTTACAGTTTAAATTAAACTGAACAAAAATCAGCCTAAGGAAAAATACTTAAGAATGAAAGTTGTTGTTTTCAGGGGATACATGAAACATATCAACAAGTTACACAATTCAGTGGTTCCCAATTTATTCTTGGCCAAAAGGACCAGAGTACAAAACTCTGTTAAGGCTTTGTTTCAATATTAGAAAACTGAATTATCCTGGGAAAATAAGAAAGAAAATGCTTCAAAATAGGTAAAACTTTTTGTCCCTACTGCTTTTTCAGGAGTCCTTTTGAAAATCTGTAACATCTTATGTTTCAATATAATGAAAAAAGGAGCTTCTGTTTACCTCTTGCAGTCCAGCGCCAAATCTAACAGGTCACACATTTGTTTGAGAGTACAAGGTATATTGAATGTTGAACAGAAAACTGGTGGACAATCCAAATTCAATGGTTGAGTTACAGTGCACTTCTGTGACTGTACCAGAGTTACATATCAGACAAAAATTGTGTTTAGAAAAGTGAAAGATGAAGTATTAGATCAGGTTGCATATATATTTTTACTGGTGTCCTAAAGGGACACTACCGAAAAAGGTAACTGATAAGGACAATTTCATTTGATGGTATCACTTAACTGTCAAGGTCAAGTGCTTCATTTTCTCTGAAAATTTGATTTTCTTTGATTTTGGTGATGGGTGATTTGTGACACTGTTTCTGTACTCCAAGCAGAAGTTAGACAAAGAGAAATTATTACAACTCTCAAAAATATTTGCTATTATCTGATGTCATTGGCATTATCTGGTGCCAGTTTAGCTTATCTAGCCAGAAGAAACTAATCTATTTAAAACATATAAAAGTGTCATTATTTCAGACAGACAGATGAGAGAGCATTATTTTGTCTAGAAATTCTACTGGGAGCTCGCACTGACAGGGACAAGCCATTAGCAATAGTCTAGCTATGAATATGCTTGGCCCTCTCATTGAAGCAGAAAGTAAGCCTGAAGAGGACAATATTTACACAGCCACGTGGCAATTCACCTTTTGTTTCTTAACAGACAGAAGACTCTTGCCCACAAAAGAGTGTGAAACTAGAATGTGAGACAACATTCTGGTGGCTGTAAAAAGTAATTTGTCTCCACTGACAGTGGTTTTTTTACACTTCAATATATTATGGTTGTAGATGTCCTAGAAGTCTGTTGTATGCCATATAGTTTGTATGCTACATATGTTATTACCTGTTACGTGTTAAATTGAAATATTAGTTGAACATACTGCCAGCTCCTTCCTTGTTTAAGATTTTGCACTGCTTCAAAATGTGAGAAATACCAGCTGAACAGTATAATTCCCATCATTGATGTGGTTTTGACCCCTCAGGAACTACAACTTCTGGAATTCATATAATAATGTAGTCCCTTATATTTCAAGTCTACCTCTAAAGTTACTGTCTCCTGGAGCTCCCCCACTGGATCTTTGCCTCTAACTCTGTCTCTAAAACCATGTAAAAATGAGGATAAGCAACACATTCAAACATTTTTATCTCCCAGCTCAGTTGAAAAGTGTAGTCTTAAGAATTTTACTGGATTCTGTGAAGCAGTTGGGGAAAATGAGGGATTGTTTTTTCATTTGCTTTTTTGGAGAGGAATATTCTTTCAATAATACAAGAAGTATGTTCTATTTTCAGTCACATTTTTGTGACTCAAGAGCTACTCCATTGTTTTAGTCAACTGGATTTAATCCAGTGAGAAGACAACATTAAGTGTATTTTTAATTCCTTCTGAACTATACAGTGTTATTTTGTGTGATCTCATGTCTGTCATTTTGTAAAAGTATGGAAGGAATAAACTAGAATATAAATGTATCTCTTTAGAGTTCTGCTTTGCTGCATATTGACTTGAAAGCTAGATTATGCTGTGTACTGTACTGTATGTTTCCATAACTTTGCAAGAAAAGGTAACTCTTAACATTTTTGAGGAATGGAAATCACACAGATCACCAAAATGTAAATTGTTAGATTCAAGGCATCTGCAACTGCCGTGAAGGTTCTAGTTGATACCACAATTGCAGTTTCTGTACCCCTAAACATTTTAAATGATACTAGGATACAAAAAAAATTCTTTCGTTGTTTTCCATCTGCACTAAAGTGAAAAGATTTTGGCCAGTGAATTAAGTCTGTGCTGTAGCAGCTTTGGCACCAGGCATGTTCTATTATTTTTCAGTACAGATTCGTTGCATGTTACATTTTCCAACATCCTTAAAATTCACAGTACCTCTATTTTCTTCTATATAATCCTACGCAAATATGCTGAGAATCTTTGGCAGTCTTTCTTGAGTGATATCATCTTTTCAATGTTGATCTTATATACAGCATCTGCCATTCCTTATGAGCCTGACCGACTGTGCAAAGTCTTGTTGACTTTGTTGGATCATGAGCTTTGGATTGTCAAAAAGGAGCAAACATTCCAGTTCCTAAATTCCCATAAGCACTTATATTTTAAAAATTGCTGGATCACAACATTAACAGCAATAAAACTTTTATCTGGTAATTTCTGTTAACTCTTGATGAGACTGATCTAAAAATAATAGATGTAGAAACTTAAGATGCTAGCAAAAGAGAACTATGTCTTCAAGAATAAGAATTTGAGGCATTTCAAAGAAAACTCATCCATAATACAGCACTAAATAAAGAACCTTTAAGATAATTGGATTTGTGTTGTTTTTCTGTAATTCATAATTTTCTTTTTTTTTCAATTAATCAAAAAGTCCAGTTGGTAGACTGGTATCTGAAAAATGTTGCAAAACTTGTTTTATAGTTCTGTTCCCCAAATCCCTATTATTCGGCGTTAGAGGACTGTTCAGCTTTTCTGAAATTAAATGAGGGCAGATACTTGCCTCAAATTCTTATGACCTTAGCCAATAAACACATTTCATCACTATGGTTGCAAGAAACAAATACCCGCTATTGTAGTGTATCTCATAGACACATAAGAATTAGTTGATGTGGAAGAATTTACTCTCTAATACTAGGTTTAAACTTGAATTCTTGAGGGAGAAAGAGTGCAGGTAGGGTGAATTGATTAGATGAAATCTCAGATATAATATTTTATTCTTAATGTGGATTTGTATTTCATCAGCTTTGACATATTCTTTTAAGAAAAAAAATCTGCTCCAAGGCTCTACTTTGAGTATATCATCAGTGCTTTTACAATGGCAGATGAACTGCTTCATGAAATTTTTCCAATTGACATCATCATTACATTCTTTGTGTACCCACTCCCTAGAGGGGAAAAAAGCATGTATGGTAGAGTAAAAAGTCCTGATGTGGAGTCCATGCCAGGGACAATATCATCAGATAATTTCTGGGGAGGGAGGAGGGCAGGAGTTAATCTACTGGTTTGAAAAACATTGCAGTAGAAATATTAATCTTGCAAAGCCAAGAATTTTAAGATTAACATTTAGAGTTCTTGTGCAACTTCAGTGGAGCTGCCCATACATTATGATACAGACTTTAATTACAGAGACATGTGCTAGTTTTCCTTAAAAAAAATCCAAATATCATTCAATGCACAAATACTCAGTATTTGTTTAAACTCCATCCTTAAAAGTGGTCCAGAGCCTTATTTGCTAAATTCATTCAAACCTCATTTAAGGAAAATATCATAGGTTTCTCTGTGGACTTTCAAATGACATTTCTTTACAGTAGTTGAGTGTTTCACAAGCACTCAGGCATTTATTTTAAATGTAGGTTACGTGACATGAGATGATGTTGCTGTTCCCATTTTATGGGAATCAAGTTGCAGAATCAGGTTACGGACTCAAAATAGAAAGTACCCACTAACATTTGTTGACAAATTAGAAGCATCAGAGACCTGAATAAGCAGTATGTTTTAGTATTCTCTCTGTTCCCATAAGATTAAATTACTTGTTAAACTTAGTTTTCATCAAAGGTACTTTGTCTGAAGCTACTTTGTCTGAAGCTACTTTACCCTTCCAAAGTACCAGGCACAGGAGAGTGCTAAGAGTGATAGATCATGCCAGATTCATTCTCCACCTTTCCTCTAGTCTTGTATGATTATTTCTATGCAAAAGTTTTCAGAAGTAAACTAGTGACCTCCTATTTTCTTATTTCTCATTTCTTTAATGTTCTATATTGTTTTCTAACTACTTCGTTTTTCTTCCTTTGTGAAAAAGAGATTATATCAGTATGATAACTGGCTTTCTAGAAATGAAAGAAGGATGGAGTGAAGGCTGAAGCACTGCAAAGATTGTCTTGGTCTTGAAATGGAAGAAAACCCCGATATTTCTATACTAGTAAGTACATAACAAGGAAGACTACTTGCCCATAAAAATTGTCCTTTTTCTTTCTTCTGAGTTGGTGCAGGAGTCATAATGACTTCTAAATATTTTTTTTGTCATTACATCACTTCCCAAATCAATAAAGTTATTGGATTATGTTAAAATGCCTTTAACTCTGGTAAGAGGAAAATGTATCATGCTGGATCCATTAGCTCAAGAGAGACAAGGCTGTAGCAACTCCATGTCCCCAGGTCCAGCCAGCAGTGAGGGTGTGTTCTCAGCAGGCATATGCATGCGGAGCACCTGTATACACCACATGTTTGCATGGCCGGCTACACAGATCACAGACATGCAGAGCAGTCACATGAACACAGGCAGCACCAGCAGCCTTGTCTTGCTTCCCTCTCTGGCTGAGGAGGATGGAGGTCCACTATGGAGAATACACACACACACACACATACTTACATGCACATATGTGGATCCCTCCAGCAGCTGAGCTCAGACACCTAGTCTGCCCATTAGCTGCCCCTGGATCCCAGTCTCCCTAGCTGCAGGCACCTGGACCTGTGAGCCCAGTTGTAGGTACAGATTGTTGCATGCACACAGCTGGGCGAGATTTTCCCAGTTCCCAATGCAGACAGAATAGAGACCGCCCCATCCAGGAAAGACTTAGAAAGGAATTTAATAGGAAGATAGGAGAGACTGCACTGTTCACACATGACCAGCCATTTTTATTCTCTTACCTTTCTTTTCCCACACTTGTTCCTCCCTAAATCACCTAAACTCATCCCTTTTCCCCATCTTCTATTGTTTCGCTAAACATCCTGCAAAAATCCTGTGCAATCCCAAAATGCTCATTCCCTGCATCCCATAGTGTGTCCCACGTCCCTGGGTAGCAAATCCCATTAGACCAAAAGGGGATCTGGACAGCTGCACCGGTTGATTTGTCTTCGGGTTTCACAAGTGGACAATGGGGCTGTGGCTCTGCTGGAACAGCCCTGGTAAGGGCCCAGGGAAGTTGTTTGTTCCTTGGGAGTCCTTAATCTGGGTTCCTAACTGCCATTGTGCCCCTTTGCTCCCTTGTCTTGTGGAGATGTGCTGTTAATGGTTTGATGGCTCCTGTGATGGGCCATTGTCTCCCGGGGCTCCTTTGTTGTGTGCAGATGAGCCTTTATCACACAACCTAATAAATTCCAACATAGATGTTATCAATCTTGTTCATGACCACACTCTTCTGTTACCTTTCCTTCTTTCTGAATTGTTTCTGCAAACAGAAAACATTTGTCTAGTGACAGACAGCTGTGGCAAAATGTAAATAATGTTTCAGATATTTTCTAGCGGAACTAGGCCAATCTCAAGTGTATCAGTGTACATGTGTGCCGTGGCACTCTGCTAGCTTGAATACAAATGAATCATTCCAGTCTTGGGCACCTTCATTGGTGTTCATCGTTCATCCATGTCTGAACAAAGCAGTGTTGAAGCACTTACAGTGATTGATACTTACTACTGCCTCCCTTTTGTGATATTGTGCTTCAGGAGAACTGATATTTCAGGATGTGAGTGCCAGAATTTTCCAGAGGCTGTGCTCTTTTTAATATTCTCAGTGCCATTGAGTTATGCTTGAGACAAGAAGTTTAAATCGATGTATTTTTAAAAGTAATACCTGTTTTTTCAGAAAGGCTAAGCAGACATTTAGATGAGACATTAGATTTATTTTTAGCGGCTGGAGTAATCTTCTGTGAACATCTGATTCTTCTAATCCATCCACTAAAAATTACTATTTATGTGGATGTTTGTTAACCCTTGCCTTTATATAATAAGATTTTATGTGTAGATAAGATGAAATTTAGACTCTTTAGTGAAAGAAGAAGCATCCTTTATTATATTTGAAAATTAGTTATTTTCTATACAAATATAGTTTGAATAAGGCTACACTGGTTGAAAATTGAAACAGGAGATAGAATAAGCTGCATAATGAGCATGAAATACTTATTCAAATAATGTAAGGTTACTGAAGGCATGCTGTGAGAAATAGAGGGCATAACGCATGCAGCATGCTTAATGAGCTCTGAGATAAGTAAACTTTCTTATAAAATTATGCTTCTACACTCCACCCAGGGCCAAAGCTACTGTGTTCAGAAGGTGTAATTGTCATTTTCAACACTAAGATAAAACCTGCGTAACTATCTCATTCTAGAAACAGAGCATGAAGATATTCTTACGAATTTATGGTACAAATGCATGTGCCAAATGTAGTCAGTCTTCCCTATTATGTTATGTCTTTGCATATGAAAGACAAAATTGTTCAGCCTGCACCTCAGCTACTTCATGTTCATTTATTTTCACATCTTACTCTGCTGAAAACTGTACCAGGAGATACACAGAATAATCTACAGGGCTTAGACAATTTACAAATGTTTCTTTTTTCCACTTTAATAATCTACAAAGAGGAAAGATCACAGAATGACAGAATGGTAGGGGTTGGAAGGGACGTCTAGAGATCATCTAGTCCAACCCCCCTGCTAAAGCAGGTTAGCCTAGAGCAGGTTGCACAGGAACGCGTCCAGGCGGGTTTTGAATATCTCCAGAGAAGGAGGCTCTACAGCCTCTCTGAGCAGCCTGTGCCAGTGCTCTGTTACCCTCACAGTAAAGAAGTTCCTCCTCATGTTCAGGTGGAACTGCCTGTGATCCAGTTTGTGCCCATTGCCCCTTGTCCTGTAGCTGGTCACCACTGAAAAGAGTCTGGCCCCATCCTCTTGACACCCGCCTTCTAGATATTTATAAGCATTGGTGAGATCCCTTCTCAGTCTTCACTTCTCCA